>BDMV01000011.1:17162483-17563427 GCA_008326285.1 Oryza officinalis | reverse complement strand
GGACTTTGCAGGGGAAAGGGGAAAATTAGGCTGAGAGGGAGGTAAACTGGACTTGAGGAGATGAGCTGGATTTTCTCGGGAAAAAGTTAAAAGGGCTGAGGGACGAAAAGTAGACTTTTGTGTGGATAAAGGATAATAGGCCGGCGGCCCAATAGAGGAGAAAGGGCTGGGAGGGACGTGAAGTGGACTTCTCGCGATGGGCGTCGCCAATCGGGCCGACAGCCCAAGAAGGGAGGAGGGACGCGAAACAGACTTTTCGCGAGAAGGGAGAGGGTTGGCCCAAGGGGCTGCTGGGCCGAGAGGGAGGTGGGCCGGCCTGAAAAAAAAAGAGGAGGACGCAAAACAGACTTTTGCGGGGAGATGGGCCAATCGTCCCGACGGCCGCTGGGCCGGAGGGAGCGGTGGGCCGAACGGAGCGGCCTCTACGGCCCGGGCGGACGGCTAGGGTTCGGCCGAAACCCTAGCCGACCCGGTGAGGGCACGGCGGCGGCGGCGCGGAGAGCAGCGGCGCGGCCGCGGCTGGAGCGGCGGCGGATGCGCGCGGACGACGGCGCAGCGCGCAGCGCACGGCGGCGGGCGAGCGGCGCACAGCGGCGAGCGGGAGAGGGGAAAGGAGGGTGGCGGCGGGTGCTCACCGGAGATCGAAGAGGACGGCGGCGCAGGCGTCGGCGGCGGCGCTAGGATTAGGGTTTTGGGGATGGCGGCAAAGGGGAAAACGAGGAGGAGGCCTCGGGGGGTGGAAATAAATAGGGGAGGGCCGATTAGGGTTGGCGACGCGGGCGAAAAACCCGCCGGGGTTTGCGGCGGCGCGAGCGCGGCGGCGGCCGGCCGAGTTGGGGACGACTCGGCCGCGGGCCCCACCCGTCAGCGGGCGCGCGGCGCGGGAGGCAGCAGCGGCGGCTCTCGGGCGGCCTTGGGCCACGGCCTCGGGCCGGCCCGAGAGGGGGAAGGACGCGGAGGCGGCGGGGGCGCGGCCTTGGGCCGCCTTGGGCCGAAGGAGAGGGGAGGGGGTCGCGGGCGACCGCGGGAGAGAAAAGAAATTTTGGGCCGAAAGCGGCCCAAAACAAAAGGGACATTTTTAATTTGTTTTTCCTTTAATTTAATCAGTTAAATGAACTTTGTGACATTAAAATTATTTCTTTAGCTCCAAAAATTCACGAAAAATTTTGGAGAGTACTTTAAGGCACAGAGAATATTAAAAAAAATATTTCCGGCCATGATTTTTAAAGGAAATTTTAATTTCCTTGCTAATTTCACTTGTTTAAATTGCTTTTGACTTTTATTAAATTTCTGGAAAATGTATTATTAGGTAATTTTTAATCCCGATCGAAAATCGGGGTGTGACATTTAGTGCTGGTATGATCGCATCCGACATGCCTTGCGCCCTCGCCCCTCTTGTGCTCGCGCGCGCGCCGGAGCCGCGCTCGCCCGGGCCGGCGAACCGTTTGCAGCAAAAGGAAACGCGCGGAGGCGGACGGCAAAAAAGGGGGATGCAACACGAGGACTTCCCAGGAGGTCACCCATCCTAGTACTACTCTCGCCCAAGCACGCTTAACTTCGGAGTTCTGATGGGATCCGGTGCTTTAGTGCTGGTATGATCGCATCCGACATGCCTTGCGCCCTCGCCCCTCTTGTGCTCGCGCGCGCGCCGGAGCCGCGCTCGCCTCAAGCCCTCGCTCGCCCGGGCCGGCCGCTCACCAAACTCCGCTGCCACTGTATCCATCTCCACAGCCAAAACCGATTAGGTTATATCCCCTCTGGAAAACCTAATCGGAAGACCCAACTTCAAATGGTCATAACTTTTGCATACGGACTCAGAATCAGGCAAAAAATAACTTTTCGGATAAGAGAAAAAAATTTTACGCCGGAGCCGCGCTCGCCTCAAGCCCTCGCTCGCCCGGGCCGGCGAACCTTTTGCAGCAAAAGGAAACGCGCGGAGGCGGACGGCAAAAAAGGAGGGATGCAACACGAGGACCTTCCCAGGAGGTCACCCATCCTAGTACTACTCTCGCCCAAGCACGCTTAACTTCGGAGTTCTGATGGGATCCGGTGCTTTAGTGCTGGTATGATCGCATCCGCATGCCTTGCGCCCTCGCCCCTCTTGTGCTCGCCGCGCGCGCCGGAGCCGCGCTCGCCTCAAGCCCTCGCTCGCCCGGGCCGGCCGCTCGCCAAACTCCGCTGCCACTGTATCCATCTCCACTGCCAAAACCGATTAGGTTATATCCCCTCTGGAAAACCTAATCGGAAGACCCAACTTCAAACGGTCATAACTTTTGCATACGGACTCAGAATCAGGCAAAAAATAACTTTTCGGATAAGAGAAAAAAATTTTACGCCGGAGCCGCGCTCGCCTCAAGCCCTCGCTCGCCCGGGCCGGCGAACCGTTTGCAGCAAAAGGAAACGCGCGGAGGCGGACGGCAAAAAAGGAGGGATGCAACACGAGGACTTCCCAGGAGGTCACCCATCCTAGTACTACTCTCGCCCAAGCACGCTTAACTTCGGAGTTCTGATGGGATCCGGTGCTTTAGTGCTGGTATGATCGCATCCGCATGCCTTGCGCCCTCGCCCCTCTTGTGCTCGCCCGCGCGCCGGAGCCGCGCTCGCCTCAAGCCCTCGCTCGCCCGGGCCGGCCGCTCGCCAAACTCCGCTGCCACTGTATCCATCTCCACTGCCAAAACCGATTAGGTTATATCCCCTCTGGAAAACCTAATCGGAAGACCCAACTTCAAACGGTCATAACTTTTGCATACGGACTCAGAATCAGGCAAAAAATAACTTTTCGGATAAGAGAAAAAAATTTTACGCCGGAGCCGCGCTCGCCTCAAGCCCTCGCTCGCCGGGCCGGCGAACCGTTTGCAGCAAAAGGAAACGCGCGGAGGCGGACGCAAAAAAGGAGGGATGCAACACGAGGACTTCCCAGGAGGTCACCCATCCTAGTACTACTCTCGCCCAAGCACGCTTAACTTCGGAGTTCTGATGGGATCCGGTGCTTTAGTGCTGGTATGATCGCATCCGCATGCCTTGCGCCCTCGCCCCTCTTGTGCTCGCGCGCGCGCCGGAGCCGCGCTCGCCTCAAGCCCTCGCTCGCCCGGGCCGGAACCGTTTGCAGCAAAAGGAAACGCGCGGAGGCGGACGGCAAAAATGCTTTACCAGTAGCTGGATATGGATCCCAGTGCTCGCATCCGATGCCTTGCGCCCTCGCCCCTCTTGTGCTCGCGCGCGCGCCGGAGCCGCGCTCGCCTCAAGCCCTCGCTCGCCGGGCCGGCAACCGTTTGCAGCAAAAGGAAACGCGCGGAGGCGGACGGCAAAAAAAGAGGGATGCAACACGAGGACTTCCCAGGAGGTCACCCATCCTAGTACTACTCTCGCCCAAGCACGCTTAACTTCGGAGTTCTGATGGGATCCGGTGCTTTAATGCTGGTATGATCGCATCCGACATGCCTTGCGCCCTCGCCCCTCTTGTGCTCGCGCGCGCGCCGGAGCCGCGCTCGCCTCAAGCCCTCGCTCGCCCGGGCCGGCCGCTCGCCAAACTCCGCTGCCACTGTATCCATCTCCACTGCCAAAACCGATTAGGTTATATCCCCTCTGGAAAACCTAATCGGAAGACCCAACTTCAAACGGTCATAACTTTTGCATACGGACTCAGAATCAGGCAAAAAATAACTTTCCGGATAAGAGAAAAAAATTTTACGCCGGAGCCGCGCTCGCCTCAAGCCCTCGCTCGCCCGGGCCGGCGAACCGTTTGCAGCAAAAGGAAACGCGCGGAGGCGGACGGCAAAAAAGGAGGGATGCAACACGAGGACTTCCCAGGAGGTCACCCATCCTAGTACTACTCTCGCCCAAGCAAGCTTAACTTCGGAGTTCTGATGGGATCCGGTGCTTTAGTGCTGGTATGATCACATCCGACATGCCTTGCGCCCTCGCCCCTCTTGTGCTCGCGCGCGCGCCGGAGCTGCGCTCGCCTCAAGCCCTCGCTCGCCCGGGCCGGCCGCTCGCCAAACTCCGCTGCCACTGTATCCATCTCCACTGCCAAAACCGATTAGGTTATATCCCTCTGGAAAACCTAATCGGAAGACCCAACTTCAAACGGTCATAACTTTTGCATACGGACTCAGAACCAGGCAAAAAATAACTTTTCGGATAAGAGAAAAAAATTTTACGCCGGAGCCGCGCTCGCCTCAAGCCCTCGCTCGCCCGGGCCGGCTAACCGTTTGCAGCAAAAGGAAACGCGCGGAGGCGGACGGCAAAAAAGGAGGGATGCAACACGAGGACTTCCCAGGAGGTCACCCATCCTAGTACTACTCTCGCCCAAGCACGCTTAACTTCGGAGTTCTGATGGGATCCGGTGCTTTAGTGCTGGTATGATCGCATCCGTCATGCCTTGCGCCCTCGCCCCTCTTGTGCTCGCGCGCGCGCCGGAGCCGCGCTCGCCTCAAGCCCTCGCTCGCCCGGGCCGGCCGCTCGCCAAACTCCGCTGCCACTGTATCCATCTCCACTGCCAAAACCGATTAGGTTATATCCCCTCTGGAAAACCTAATCGGAAGACCCAACTTCAAACGGTCATAACTTTTGCATACGGACTCAGAATCAGGCAAAAAATAACTTTTCGGATAAGAGAAAAAAATTTTACGCCGGAGCCGCGCTCGCCTCAAGCCCTCGCTCGCCCGGGCCGGCGAACCGTTTGCAGCAAAAGGAAACGCGCGGAGGCGGACGGCAAAAAAGGAGGGATGCAACACGAGGACTTCCCAGGAGGTCACCCATCCTAGTACTACTCTCGCCCAAGCACGCTTAACTTCGGAGTTCTGATGGGATCCGGTGCTTTAGTGCTGGTATGATCGCATCCGTCATGCCTTGCGCCCTCGCCCCTCTTGTGCTCGCGCGCGCGCCGGAGCCGCGCTCGCCTCAAGCCCTCGCTCGCCCGGGCCGGCCGCTCGCCAAACTCCGCTGCCACTGTATCCATCTCCACTGCCAAAACCGATTAGGTTATATCCCCTCTGGAAAACCTAATCGGAAGACCCAACTTCAAACGGTCATAACTTTTGCATACGGACTCAGAATCAGGCAAAAAATAACTTTTCGGATAAGAGAAAAAAATTTTACGCCGGAGCCGCGCTCGCCTCAAGCCCTCGCTCGCCCGGGCCGGCGAACCGTTTGCAGCAAAAGGAAACGCGCGGAGGCGGACGGCAAAAAAGGAGGGATGCAACACGAGGACTTCCCAGGAGGTCACCCATCCTAGTACTACTCTCGCCCAAGCACGCTTAACTTCGGAGTTCTGATGGGATCCGGTGCTTTAGTGCTGGTATGATCGCATCCGTCATGCCTTGCGCCCTCGCCCCTCTTGTGCTCGCGCGCGCGCCGGAGCCGCGCTCGCCTCAAGCCCTCGCTCGCCCGGGCCGGCCGCTCGCCAAACTCCGCTGCCACTGTATCCATCTCCACTGCCAAAACCGATTAGGTTATATCCCCTCTGGAAAACCTAATCGGAAGACCCAACTTCAAACGGTCATAACTTTTGCATACGGACTCAGAATCAGGCAAAAAATAACTTTTCGGATAAGAGAAAAAAATTTTACGCCGGAGCCGCGCTCGCCTCAAGCCCTCGCTCGCCCGGGCCGGCGAACCGTTTGCAGCAAAAGGAAACGCGCGGAGGCGGACGGCAAAAAAGGAGGGATGCAACACGAGGACTTCCCAGGAGGTCACCCATCCTAGTACTACTCTCGCCCAAGCACGCTTAACTTCGGAGTTCTGATGGGATCCGGTGCTTTAGTGCTGGTATGATCGCATCCGTCATGCCTTGCGCCCTCGCCCCTCTTGTGCTCGCGCGCGCGCCGGAGCCGCGCTCGCCTCAAGCCCTCGCTCGCCCGGGCCGGCCGCTCGCCAAACTCCGCTGCCACTGTATCCATCTCCACTGCCAAAACCGATTAGGTTATATCCCCTCTGGAAAACCTAATCGGAAGACCCAACTTCAAACGGTCATAACTTTTGCATACGGACTCAGAATCAGGCAAAAAATAACTTTTCGGATAAGAGAAAAAAATTTTACATCTGCTTCCCCCACCTTTGGCGGGTTTGGCGAAATCAGAATTACGAAATTTGGCTTGCAAAATTGTCTGTTCGAGCAATGAAGTTTCTGCACTTTCTTAATAGTGGTTTCAGAAAATTTCATAGGCCACATATAAACTCCGATTGAGCTGTAACTTTGTGGTGTGCCTATTTTCGTGCTCTTGGAAAAGAAAAAAATAAAAGAAAAATAAAAGAAAAAAAAAAGAAAAGTTGATTTCCACTAGTGCCTTGAGCTCACGACGTGCTCCGTTGAGCCTATCTGCCTTGCGGTTTTGCTGCTTTTGCTAAAACTCTCCGAAGCTTGAAGCTTGCCTGTCCGTCTTTCCTAGCTGTTTACTAGTCTCATATTCCTCTGCGCCATCATTGTTACCACTACTGTCTAGGACACGAGTAGACCAGCAACTGAAGGCAAGTGACTTGGGATTTTTTATTCAGCATTATTATCCCTACATTGGATTGTGTACCACTCATATATATTTGGCTTTCCTAGCTCTACATATTACTTCTGGAAAGAACAGGTTCTTGATCCTTGCAATCGTTGACTATGCCTTTCAGGTATCGTTTGCTTTGTTGGTAAGGACCTTATAAAGGCTTGGTAAGGTGCTCCATATTGCTGAGTTGTTGAGAGGCACCACTACACCTGCGTAGTAGATTATTAGGGATAACCTTCACCGTTTGTTGTTGTTTTGGTGTTTCAATGGCAGGTGACAATGAGGAGACGACTCCCAAGGATTTTGCTGACTATGTCAGTCAAGAGCAACTACGAACTATTATAGAAAATGCTTATAAAGAGATGATGGAGGCAGTCACAAGGGCTGTCCAAGAAGCCATCATTAAACTCGACCTCTCGGCAAACACATGGAGAGGTTGGACAAGCGGGTGTCTATGCTAACTGATTGGGTTGCTGCGTTGGAGACACGACAACCATCCAATGAGGAAGTGAACGGCAGCAACGCCGGTGGACATCCAGAAGACACGGTGTACGATTCCAATGGCAATGTAGATGCACAAGCTATACGACAAGCATGGTTACGACATCGTCTTCGCTTCAACATGACAAGTATGGGTGGCGCTCAACACCACCACCAACAAGGTAATAATAATAATAATCGTGTACCCGATGATCCTTATGCTAAGATTAAGTTTAAAATACCTACCTTTTTGGGTTATTATGTTGCTGAGAAATACCTTGATTGGGAGATGACAGTAGAGCAAAAATTTATTGCCCATCTTATGCCTGAGCAACATAGAGTTCGACAAGCTAGTAGTGAGTTTAAAGATTTTGCTATCATTTGGTGGACTGGGTTAGCTGCCGACGGTGTTTTACCTACTACTTGGGAAGAACTTAAAGTAGCTATGCGCGATAGATTTGTTCCTCCATCCTATCATACAGAGTTACGCAAGAAACTGATGCATTTAGAACAAGGGGATAAATCTGTACAGGATTACTATGGTGAACTACAAAAGGGGTTAATGTGCTGTAGCATTGTGGACGGGACCGAGCATGCCATTTGTCGTTTTTATTCAGGTTTGAGGGTTGAAATCCAGAACATACTTGATTATAAGGAATTTAACAATGTCAACCAGTTGTTTCAGTTTGCTATGCTTGTAGAAAAGGAATTGCAGCGGCGTGATCAGCAGGGCAAGAACAAGGCAAGTACGTACACTCCACGCACGATGCCACCTTCGGGGCCGACCACTGCCACCTCTTTCCGGACACCCCCTCCAGCGAACAAGCGACCAGCTACATCCGAAGTTTCTGCAGTGCCAAAACCACCTCCACCACGACCAGCAGATTCAGGTAAAAGTCCTTCGCAGGTACCCGCTAAGAGTGCTTCATCCGTCGCTTCGACGGGACGCACTCCAAACATTTAGTGCCACCGCTGCCAATGATTTGGCCATGTGCAGAAACATTGTCCTAGTCAACGGGCATACATTGTCACAGAAGATGGTTATATCAGCACCTCCGATGTTGAAGATGATGAAGAAGAAGAGTTCTTTGGGCGTGAGGACACAGTGGCCTACATGAACATTATTGTACAGCGGGTGCTTAGCACGCAGCTATAGCAATCTGAGAGGTTGCAACTCCATAATTTGTTCCAGATTTTCTTCGTCATCAACAACTGTCATGCACGTGTCATCATTGATGGAGGTAGCTGCAATAATTTGGTGAGTTCTTACTTGGTCAAGAAGCTTGGTTTGACCACACGCCCACACCCACATCCATACCATATTCAGTGGTTAAATGATTCTGCAAAAGCAAATGTAACACAATCTTGCTGAGTCTCGTTTTTCATTGGTTCATATACTGATTCTGTTGATTTTGATGTGGTTCCTATGCAAGCTTGTTCATTTTTGTTGGGTCATCCTTGGTAACATGATAATGATGCTACACACCATGGTAGAAGTAATAGATACAGTTTTGTGCATAAAGGAAAGAAAATCAGCAAGTTGCTAAATCTGTTTTCCCACCTAAAAAGGATAAGTCTTCACCTAAGGCTGAGGGAATTAAATTGAAGGGTGGTGTTATGCTTGCAACAACATGTGACATTGCTGAAATTTCTGCTGATGATATTTGCTATTCCTTGATATGCAAACTAGCTTTGTTTTCTCTTGATGATATTACTAGCTCGATACCTCCTACTGTCACTAACCTTTTGTAGGAGTATGAGGACGTTTTTCCAGCTGAGATACCCCCGGGATTGCCACTTATGAGAGGGATAGAGCACCAAATTGATTTGATCCCGGGAGCAACATTGCCAAACCATGCTGCTTATCGAACCAATCTCGAGGAGACTAAGGAAATTCAGCGGGAAGTCCAAGATCTTTTCGACCGCGGGTATGTACGTGAAAGCCTTAGTCCTTGTGCAGTGCCTGTAATTTTGGTTCCTAAGAAAGATGGGTCTTGGCGAATGTGTGTTTATTGTAGAGCCATTAATATTACTATTCGGTATCGTCATCCTATCCCTCGGTTAGACGACATGCTTGATGAGTTGTGTGGTTCTATAATGTTCACAAAGATTGACTTGCGTAGTGGATACCACCAAATTACAATGAAACTTGGAGATGAATGGATAACAGCTTTCAAAACCAAATTTGGATTGTATGAGTGGTTAGTAATGCCTTTTGGTTTGACTAATGGCTTAATGAATGAGGTTTTAAGGCCTTTTATTGGATGATTTGTGGTAGTCTACTTTGATGACATCTTGATTTACAGCAAGTCTTTGGATGAACACTTGGATCATTTACGTGCTGTTTTTCATGCCTTACGTAATGCACGTTTGTTTGCTAACCCTGATAAGTGTATCTTTTGCACGGAACGAGTTTCTTTTCTTGGCTATGTTGTTACTCCATAGGGAATTGAGGTGGATGAGAAAAAAATTGAAGCCATTAAGAGTTGGCCGGTTCCCTAAACCATCACACAGGTGAGAAGTTTTCTTGGTCTTGCAGGATTCTATCGCTGTTTCGTCAAAGATTTCAGCACCTTTGCTGCACCCTTGAATGAGTTGACGAAGAAAGGGGTGGTCTTCCGTTGGGGAAAAACACAGGAGTCTTTTGTCACTTTGAAGGACAAGCTTACACACGCACCTTTGCTCCAACTTCCAAACTTTGGTAAGACTTTTCAGTTAGAATGTGATGCTAGTGGAGTTGGCCTAGGAGGTGTTTTGATGCAAGATGGTAAACCTATTGCATACTTTAGCGAGAAGTTGCATGGCCCTGTTTTGAATTATTACACGAATGATAAGAAATTGTATGCTCTTGTACGTTCTTTAGAGACGTGGCGTCATTATTTGTGGCCTAAAGAATTTGTTATTCATTCTGATCATGAATCTCTTAAGTATCTTCGCTCTCAAAATAATTTGAATCATAGACATGCTAAATGGGTTGAATTTATTGAATCTTTTCCTTATGTCATCAAACACAATAAAGAGAAGGATAATGTGATTACTGATGTTTTGTCTAGACGTTATATTTTGTTGTCCCAACTTGATTGTTGGATTTTTGGACTTGAATCAATTAAAGAACAATATGCGCTTGATCCTGAATTGAAAGAAGTGATGTTGAATTGTAAAGAGGGACGTACTTGGAATAAATTTGTGATCAATGATGGATTTGTGTTTAGAGCTAACCGTCTATGCGTTCCAGTTGGGTCTGTTCGTCTTTTGCTGATACAGGAAGCGCATGGAGGAGGATTGATGGGACATTTTGGAGCTAAGAAGATGGAGGATGTTTTGGCTTCACATTTCTTTTGGCCAAAGATGAGGAGAGATGTTGAGAGGTTTGTGACACGCTGCACCACTTGTCAAAAAGCTAAGTCTCGTTTGAATCCACATGGTTTGTATATGCCTTTTTCTGTTCCTTCTATTCCTTGGGCAGATATTTCTATGGACTTTGTTTTGGGATTGCTTAGGACTAAGAGGGGGAGGGATAGTATTTTTGTTGTGGTCGATCGATTTTCTAAGATGGCACACTTCATACCATGTCATAAAAGTGATGATGCTATTCATATTGCTGACCTCTTTTTCCATGAGATTGTTCGTTTGCATGGTATGCCTTCTACTATTGTTTCAGATCGTGATGCGAAAATCCTTAGTCATTTTTGGCGCACGCTATGGAACAAGTTGGGTACAAAGCTATTGTTTTCTACTACATGTCACCCACAGACAGATGGACAAACGGAGGTAGTCAACCGCACTTTGGGCACAATGTTGAGGGCTATTTTGAAGAAAAATTTGAAGATGTGGGAGGAATGTTTGCCACATGTGAAATTTGCATACAATCGGGCAACACATTCTACTACCAAGGTAAGTCCTTTTCAGGTAGTGTATGGTTTCAACCCCCGTGCTCCTATTGATATTTTTCCTTTACCTACTAGTGAGAGGGTTCACAATGATGCTAATGCACGTGCTGGTTTTATTTTGAAAATGCATGAGACAACTAAGCACAACATTGAAAAGATGAATGAAAAGTATAGAATTGCTGGTAGCAAAGGTAGGCAAGAAGTGAAGCTTGAACCGGGTGATTTAGTTTGATTGCACTTGAGAAAGGATAGATTTCCAGAATTGTGAAAGTCTAAGTTGATGCCTAGAGCTGATGGTCCTTTCAAAATTGTTGAGAAGATTAATGATAATGCATATAAACTTGAGTTGCCTCCCGAGTTTGGGGTTAGTCCCACGTTTAACATTTCAGATTTGAAGCCATACTTGGGAGAAGAAGATGAGCTTGAGTCGAGGATGACTTCAATTCAAGAGGGGGAGGATGATGCAGACATCATTCATTCGGATATACACAACAATCCTCCATTGGTCATTCAAGGTTCAATCACAAGAGCTCGCGCACGACAATTGAATTTAGAGGTGAGCTCGTTCCTAAGTTCTTCTTTATATGATTTTGAGAATAGATTGCTACCTAATGATTATATTATGATTAAGAACAATGGAGAGGACAAGGAAACACTTAGAGAGGGACTTAGAGTCATGGAGGATCAGCGAGGGACGTTCAAGTCAAGGTGGAGTTCCAAACCAAGTCGACTTCGAGTCCGTTTTGGAGTCCAGGACCAGTCTGCACTAAAACGGGCGCCCAGCTTGCATACGTGCTCGGATTGGGGCGTTCTTTATATGGATGGAAAGCTAAGAAGATAACCTTTCCAATAGTTCTGGTCCCATATCCAAATTCATTATGAGTCATTGGAAATTGACCAAACAAGTTGACGTTCAGAATCTGTTCCGGCGCTACGATGCCATATTTGGGCCTTTGGGCCGTGTATCGTGCTGCAGCCCATTAGAGTTGCGTCAAGGGGTGCTTGCACGACCCTAAAATTTATATATCATAAGTCATTGTCATCTTTAGCTTTTGGGTTTTGCTTAGATTAATCTGTCAAGAACAGTTTCGCCGCTAGATCGGTTTGTAAGACCCCAACTTGTGAGCTTAATCATTAATCTGCAATTTTGGTTGCAATCTTTTTTGTTCTTGTTTGTGTTCTTTGATTCGCAAGCAGGGATTAGCCTTCTTGGCGAGGTCAACCAGATTTCGGTAAGGTTGATAACCAGAGGAGACGTGGTGCTGCGATTGCGGGGCTCGAGAACGTGCTAGTTCAATAAGCCGGATCAATTTGTGTCGCGACTCCGCCAAATCATTGATTATCAGAACCTTTCGAAAGATCGGGAACCCTTGTCCACATCAACAACGGTTTAGATAGCATTCGTGTGCAGCAAAAGGAAACACGCAGCGGCGGATGGCAAAAAAGGAGGGATGAAGCCTATAACGGTTTCGATAGCATCCGTATATAGCACGGAAACGCGCTGCGGTGGACGACAAAAAGGAGGGATGCAACACAAGGACTTCCCAAGAGATCACCCATCCTAGTACTACTCTCACCAAAGCACGCTTAACTTCAGAGTTTTGATGGGTTCCGGTGCTTTAGTGCTGGTTAGATCGCATCCAAGATGCCTTGCGCCCCCGCCCCTCCTGTGCTCCAGCACGCGGCTCGCTTGCTCGGGCCGGTGAACCATTTGCCTCTTTTATAGGCCCCGCAAGGAGGGGTAGCATGCGGCAAGCGAAATGCGGGGCCTACGTAAGCGCAGCCACGTGGCTCTTTATGTTGCAACCGACACCTACAACGGTTTAGATAGCATCCGTATACAGCACGAAAACGTGCGGCGGTGGACGGCAAATAGAACTCGCTCGGGCTGGTGAACCATTTGCCTCTTTTATAGGCCCCGCAAGGAGGGGTAGCATGCGGCAAGAGAAACGCGGGGCCTACGTAAGCGCAGCCATGTGGCTCTTTACGTTGCAACCGACACCTACAACGGTTTAGATAGCATTCGTATACAGCACGAAAACGTGCGGCGGTGGACGGCAAATATAAGGGATGCAACACGAGTTCTTCCTAGGAGGTCACCCATCCTAGTACTACTGTCGCCCAAACACGCTTAACTTCGGCATTCCGATGGGATCCAGTGCTTTAGTGCTAGTACGATTGCATCCGACATGCCTTGTGCCCCCGCCCCTTTTGTGCTGCGCGCGCGTCGGAGTAGCGCGCGGCGCAAGCAACCGCCGCCGCCCGTGTGGCTCGCTCGCTTGGGCCGACGAACCGTTTGCTGCTTTGTAGGCCCCGCAAAGAGGGGTAGCACGCGGCGAGAGAAACACGGGGCCGACGTCGGCGCAGCCACATTGCTCTTTACGATACAACCGACACCTACAACGGTTTAGATAGCATTCGTGTGTAGCAAAAGGAAACGCGCGACGACCGAGGACAGAAAAGGAGGGATGATGCCTATAATGGTTTAGACAGCGTCCGCATACAGCATGGAAACACGCCGCGGTGGACGGCAAAAAGAAGGGATGCAACACAAGGACTTCGCAGGAGGACACCGATCCTAGTACTACTCTGGACAAAGCACGCTTAACTTTGGAGTTCTGATGCGATCCGGCGCTTTAGTGCTGGTATGGTCGCATCCAACATGCCTTGCGCCCCCGCCCCTTTTGTGCTCCGCGCACGCGCGCTCGTGGCACAAGCAACCACTGCCGCCCACGCAACTCGCTTGCCCAGGCCAGTGAACCGTTTGCCGCTTTTATAGGGCCCACAAGGAGGGGTAGCGTGCGGCGAGAGAAATGCAAGGCCGACGTAGGCGCAGCCACGTGGCTCTTTATATTACAACCGACAACTACAATGGTTTAGAAAGCATTCGTGTGCAACAAAAGGAAACGCGCGGCAGCGAACGGCAAAAAAGGAGGGATGATGTCGGTTCGCCGCTTTTATAGGCCCCGCAAGGAGGGGTAGCGTGCGGCGATAGAAACAAGGGGCCGACGTAGGAGCAGCCACGTGGCTCTTTACGTTACAACCGACACCTACAACGGTTTAGATAGCATTCGTGTGCAGCAAAAGCATACGCGTGGCGACGGACGGCAGAAAAGGAGGGATGACGCCTATAACGGTTTAGATAGCATCCGTATAAAGCACGGAAACGCGCGGCGGTGGACGGCAAAAACGAGGGATGCAACACAAGGACTTCCCAGGAGGTCACCTATCCTAGTACTACTCTCGCCCAAGCACACTTACCTTGGGAGTTCTGATGGGATCCGGTGCTTTATTGCTGGTATGATCGCATCCGACATGCCTTGCGCCCCCGCCCCTCCTGTGCTCCGCGCGCGCACCAGAGCGGCGCATGGCTCAAGCTACCGCCGCCGCTCGCACGACTCGCTCGCCCAGGCCGGCGAACCGTTTGCCGCTTTTATAGGCCCCGCAAGGAGAGGTAGCGTGCGGCGAGAGAAACGCGGGGCCAACGTAGGCACAACCACGTGGCTCTTTACGTTACAACCGACACCTACAACAGTTAAGATAGCATTTGTGTGCATTAAAAGGAAACGCGCGGCGGCTGCTTTAGTGCTGGTATGATCATATCCGACAGGCCCTGTGCCCCCGCCCCTCTTGTGGTCCGCACGCACGTGCCAAAGCGGCGCGCGGCTGAAGCAACCGCCGCCGCCTGCTCGGCTCGCTCGCCCGGGTCGGCGAACCGTTTGCCACTTTTATAGGCCCCGTAAGGAGGGGTAGCGTGCGACAGGAGAAACGCGGGGCCAGCCACATGACCCTTTACGTGACAACCGAGAACTACAACGGTTTAGATAGTATTCATGTGCAGCAAAAGGAAACGCGCGGCGACAGACGCACAAAAGGGGGTATGACGCCGGTTCTGCGCTTTTATAGGCCCTGCAAGGAGGGGTAGTGTGCGGCGAGAGAAACGCGGGGCCGACGTAGGCGCAGCCACATGGCTCTTTACGTTACAACCGACACCTACAACGGTTTAGATAGCTTTCGTGTGCAGCAAAAGGAAACACACGGCGGCTGCTTTTGAGCTGGTATGATCGCATCCGACATGCCTTGCGCCCCCGCCCCTCTTGTGCTCTGCACACACGCGCCGGAGCGGCACACGGCTCAAGCAACCACTGCCGCCCGTGTGGCTCCCTCGCCCGGGCCGGCGAACTGCCTGCCGCTTTTATAGGTCCTGCAAGCAGGGGTAGCGTACAGCGAGAGAAACGCGGGGCCGACGTTGGTGCAGCGACGTGACTCTTTACGTTACAACCGACAACTACAACGATTTAGATGGCATTCATGTTCAGCAAAAGGAAATGCGTGGCGACGGACGGCACAAAAGGAGGTATGACGCTGGTTCTCCGCTTTTATAGGCCCTGCAAGGTGGGGAAGCATGCGGTGAGAGAAACGTGGGGCCGACGTAGGCGCAGCCACATGACTCTTTACGTTACAATCGACACCTACAACGGTTTAGATAGCATTCGTGTGCAGCAAAAGGAAACGTGTGGCGGTGGACGGCAAGAAGGAGGGATGCAACACGAGGACTTCCCAGGAGGTCACCCATCCTTGTACTACTCTCGCCCATGCAAGCTTAACTTCGGAGTTCTAATGGATCCGATGCTTTAGTGCTGGTATGATCGCATCCAACATGTCTTGCGCTCCCGCCCCTCCTGTGCTCCGCACGCATGCGTCGGAGCGGCGCGGGGCTCAAGCAACCGCCGCTGCCCGTGCGGCTAGCTCGCCCGGGCTGGCGAACCGTTTGCCGCTTTTATAGGCCCCTCAAGGAGAGGTATCGTGCGGCGAGAGAAACGCGGGGCCAACGTAGGCGCAGCCACGTGGCTCTTTACGTTACAACCAACAGCTGCAACGGTTTAGATAGCATTCGTGTGCAGCAAAAGGAAACGCACGGCGGCGGACGACAGAAAAGGAGGGATAACGCCTATAACGGTTTAGATAGCATCCGTATACAGCACGGAAACGCGCGGTGGTGGACGACAAAAAGAACGGATGCAACACGAGGACTTCCTTGGAAGTCACCCATCCTAGTACTACTCTCACCCAAGCACATCCGTATACACCACGGAAACTCGCCGTGGTGGACGGCACCGCCGGCAAAAAGAAGGGATGCAACATGAGGACTTCCTAGGAGGTCACCCATCCTAGTACTACTCTCGCCCAAGCACATCCGTATACAGCACAAAAACGCATGGCAGTGGATGGTAGAAAGAAGGGATGCAACACGAGGACTTCCCAAGATGTCACTCAACCTAATTCTACTCTCGCCCAAGCACACTTAACTTTGGAGTTCTGATAGGATCTGGTGCTTTAGTGCTAGTATGATCACATCCGACATGTGTTGCGTCCCCATCCCTCTTGTGCTCCGTGCGCGCGTGGGAGCGGCGATGGCTCAAGCAACCGCCGCCGCCCGTGCGGCTCCCTCGCCCGAGCTGGCGAACCGTTTGCTGCTTTTATAGGCCCCTCTAGGAGGGTTAGCGTGCGGTGAGAGAAACACGGGGCCAACGTAGACGCAGCCATGTGGCTCTTTACGTTACAACCAACACCTACAACGGTTTAGATAGCATTCGTGTGCAGCAATGGAAATGCGCGACGGCGGACGGTAGAAAAGGAGGGATGACGCCTATAACGGTTTAGATTGCATCCGTATACAGCAAGAAAACGCGTGGCGGTGGACGGCAAAAAAAAGGGATACTACACAAGGACTTCCTAGGAGGTCACCCATCCTAGTACTACTCTCGCCCAAGCACGCTTAACTTCAGAGTTCTGATGGGATCCGATGGTTTAGTGCTGGTATGATCGCATCCGACATGCCTTGTGCCCCTGCCCCTCTTGTGCTCGCGCGCGTGCCGGAGCCGCGCGCGGCTCAAGCTACAGCCTTCGCACGCGCGGCTCGCTCACCCGGGCTGGCGAACCGTTTGCCGCTTTTATAGGCCCCGCAAGGAGGGGTAGCATGCCGCGAGAGAAACGCGGGGCCGACGTAGGCGCAGCCATGTGGCTCTTTATGTTACAACCAATAGCTGCAACGGTTTAGATAGCATTCGTGTGCAGCAAAAGGAAACGCGTGACGGCGGATGGCAGAAAAGGAGGGATGACGCCTATAACTGTTTAGATAGCATCCGTATACAGCACGGAAACGTGCGGTGGTGGACGGCAAAAAGTAGGGATGCAACCCGAGGACTTCCTTGGAGGTCACCCATCCTAGTACTACTCTCGCCCAAGCATATCCGTATACAGCACGGAAACGCGCCGTGGAGGATGGCACCGCCGGCAAAAAGAAGGGATGCAACACGAGGACTTCCTAGGAGGTCACCCACCCTAGTACTACTCTCGCGCAAGCACATCCGTATACAGCACGAAAACGCGTGGCAGTGGACGACAAAAAGAAGGGATGCAACACGAGGACTTCCCAAGAGGTCACCCAGCCTAATTCTATTCTCGCCCAAGCACACTTAACTTTGGAGTTCTGATAGGATCTGATGCTTTAGTGCTGGTATGATCGCATCCGATATGTGTTGCATCCCCGCCCTCTTGTGCTCCGCGCGTACGCCGGAGTGGCGACGGCTCAAGCAACCGCCGTCGCCCGCGCGGCTTGCTCGCCCGAGCCGGCGAACCGTTTGCCGCTTTTATAGGCCCCTCAAGGAGAGGTATCAGGCGGCGAGAGAAACGCGGGGCCGACGTAGACGCAGCCACGTGGCTCTTTACGTTACAACCAACACCTACAACGGTTTAGATAGCATTCATGTGCAGCAAAAGGAAACGCGCGATGGCGGACGACAGAAAAGGAGGGATGACGCCTATAACGGTTTAGATAGCATCCGTATACAGCACGGAAACGCACGGCGGTGGACGGCAAAAAAAGGGATGCAACACGAGGACTTTCTAGGAGGTCACCCATCCTAGTACTACTCTTGCCCAAGCAAGCTTAACTTTAAAGTTCTAATAGGATCTAGTGCTTTAGTGCTGATATGATCACATCCGTCATGTGTTGTGTCCCCGCCCCTCTTGTGCTCCGGGCGCGTGTGCCGGAGCGGCGCGCGGCTCAAGCAACCACCGCCGCCCACGTGGCTCGCTTGCCCGGGCCGATGAACCGTTTGTCGCTTTTATAGGCCTAAGCTCCTAATCAAATGGCGCTTACTCCTTGAATTTTATATGCCTAAGGCCATTCAATTTTATATGCCTAAGCCCAACATTTAGCGAGCTATGCGATTTTGTTATGCCAATGTCCTACGTTCATTTAGTATGTCTAAATATATGCCTAAGCCCAACATTTATCGAACTATGCGATTTTGTTATGCCAATGTCCTACGTTTATTTTAGTATGTCTAAATCCAACAGTTATTTTTGTACGTCTAAGTCTTTAATTTTTTTCTCTGCCTACCCGCAAACTTCTCTCTCTTCCTAGGATTAAAACCTCGATCTTGTGCCCTGCTTAAGAACCTTCATATTGCATAGGACTGAAAATGTATTTGATATGCCTACGCCTAATTCTAGATTGTGTACGTTTTGTTATATGCATTTGACAGAAACCCCTTCTTTTAGGTCTAAATCGAGGGTCGGATTTTTTATAGTTAACTGGAACTCGTAGAAAGTGTCAAATTAGGTTGCATTCTTTTGCAGAGTTAGACATAATAGATGTCTCGTTTCTCATGAAGATGTTCCCGAACAGTTAAACATGCATTTTCTTTAAAAAAAGTTGCTTTCAAAATCATATTAATTCATTTTTCATGTTTGAAATAATTAACACTCAGTTACTCATGTGATAATGACTCACCTCGTTTTACATATTTGTTCAATTTTTTCTTTCTCCTCGTCTCAAACACATCCCTAGTATAAGCGGTATAGATAGATAGTTTAACTATAATCTAAGATTATGTATTGAAACGACTCCTTTATACCTTTTTACTCTTTCGCTCTCTCACAAATCTCTATTAAATTCATCTCTGTAGTACTATATGTGTGCACAGCTGGTTGTTCAATGAGAGCTAATATTCTTTTCCGGAGTAAATTGCATCTGCAGTACATGAATTTGTGGGGTGAATACAGTCTAGCGCAATAAATTGTAAAGGTGCATAACTTGCCTGGTACGTGTGAACCAGCATCAAAATTAACATGACAAGGCCAATTTTTGTATGTTGAACATTATAAATTAATACAGTGACATGCATGCACATATGCTACAAAGGTTATATTACCTCAATTTCTACTTTATTTTCTTTGTTTCTATCCCCTGCATTATTAGCCCTTTTTTATTTCTTTCTTTATGCAATCATTGTACCTTATTTCTTTCTTTATACAACCTACCTTATTATAGGTTTTGCTAAATATATTTTAGCCTACATGATATCCTTCTAAGATACATGTTTACATAGCATTCAAATTAACAACAAAATCAGCAAGATTCGCATGTCCCAAACAAGATCGTGCACCAAAACAAACTTAATTACAAGTTTATGCACTAGATTGCAACTGCTTGACAAGTTTGTGTACTACTAATAAAATTTACTTTTTTTTTGTCTTCCCTCCACGCTCACTCGGCATATATAAAAAAATGTGAGAAGCAGACTGCTCTAACACATGCTTTCTGCAAAACCATGTAAAAATTCGAGCAGGAAATATTTTTCTCCCTCTTACGAAACACATGGTCACACAATATAGCAGTAAAAACTCCGAAAATATTTTTTTAAATGCCCGGGAAAGACATGGACCTGACACAAGCAAAGTTTGGTATCATCATTCATCAACCGCACAGGGAGGGCATCTTGAAGGAAAAGAACGAGGGCAGGTGCCCGGTCCTCCTGATGTAGTCCGCCTTCTGCGTGGTTCTAGCGGCGTGCTCGTTAAGCTTAGCCTCCGCGCTCGTTCGCTTCTCCTCGGCCATCCGCCGCGCGGCCGCCAGCTTGTTGGCCAGCTTTTCGTGCGCCCGTGCTTTCATCTGTTCTGCCTTCATCTAGAAAAGTTTTTGTTTGAGTAAGCTGGACAGATGTATTCGTTCCACATAGTAATGCTACAGGAATATTTAAATAGACATCGAACTTAAAGTGCTCACTATATATATATATATATATATATATATATATATATATATATAAAGATAAAGGTTAATTCAATCCATGTCATTGCAAATTTATCCAACTGAAAAAAATACTATTACTATTCGAGATACCTATTACGCACCATTCAAATTTAAAAAATTAAAACCGTGCCATTACCATCAAAAATTCCGACAACCCCATCTAATGGCATGCTCTCTTTCTCCTTCATCTCTTCCTCTTCTCCAAGCACCAATGCCTCATCACACCGGAGATCGAATGTCTAGTAATCAACCGAGATCCTCACATTGTCCATCCCACTCGCCACCCTCCTCCCCGCCACCCATCCTCCTGCTCGTCGTCTTCCATTTAGCTACTGAGCTCTCTCCCGACGTTTTCATCAGCGCATGCGCGATGGTTCAGGAAAGAAGATGGCAAAAATCTTGACGATAATGGCATGGTTTTAATTTTGCAAAATACCAATGACGCATAATACATGTCATAAATAGTAATGATATTTTTTCAATCGGGTATTGTAATGGCTTGCATCCAATTAAGCCATAAAAAGGACACCTCAATGTGCTACAGTACGTACCATCACATGAGACTAACAGGGATCATTTGATTCTTTGCAGAGATACTCAAGAATTTATGATTTCTGACGACGTTGCGAGCAGGGTTGGAGACAAATACTGGTAAGGTGAATTAAAGTGGTCTAGCCTGCAGTAACATCAGGACAACTACTTTCTTGGCTCTCTAGTACTCCTATACTGGTGTGATTCTGATAGGAGCAATCAAAAATTCAAAATCTTGTGTGATTCAAGCAGTTTGGTACGCATTGGAAGTGAAAACGCAACGAATTTTACGAAGGACCGACAAAATGGAGTTACGCAAACCAGACCTCTATTTTCTTCATTTCCAGCTCAGCTTTTCTCTTCTCGTGGTTCTCCCATGCCTGTATCTTCATCTCTTCACGCTTGTACCTGCAATTATAGAAAAGATGGGCGAATCAAATCTGCCAGATCTGAATAAAACGGTCAAATACTAGAAAGATCCGTTCGCACCTCGCGGTGAATTTGGCCCGCTCGGCCTCGTCCCAGGCCGCGGCGCGGGACTCGAGCGCCGTCGTCGTACTCTGCGCATGGTTGCCGAACCCGCCGCTACTCTCGTCCGCCGCACAGCCCCCGCTGCCGTCGCTAACACTGCCTACCGCCACCGGCTCGGCCGTCCTGGACTCGACCACGGTGGTAACGCCCACGGGCACGTCGTACCGCCTCCTGCCTGGCGTAGACGGCCGCGATGGTACGGGGCTCCGCGACACGGGCGTGGACGCCCGCAGCGGCGTGGCGGACCTGGATGGCTCCTTGCTGGCGATGGGGGTCATCTCCGTGCCCATGTCCCGCAGGCACACCGACCGGAGCACCGCCGCGGGGGAGCCGTGCTGCTGCTGGACCATGCAGTAGTCGATCTTCTTCGTCTCACTCACGTCGTCGGCGGCGGCTTCCCCCAGCTGCGGTGGCGTCGGGGGAGCGGCCACCAGGTTGTACTCCAGCGCCCCGTCCACGCTGCTGCACGACACGCGGCCGTTCTGGGAGGACGAGCTCAGAAGGCGCCGGTCGTCGGCGTTGGAGTTCCTTGGCCTCACCTTGCCGCTGTGGATCCCGTCAACGCCGCCGCCTCCGCCGTTGGACAGGCTAACAAGCCACTTCTGCGCGTCGTCCCACTTGGACGGCGTCGGCTTCGGCCTTGATGCCGTATTGTTCTTGCGCTGCGGGCGCCCATTCGACTCGCTATGGATGCTGTGGCTGTAGCACTCCTTATCATCCACCGCCCGCATTGCTTGCATTGTCTGAGCAAATGGGACTTAATTTCTGCGTACAAAGAAAAGCTCTTCTCAGATTTCAAAATGAAGGACCAATTTCTTGGTTGCAGAAACTAGCTAATGGCTCTCAAGTCTGTCCCAGGCGAGAGAAAATAGTGTGACCATGCAGCACGGACACTCAAAAGAAAGATTGAATAAAGCCCAAAGGAAATCAGGGTCACCGTATTTGCCAGCAAACTCCTCGAAGTAAGCCACGATATGATGTACTAGTAAAAAATGATTTGCTTACTTCAACCAAGAAAAGTTGGATGAATCCCCAAGTTCATCATACCCCAATTGTATAAACTTCTTTTCTCCCTTTCCACAGAAAGGAGTGCTATCATACGAAGAAGACACTGTTGAGAGAATAGCTTCTCTCTTTTCCAGTACCAGAACTGAATTTGTAAGATATATACTTTTCACTGAAATCAATACCAAAGAAGGCTTCAAATAAACAGAAAAAATGTAATTGCTGTGCAGAGATCCCCATCAGCCAGTTTAAAAGAGCTGACCTTCAAAGCAAGAGGCTGCAAAGCATGGAACGGAAGGAAAGGATGGCAGTGACTGCAAAGAGCAAACTGACTATTGCTGAAGTTTAGGTTCCATCTTTTCCATGGGCTCTTGACATCATCAGATATTCAGATTCCATTGGCATTGGGCGCAGTAGCTGCACATCATGGTGTGCACATGGGCCACTTCAGACTTTCAGAGTCTACAAAAGGACAGGGTGGCACTAGGCCACTATCTGTTAATATATAATTTTAATATATATATATATTATATACACACACACACCAATGGTAAAGCTGACAAACTTAATTGTGTTTTATCACCATAGATTGGAATCAACTGAAGAAAATAACGGGAGAGCCTTGGCGAAGCCGTAAGAGTATGTGGTTTTGCTTAAATAGAAAAACGAATTGAAAATGCTGGCCAGCCGGATTTCGATGAGACCGCTCTGATCGGGAAAACCATTAAAGATAGTATCCTTTTTTAAGGATGTACTGTAGCACTTATTTGCGCCCTGGGTTTTGATCGATGCAGGAATTTCATGGAATGGAAATACTCTCTAGTAACTTCATGGCAATTGGGAGTATATCCCTTAACTAGTAACAGAGTAATTTTCACATATATTCTAATTATAATCTATCTACCTATATTATAAAAAATTATCTAGCTACAACCTTTCAGTTGGTTTAAAATATTTATCCTGTTAGTATTATTTTGATATGTTCAAACGTATAACTAACTTAAGACAGGTCAATTTAGTTCTTTAAAATTCATACAAAGGTGGTGTTTCCATGAGAGACGGAATTTAGAAAGGATACAGTAACTTATTTCCCGTGAACCAACTGCAAATCTGCAACACTTACCAGTGTTAAACCCTTAATTTCGTCATTACTGACCACAGTGGCTTGTTGCTGTAGTCCGTCAGCAAACGTAGCATATGGTCCTAGCTAGCAGTGTTCGATCACGTGCATATATCTGCAGCTTGGCCAATATGTAGCCCAACAAGTATGCAGTATGGTCCAGTGATCCAGCCGACACTGGTTACGCCTTTACAACGCAATAAAAATAAAACCACCCCACTTGGTACATTTGTCCTTTTGATCATTCCTTCATTCGTAACTTTGGTTTTGTGTGTGATACAAAATTTAACATTGGGAAATATTTTTTCATGTTCTTTTGTTTTTTCCGTTTTAATCCAGCTTCTGTATTTTACAAACTTTTGTGTCTTCTAGGTTGATAAATACTTTGGTTGATAAATACATTATCTTATGCTATTCATATAAATAGTGATTATGCATGATTCCTCGTTTGATCATGTCGATGTCAATCGAGAACTAGATTCAGACGGATCCATGGATATGCCTGTATGTAATTCGTGCCAAGCAAAATGAGGCTTTGCCTTAGCATATTGGTTATTTTGTTCTTTAAGAGGCGGAAAGGTTCTCTTGTATGATTGGCTACATGGAAATATTTTTTCATGTTCTTTTATTTTTTCTGTTTTAATCCAGCTTCTGTATTTTACAAATTTTTGCGTCTTCTAGGTTGTTAAATACATTATCTTATGCTATTCATAAAAATAGTGATTATGCATGTTTCCTCGTTTGATCATGTGGATGTCGATCGAGAACTAGATCCAAACCGATCCATGGATATGCCTGTATGTAATTCGTGCCAAGCAAAGTGAGGCTTTTCCTTAGCATATTGGTTATTTTGTTCTTTAAGAGGTGGAAAGGTTCTCTTGTGTGATTGGCTACATAGCTAGGTAACATGGGGTTCACGAGGGGCTGTTTGGAACTAACTTTTTCACATTAGAGCAAACTAGTCATCAACTAGTACTCATGTCAACATTACGGGCTATATTATGCTTTTAAATTATCTCATACTCGTGGTCAACGTGTGCGTTTAGAATTTTAATCGTATGTTCTTTAAGGAAAATTTCTGAAAGCTATACATAAACTTTATGTTGAAGTTCAAAAACAAAATTATTTTCTTTTATATGTAGTTTCAAAAATCAAAATTATTAGTTACAAAAGTATATATAGAATCTATACCTATATTTCTTCTACTCCCTCTATCTCAAAATATAACTAATTTTAGCAATCAAAATATGTCATAAAATATAACAACTTCTTCACTTATATTCTTTATTCAACAAATTCAATCGAAAAGATTATTAAATTTTGGGACAGAGAGACCATTAGTTTCTTTATAAAATAGTAAGTACCGATGACTATCCATGTTGGAGTATCAGTTTAGTATTTGATATCATTCACTACGCCAAGTAAGGTCATGTGTGACGGGTCCAAACTGTCGCCTCTGACTGATTTGGTCTCCATCAAAGATTAGTGGTCAGTGATAACTCTACTCATCTGATGGGTAGGTGACAAACACCTGCGATGACGGGCCACATAATAAAGACTCGTCAGAGATGAGGCTGACCACCAGACCAGGTCTAATTTCAACCCGTCAGAGGTAACCCCACCTCTGACGTATCAAGGGCGTCATCCGTCACAGGTGACTCATCTATGATAGGTTGCTATACCGGCCCCATCAAAGACGATTCCACCTGACGGCGCCTTGTTTTGGACCTAGTACCCATCCTCACAACCTTTGCTTCTTGTGTCATTTGGTTCCTAGCATCACAATTCCGTGTTACTGCTCTCTAGATTGGTCATTGTCGGTGAGATGGACTACTTAATAACTAGAGACCCGGCCGTGCTACATGATCTTTTCATCCTTACTACTTAACAATTCTCAAGATGCATACGGATAGATTGGATATCGAAGGCTTCTTCCTGTGCTTCGCAATTTATGTTAATGTAGTTAATACTGTTTTGCTGATCGGAAGTTGATGCAGATCGTTTACTTCCGAAGCTTGAATCATTAAATTGTAAGCATTTTACTTAGTTACTAACTCGACAAATGCTACGTTAAATTGCATTACATGTCTGTTTGAGGCAGGCTAGTGAGCCTTTCGGCGGCCTGCTGAAGCATCAAAAACCGACGAAACAACATGGAAAAAGGCCCCGTGGCGAAGCGCACCGAAGTAGAGTGTCACACCCGTCCTGGCATCACCATATGGATAGTGCCAAGGAGGGTGCGCTGCGAGAGAACAGCGAACCGTCTCCTGCGGAACCGCGTTTGCCTGTACCAGTCCGAGAAAATAAGTTGCTCATGTCCACGGTGTTGGTATTTTTTACGATCACAGATAAATTCGCAAGCACATGGATACCACTATAGCATTTTACCCATGAGTATTCCAAGGATATCATTATTTGTTTTTTCTTAAGAAAGGCGACGGTTTAAAAAAATGGACCGATACATAGTATGATCAATAATACCACAGTCTAGTAGGGGGTAAATGATAATATATAGGTAGTGTGACACACAGAAGAATCATCTCTATAAAGATAAATTAGGCTATATATGGAGAAGGATAAAAGAGAGCTATGGTTTCGTATGTACTTCTATATTTTTGATGCTTACATTATACTCAAACAAACACATACATATACAAGTTTAGGACTAAGTTCTATACATCCAGGTACTACCAAGAGTCCTCTTCCTACTGGTCTTGTAGCGTGGTTACTGTATTTTACAAACTCTTACATCACATGGCTGTTACCACTTGCCGCCTACCTCTACAACCTATTTGGCACACCCGCATCCAATGGAATTTAATCAACCTAAATACTATGCTTACATTGCTAGATAATACAACTAATTTCTTAGGGATTCACACCCTTTGGATGGACAAGTAAGAACTAGTGTAACCCATTAAGATCATTGGACCGATATCATGGTATAGATCCACTAGCCTAAACATATAAAGCATATGCAAGAAGTATAAACTACTCATAGAACATATAATTAACAAAGCAGTACATGGACTATGAACACCAATAAATAAAGAAGATAAATACTATACTAAAGTGGTGTTTGAATCTCTTAAAGATGAAGATAAAGATAAAGATTAAGTGTTTCACGTAAAACGAGGTAGCATTAACGTGTGATTAATTGAGTTTTAATTATTACAAACTTGAAAAATGGATTTATCTCATATTTTAGAACAACTTTCATATAAAATTTTTTTGCACGAAACGCATCGTTTAGCAGTTTGAAAAGCGTGCCACGATAATCTAGAAGTTTATTTCTCCTTGTAGGAGAATCGAACGCGGCCTAAGCTCAAAGTCTTACAAAGAGAGAAGAGTACTAGAGACATACCCGAATCTCCAAAAGGACTAGGAAACCTAATACTAGGGCTACTCTTAGCCTAAACTCCACTAATCTAGATAGTAATACAAATGAGATAGAGAGATTGCTTCTTGAGTAGGTGTTTGTTGAAATTTGTTACGGTCACAAGTAAATCCACAAGCACACGGATACAGCTATAGCACTTTACCTAGAGCATTCTAAGGGTATCAAATCGCAGGGAACATGGTGTATAATCTAATAACATGATTTATCCAAGAACAACAACTAAATGGTAGGTTTAGGATAGAGAGAATTCCTATGAGTTAATAATGTTAATTAAGTTAAGGTAAAACTCTATCAATTGCTTTGGGCAGCGGCTCTCCCTTGGTCTACCAAGCTGAGTCCAGCCTGTAGCTCTATGATGTACCCGAACATGGAGAAATACAAATGATGGACATGGCTGTCACCACCTACTACCTACCTCACTTTTCGTGGAGCACACAACAAGCGAAGGTAACCTCTAACCTAAACACCATGTATACGTTATCGATTACTACTCTAACTTCGGCCAAGAACATTCTTTTTTATCTAGTGTCTTAGTACTAGAACACTCAGTATAAATACTAAATGACGAATCCGCAATGATAAGAATCTATCTTACTTAAATAAGAAAAGTAAATACCAAAGAAAATCATGAATACTTAATTATATGGAAGAAGCATTCGTCAAGGTACAAGATAGGAGAGAGTACCGATAACTCTGGCACTCCTCCGGGATTCCATTAGAGAGAATGTCAACATCTCTGGCACTCCTTCGGAAATCCCCCGGAGAGAACTTTGACATCTGGGGCACTCCTTTTGAAGCTTGTTGGTATTTGATACAGTCACAGATAAATCCACAAGCACACGGATACCGCTATAGCATTTTACCTGGGAGTATTCTAGGGGTATCGTATTTATTTTTCCATAGGGAAGGCGGTGGTGTAAAGAGTGGGTTCATATATTTGTAATCATGCTATAATTAATATACCGCAATCCTAATAGGGGTAAATGATAATAATGATATACGGGTAGTGTGACATACATGAGATTCATCTCGAATAATATTGCGCTAGGTAGTGGAGAAGGACTAAAGAGAACTAAGGTTCATATATACCTCTATATTTATAATGTTCAGTTTACACTTAACAAACGCATGCTTATAATACTAGGACTTAGTTCTAGGCACTCAGGTACTACTAAGAGACCACTTCCTGTTGGTCTGCTAGCATGGTTATGGCATTTTACAAACTCTTACGTCATACTCGGACGTGGAGGAATACAAAGGATGGACATGGCTGGCACCATCTGCTGTCTACCTCATATTCTGTTGGGGCATTCCCACATCCAATGACATTTATCTAACCTAAGCACCATGCTTATGTTAATAAATAATGACACTAATTCCCCCGGGACTCCCACCCTTCGGATAAACAAGTTAGAACTAGTGCAACCCGTTAAGATCATTGGACCATTATCGTAGCATAAATAGACCAGCCTAATGTTGACGGTCGTTAAGTACTGATTTCAACCGTCAACTACCTCAATAAATAAAGGGAGAACTAACATTTCTTACATGTATATTAGTTATAAATAATATAATTTCACTTGTCTTGGAGAATTACTATGGATGCAGGAATTAAACACTAAAGTGAAAGAGAAATAAGCCGGCATGCAAAGAAACACACCTCTGGTGAATCACGTGAGAGCCCACGGATCAATGATCCCACATGTTAGCTCAAACCGACCTAAAGTGGGGCCAAACCACCGTGCACTGCCTTAGGGGCCTACATAACTAGTAAAGTAGTATATAACTATGAACACAATTAAATAAAGAGGATAATTCCTTTATTGCAAATATAGTCTTACAAGAAGAATAAAGTACTAAAGACATACTGGAATCTCTGAGAAGACTATAGGACTGAAGACTACTCTAAGCCTAACTCCACTATTACTAGAGAAAATACAATATGGAATGAGAGAATTGCTCCTTGACTGTGTGTTGCAAAGTGAAAATGCATTCTCCTTTTATAGCCCTCAATGGTGGTTGAGTATGACGGTTAGGGAGGTCGGTGCACCCCTAAACATCATTGGGAGTGGCTAAGGAGTTGACACGTGGAGGCTAGGGCCAAGAGGTGCCACCCCTGGTTCGGCCGAACCAAGGTAACCGCCTTCGCCCACCGACTTTGCTCCAGATGCTGACATGTGCGTCCCTTAGTCGGTGCACGATGGTTTGGTCCTACTTTGAGTCGGTTTGGTCTGACTTGTGGGCCCTCCAACCCATGTGCTTGCACAAGATTCTCTAGAAGTGTGTTTCTTTACATGCCGACTCATTTCTCTTTCACTTTACTGTATAATCTCTACATACATAGTTTTCTCCAACACAAGTAGAACTTAATTATTTATAACTAATATACTTGTAAGAAATGTTAGTTCTCCCTGAATTTATTGAGGTAGTTGATGGTCGAAATCGGTACCTAACGACCGTCAACAATACACCCAAGCTAAACCTTTGCTCGCCTTCGAGCAAAGATAAAATTTAGCTTGTTGATCATTAGTTGCTACCATGTTTTATTCCATAAGAATACCATGCCTACAATATATCCTTCTACCTACAATAAGTTGGCAATAGTACATTTACCTCTCTTACCTTACTCCCTTTGGGGCTTTTAGCTTTTCCTCGTCTTGGGCAATTGAGAGACAGAACGATCATAGAGCACCAATCACTTACTCTTCGTTCAACTTTCTTTCGGATGTTTTCAAGACTTTTGCAAATAAAACCAAAGTTCCTCAAATGATTCTCTCGAATTGCTCAATGTGTATAATTTCTCACCAATGCATTGTATTACCTCTTTTTCATCCGACCTTTTATATGTCGATCTCAAGGTGTGGATAAATAAATGAGGCAATACTTGTATCACACATATTGCAAAATCAAAAAAAAGATCCAAGGAGAAAGCAAATCATACAATCTGATCAAGATGTACAAGTGTGTGGCTATATGGTGGAAAGTGGTATGTGGTACTTCTTGTCATAGACTCTCTTTATTCCTAATTGGGGACATGACTATTTTTCTTGTCTATTTTTTCTCATGTTGCTCAAGAACATTGGTGAGCATACACTTCTTCTCTCCTTCTTCTCATTTTTTTTCTTCTTATAATGCTTGAGAATATTTTCTTTTTTTAGTTCTTTTTTTCACAGCTATCTCTTTTACAAACCACTAGGAGAGACATTTTGTTTGACAAGATGGAGTATTTATTTGGTGGATGAAATGTTACTAACCTCTAGTGCAGAGGTAATGCAAATATGGTGGGTGTATGGCATGTGTTTTCTAACCTCCAGTGTAGGGGTCAAGCATATTTGGTGGGTGCGCGTGTATGATCTTGATCAAGAAAGCATGAAAAGAATCTCACAAGGGTCACAACAATTTGAAAAAACTCAATGCAATAACAAGTAACATATGTGTAAAGGCTTTTGCAATATAATCATCATTTTGTTTTGGTAGGAATTTAACATCATTGACGAACTTATAAATTTCATTCTTTTTGAAAAACAAAGACTTCGGATGTCATGTATCTCTTGGAAGTAAGATCATAGCAACTCTATTTCACCATCTCATATCGCACAACAACTTAGATTTAGATCATGCATATGCAATACACAAGTTTTAAGTTCAAGACAAAGATTTTTGACCAACAAACTCAAAAACTTAGGTGAAGACTAAGCTGCAAACTAGGCACTAGAGGGAAATAAAGCATAGCAACTATTCATCATTTCAACCATGAGAACTAGAATATTCTTGCTGCGTATGAAAAAGCAAATATTTTTGATATTTTTATCTTTTGTATATTTTTTATAGATTTTCTTTGTAAGATGCAATGCAATGAAATTAAAGATACAAGTTACCTTATGTGGGGGTTCATGATAGGAATTGAATCCCAGCGACTAGAAGAAGGCCAACATGTTGGCCTGACTTTGCTGCATGCTGGTTGTTGGTATTTCTTACGATCACAAATAAATCCGCAAGCGCACGGATACCGTTGTAGCATTTCACTCAGAAGTATTCCAAGGGCATCGTATTTAGATTTTCACAGGGAGGATGACACTGTAAAGATAAAGTTTATATATCATTAAACAAGATACAATTAACTCACCATAGTCCAAACAGGGCTTAGGAGGATAATAATAATTGCGTAGTGTGACACACATGAGATTCTTCTCTACATTAATGTATAGTGAAAAAGGACATAAAAGAACTATGGTTCATATTTATTTCTATATTACTAAAGTCTAGTATACACTTTACAAATACATGCTTATAAGGCTAGAACTTAGTTTTAGGCATCCAGGTACTACTGAGAGACTACTCCCTGCTGGTCTGCTAATATGGTTATGGAAATTTATGAACTCTTACATCATACCCGAATATGGAGGAATATAAAGGACGGACAGAGCTGTCACTACCTGTCGTTTACCTCACTTTTCGTGGGGCATACCAACATCCAACGACATTTAACTAACCTAAGCACCATGCTTATGTTAATAAAAAATTTCACTTATTCCCTCGGGACTTTCACCCTTCGGATAGACAAGTTAGAGCTAGTACAACCCATAAAGGTCATTGAACCGTTACCGTAGCATAGATCGACTAGCCTAATCAAGTGAAGCATATAAATGAAGTATATGCTAATCATAGTACACATAACTAGGGATGACAATTTCCCTCGCGGGGTTGGGTCCACTATGGGGACCCACCCCTACGGGGGCGGGGGCGGGTCAAAGTTCTACCCTGCGGGGCATCGGGGCCGAGGCCCCGCGATTGGGCAGGTGAAGGGACGGGGGAGGCAATCCACCCGCGGGTCACCAGTGGGGCCTAGGGAGGAGGTATATTAGACTATTACCCCTCAAAATATAGCCCAAAAGCCCAACTTCAATATATGTCTTGGATATATAAGCAAAAACCTAACCCTAATACCCCTTACCGGCCCCCCAGACCCCCAAGCCACAACCACACGACACTCCCTCTCCAGATCTCGCCTCTCGCCGCTCTCCCTCCTCACACAGCCATCGTCACTCTCCCTCTCCTCGGCTCTCACCGGTCACCACCTCCCCTCCCCTCCTCTCCTCTTCGGTCACCCTCTCCTTTCCCCTCCTCTTCCCTCTGGTCGTACGCCCCTCTTCCTCTGGTCTCCACGCGGTGGTGCACGGCCGGCGTGTGGGGTGACGCACGAGCGACGCGCGGCGCGACGCACATGCATGATGAGCGGGCGATGCACAAGCGCTGCGAGCTGGCAGCACATAGACATGGCGAGCGATTCATGCACTGAGGACTGAGGAGATATTTTTCGATCTAAACCCAAATGCGGGGCTTCAATTGGGTTGCAGGGCCCTAGAAGGGCTGAGGACGGGGGATGATTTGGTCCCGCATCTCGACTCAAGGCCAGGGCTGGGGCCGGTGGAGAAGTCGGGGGTTGAGGTGGGGCCGTTCCTACCCAACTTGCCCCCGACCCGCCCCGTTGCCAACCCTACACATAACTACTAAAGCAATATATGAACTATGAACACAATAATATAAAGAAGATAATTCTATTAATTCAACTATAGTCTTACAGAAAGAGTAAAGTACTAAAGACATATCGGAATCTTCGAGAAGACTATAGCACTGAAGATTACTCTAAGCCTATTTTCACTAATACTATAAAGAATATAATATAGATAGAGAGAATTGCGGGTGGTTTGGCCGACCCCTGGGCCCTAGCTCTCGCCACCAACCTTCACTAGGGGCTGCCATGTGGGCCCCTAAGGCGGTTGAGGATGGTTTGGCCCCCACTTTATGTCGGTTTGAACTGACTTCTAGGCCCTTTAATCCGTGTGCTCGCATGTGATTTGCCGGAGGTGTGTTTCTTTGCATGCCAACTCATTTCTCGTTCACTTTATTGTATAATCTCTGAATACACATTGTTGACAGTTGTTAAGTAGAAACTTTAACTGTCAACTCCTGCATAAAAGATATCAAATATTATACCAAAACTCAGTGATAGGGGTTTCCTACTAACCATTTCCACTAGTCTTGGTATATATATATGCATATCATTTATGGATGAAAATACACTCGCCATGCGACAAAATGAACCTCTGGCCAATCACACGTGAGTACAAGGATTGGAGAGCCAACATGATAGTCAAAACTGACCTAAAGTGGGGCCAAACCAACCTCAACCGCCATAGAGGCCCACCTATCATTCACTGAATGAAGTTGGTGGCCAGAGGCAGTATGAGTGGTTTGGCCGAACCACTGGTCCGACCGAATTAGACTTGCTGCCCTCGGCTTCCTCCTTGCACATGGTAGCTCCCCATTGGTCCCCAATGACGGTTGTGGATGAACTGACTTCTACAACTGTCATTGGCACACTATAAAAGGAGGAGCTCAATACACTTCACAACACATAACATCAACTCAAGTATAGTACAACTCACTGGTTAGGCTTTACTTTAGTATCTGGGTTTAGTGAGATAGGGAGGGAAAGATCTGGAAGAAGTGCCCCAAAGTATCGGAGTTCTCTTCGAGAATTTTCGGAGGAGTGCCGGGTTTGTCGGCATTCTTCCATCAAAGTTCCGAAAAAGCGCAAAAGCTGTTGGCCTTCTTCTTGCTTGTACCTCGGGGGATGTTTCTTTTTGTCAGTTTTATCAATAAGGCATACCCCCTATACATGGATTCATGGTATACGCAAATACCATATACCTAATAGTATATGAGAAGGTATCCTTTGATTAAGGAAATACGATGAATAAATAAGGAAATTATCTTCCCGGAATAGAAGATGTTACAGATAAGAAAGGAGAAGCGGAGTCCTACTCGAGCACTACAAGGACTACTCGGATTGTATCCATACTTGTCTTCCTAGTTGTACTTAGACAAGGGGACATCCGAGGTATAAATACAAGACCCCCTAGGAGCCGGAATAGAAGATGTTACAGATAAGGAAGGAGAAGCGGAGTCCTACTCGGGCACTACAAGGACTACTCGGATCGTATCCATATTTGTCTTCCTAGTTGTACTTAGACAAGGGGACATCCGTGGGTATAAATACAAGACCCCCTAGGAGGAGAGAGGAACAAGCGCCAATAGAGGCCAACAGCGCCAAGTCGGAATAGAAGCCAATACAGATCTAGACAAATCCGGGGTAAGCCTAGAAATACCCAATTTGAAGCTACAAAGGACAACAGGAGTAATCTAGGGCTACCTCCAATCTCGCCGAGTTCATATTCGAGGAAGAAGACTACACTAGCTCCATGCCACCAAGCCGACGTTGACTAGATTAGGTCATCCTAAATATTGTACTCGTGTGATACTGATATATGAAGGCAACATTGGCTTTAGCCAATAGGAGTAGGGCTATTACTTGTCAATCAAGGCATCCGAACCTGTATAAAAATCCCTGTCTCTTGTCTCTTTTACCTCACTCTTACGTATACCCTGGTTCCAACGATCCCCATACTCTACAAATACCTTGGTCAGCGTACAATCCATTGATAATGGCCTGCCAGGTAGGGGACTTGATGCTTCAAGGTTTTGACGAGATGGGTCCAAGAGTGGATCTTCCAACGAAACACTCTCCAATGACTTCAGACCTGGGAGATATGACCCGACTGGAGTGAGTTCTACTATGGATCGGGACCCTCATCATCTCAATCTTCATCAAGATATTGCCTATGGATTTTTCGACGTGGGATACTTCAACGACTTTGGCCCTGGGAGATCTGACCCAACCAGAGTACGTTCCCCGACCAGATCAGAATCATTGTCACCAACAATTTCATCTATCGAGATCGTCCAAACTTCAAGACGTCACCATCGCAGAGACCAACAGTTCAACATTGTCGGTCATACGACCCCGATCAGTGCCAACTACCCTAAAGCTGATATCGCTGCCACGGAAAACAACAGTTCAATATCGTCGACCATGAAGCTTCAATCCAGGTTGACTACTTTTGAGTTGGTTAGCATCGCTAATCAAGCTAATCAAGGTACACAATATTCCATACAATTTACTTTACCTATTCCCAGATCCATAATTTATTATGTTTACCTAGAGCATATTTTTTATACAGTATCTATTGTGCAAGCGTTTTCTATGTTAGGCTAACTTTGGTTTAATACTGGGGGGCTTGCCCTGTTTTTTTTGTATAAATCATGCTTGTTCACGGTAAATATAGTACCCGATATTTAATCTAAATCTGCTCATTACATCCTGACAATGCTAGAAGATTTCTACAATTTTCTGAGTACGCACTCAGTATTCTCTGCTATATATCTTGTCTTCTAGAAAATGTTTCTCTAGGAATAATCAGACAGTCTAGTGGGCAGAGGTTGAGTACACCCTATTGTCGAGAACGTTCTCGAACAAACGAGGAGTTGTCGGACCAAACCTACCAACAAAGACCGGTGACCTATCTGATATCTAGTACCGGTCACGACCCGATCTATTTATGAAAAGGTTGCTACGTATAATCTCCTCGCAAACATTGTCGGCTTGATCACCCGACACGATTGCGAACGAACGTTCGATATGCTTCAAAGTTGGGTATGTGAGTCATGCTGGCCATATGAGATTCACATGTAATAACCAACTATGAGTGGTCGAGGTATAGCTACACCTGGTCCTCGACCAGCGGTTGTAGCGATTCTTTCACCACCTCTGTGAGTGGTCGAACACGACTATACACTTGGTCCTCGACCAGCGATTGTAGCGATTCTTCCACCACCTTTGCGAGTGGTTGAGTACGGCTACACATTTGGTTCTCGACCAGCATGGTAACAATCTTGCCAACTCTCCAAATCTTCTGCGAGTGGTCGAGTACGACTACACACCTGATTCTCGACCAAGCGTTATAGCAATCTCGCCAACTCTCCAAATCTTCTACGAGTGGTCAAGTACGACTACACACCTAGTTTTCGACCAGCGTGGTAGCGATCTCGTCAACTCTCCAAATCTTCTACAAGTGGTCAAGTACGACTACGCACTGATTCTCAACTAGCATTGTTGCAATCTCGTTAACTCTCCAAATCTTCTGCGAGTGGTCGAATACACACCTGGTACTCGACCACCATTGTAGCAAACATGCCAACTCTCCAAATCTTCTATGAGTGGTCGAGTACGACTACACACCTGGTTCTCGACCAGCGTGGTAGCGATCTTGCCAACTCTTCTGCGAGTGGTCGAGTACGACTACACACCTGGTCCTCAACTAACGTTGTAGCAATCTCGCCAACTCTCCAGATCTTCTACGAGTGGTCGAGTACGACTACACACTTGGTTCTCTACCAGCGTGGTAGCGATCTTGTCAACTCTCCAAATCTTCTGCAAGTGGTCGAGTACGACTATACACCTGGTTCTCGACCAAGCATTGTAGCAATCTCACTAACTCTCCAAATCTTCTACGAGTGGTCGAGTACGACTACACACCTAGTTCTCTATCATCGTGGTACCGATCTTGTCAACTCTCCAAATCTTCTGTGTGTGGTCAAGTACGACTACACAGCTGGTTTTGGACCAACAATGTAGCGTGGCTAATCTGTAAGTTGATTTGTATCAGTATTTTTTATATGTGTCTTTTCTGTCATTTATTACAGTATTTTTTTCAATAAACCCCTTTTGCTTCATATTGCCGCAAACCGAAGTCGTTTCTTATCAATCTATTACGTTAAAGCCGACTAGTTACCGGGTCTCAGCACCTTGGTCGAGGACGCCTGACACTGTGAGCTAGTCGGACGCAAAGGGTCAAATGGCCATGTTAGATTTGGCCATGTTAAAGTACCCACTGTAACATATTAACTAGCCGTGTAATCGGGAATTAGTTTTTCCAACTTCACGGCTGGGGGCTGGGAATTTCCTACTTCTATTTAGTCAAATATGAAAATTCAATCTACTTTTAGGGAAATATTTTTCTTTCCATAAAACTTACTGGGGGCTAGGGATAGTATTTAACTCTTTTATTGGCGCACGTACAATTAATTTATTTTTAATATTTTTTTAATTTTTAATATTTTCAATTTATATCATATTATTCCCAAGCTTTCGCTCCGTGGCTTTTCTATCTAACAATTTGTTTTGAGAATTGATTTCAAGAAAATCAGATATCAGATAAATTGGTCTTTTTAGTAACAGAGACTAGTTGGAGGCTTTATAGTAGTCGGTATCTTGTCTTGACTAAATAAAGCTCAAATCAACAATTCTCGTTCTCAAATAACAAGACAAATACTAATCTCATGGCACACAGTAGTCAAAATTTATTTCTGACTAGATGGATGCCGGATTAGTGAATTCAAGTTCAAGTCGAGTTCTCGGTTCAATAAGGCATACCCCCTATACATGGGTTTGTGGTATACGAAAATACTATATACCTAATAGTATACGTAAAGGTATCCTTTGATTAAGGAAATACGATGAATAAATAAGGAAATTATCTTCCTGGAATAGAAGATGCTACGGATAAGGAAGGAGAAGCAGAGTCCTACTCGAGCACTACCCGGACTACTCGGATCGTGTCCATACTTATCTTTCTAGTTCTACTTGGACAAGGGGACATCTGAGTGTATAAATATAAGACCACCTAGGAGGAGAGAGAGAAACAAGCGCCAACAGAGACCAATAGTGCCAAGTCAGAATAGAAGCTAATACAGATCTAGACAAATCCGTGGTAAGCCTAGACATACCCAATTTGGAGCCACAAAATCCAACATGAGGGATCTAGGGCTACATCTAATCTCGCCGAGTTCAGATTCGAGGAAGAAGACTACACTAACCATCGACTACGTGTTCGAGATTCCATACGTGTACCCTGGTTCCAACAATTCCCATACTATACAAATACCTTAGTCAGCGTACAATCCGTTGATACTTTTATAAAGTAAGTATTCGAGATCTCCTATGTTATTTAATTAGTTTACTTAAGTGAGATATGTCCTCATTTGTGTGGGTTTGTCGCTTAGTTTATAATTAAGTGCTCTAGTACTAGGACTCTAGGTAAAGAAGGAAATTCTTGCGCAAGGCTAAAGTAGTGATCAATAACTTAGGTGTGGTGTCTAGGTTAGTGGTTACCTTCATTGGTTGTGTGTTCCACGGAAAGTGAGGGAGTCGGCAGGTGATGACAACCCTATCTGTGCTTTGCATCCCTCCATGTTTGGGAATATCCTAGAGCTCAAGGATGGACTCACCTTGGCAGACCTGAAGCATTCAATAGAGTTTTACTTTTAACTTAAGATAACTACTTGAATCCATAGGAATCCTCTCTAACCAATCTTATCTTTTGTTGTTGTCCTTGGGTAGAATCCTGTTCGTAGATATATACATGCATTCCTTGTGTTCGATACTCTTGGAATACTATAAGAGGAAGTGCTACAATAGTATCCGTGCATTTGTGGATTTATCTGTGTGCGTAGAAAAAACCAACAAGTATTTCTGGCACCGTTGCCGGGGAATAGTTGTTGTATCATCTTAGAACTTGGTTCATCCTCATACATTTTCTTTCCTTTTCTTTTATTCCTTCCTTTCTCTTCTTACCTACCATGGAGTAACCTTCTATTCAAAACCTTTCTGCTCCAAGGGCTGAGTTCTATGTGTCACCCCCTTCTTCAAAACCAATTCGTATATCTGGCTATGAACTTAGTCGTAGCTTTATAGCCATGGTTCGGGGACAATCCTTCTCGAGTTGCGAAATCAAAAATCTCTACGATCATTTGCGAGAGTTTGAGCAATTGTGTTCATGCCTGACAATCATGGGCATGGCACATGACACATTACGATGGAAGTTGTTTCCCTTTTCTCTTACGGAATGGGCAAAGCAATGGTACACCCTTACGGTGAGAAAGCTATATAGTGAATGGGAGAAGTTGAAACGCAGGTTCTGCCTTGCTTTCTTCCTGTTAACCCGTGTAGCTTATCTCCATAATGAGGTTCTCAACTTTCAGCAGGATGAGAAGGATTCCATCGGTGCAGCCTGGGCACGATTTTCCTTGTTAACTCAAGCTGGCCCAGACTTGTCTCTACCTGACCACGTGTTGTTACGACATTTCTGTATGGGTTTAGACAAGGAGTCTGCTATGTATCTTGGTACTTTCGCAGGAGGATCATTCGTTCACAAAATGACATCAGAAGGTAGGGAACTCCTGGATCATATCTTAGAGAACACCTCTTTCGTTCATTGCGAAACCGTCCAGGAAATTGAGCATACACAAGAGGAACCCTCAACCGTTGAATCAGAGCCTTTAACCTCCATATCCCAATATTCAACCATTGAATCCTCACCAGAACCACTGGAAATGAAGGAAGAAGAAATTCAGCCTTCGGAATTCCCATTCCAGTTTGAGGGTAATCATTTTGAAGATTATGGAAACACCTCAAACTATTTTGCGCAGAAGAGACCACCAGCCCCACGTAGTTGGCCTGAACCTCTCGAGGAAAATTTCCTCAAAGACACATTTCATGAATTAACTACCATCATGAGTGAAGAGTAGTTAAGGGAGGTGGAGCTTTCGTCTGAAGCAATTCGGATTAGCTCCCCGCCCTTAACCATTCCTTGTCTTGTGAGAGAGGCTATGGTGAAAACTCTTTATAATCCCATTGTCAGTGCAAACATTATGTCTGCAACCTTCGCACTATCATGCTGTTAACAGCAGAATTTGGTAAGCCCCGAAGTCCCCATTAGCCCAGGTTCTATATCGGCTCAAGGTTGGTATCGGCTTAGAGTTTTGTATCGGCCGATGGGGGTTATCTTAAATCAGTCATCAGCAGCAGTCGGGTTCTTGTTAGATTCGGGAAGATCTTATCTAGAGAAGACCGAGTTTGAGGAGGATGCGGCTTGTATCTCTTAATTAGGAAGAGTTTGTTAGCTTTCTGTTTTATCTTTAGGAAAGTGTGTTAGTGTCCGACAAGGACTTTATCTTTTTCCTTTTATCTTTAGGAAAGTTTGAGTCCTAATCTGTTAGGATCTTTGTTAGTTTATGGGTATAAATATGTAAGCCCAAAGTTCATGTAAAGATATCTCTCGATCAATACAACTTCGGCGCATCGCCAACCTTTACTTTTCGTCTTCTTCGGCGAGTTCATGCCCTTCTCGCGAGGGGTAAGTCTCATCATGGCTGCCTGCGCTGTCGGGGCTAGGGCTTCTGCGTTCTGATCTCGTCAACGTGAGCACCTACTATCATATATCTTAGTCAATCTGGTTCGGCTTCTCGATTTAGCCTTACCGGCGGAGATTCGCTTTAGGGTTTACACCGATATTGATTAAATCGCCTTGCTAGATTAAATTGGCTAAGGTATCCACCACCCTGAAAATCAGTCAAGGGCTTGATTGTCTAGATCTTGCGTTTCTTTTCATACTTAGTGCTGCATCAGTTCGGTTTGACCTACTTAGTCGTGATTAGAACCGTAATCTCTAGCCTACTTGTTGGCTGCCAATAAGGGTTTCATCGGGGTTTCAGCCGATGAGTTATCTGGACGTTGCATCGGCCTAAGAGTTTTGCATACAGATTGGATCTGGCCGATGACAACAGAGTATTTATTGTTTATCTGCTTATTGAGAGTTTATGCTATCGGACCTCTGGCTGATATGTGCTTTAATCTTCAGATCAATGTTTATTTTATCATATATTTGGATTATGTTATATTGCTATATCATCATGTTAGCGTTGGCCGATCGTCTACACATAGATGATTGCTCAGTGTGCAGCCGATGGATCAAATCCTAACTCCATCGGCTGGCATTGGCATCGGCTGGAACTGTGCCATCGGCTTATCGGCCGATCGGCTGTTTTTGTCCTATCGGCTTATCGGCCGATAGACCTTTTATTCTGCTATTTCGCATATCTCGTCAATGGCAGGATTAAACTGACTGGCACACCCGCGCTTTATTAATTTTAGGACCTGCACTGGAGCTAAACAGATCTCCCAGGCCTTCGTGTGTCCGTGCGCTGGATCCACATCGGCGGTATGGATTTGGCGTCAACACATGCCTAGGGGACAAACCATTGGCACCAACAGATAAAACCTTTCGGGATCCATTCTGTCCTACCATCAAAGGGTATGGTGTTATTCTCAGAGTGCCGATCAGGCACAATGATGTCGAGGTCATCCTTGATTTCCATGTGTTCGAAGTTCATGACTTCGATCTCCTCATAGGCCATCCCATAGAAAAACTCTTCTTAGATGTGCCTCGTACTGGAGTCCTTGACATCAAGCTCGGGAAGCTGGCATTTTTCATCCCGATCTCACGATCAAAAAACTCTTTGACGGAACCCGTTCTCAACTCCGAGCCAATTGAGAAAGTGTTGGCTATCCCTCCATTTGAGTCCCTTGAATCCCTCCTCAAAGATGATGCCATTGCATTTGTCGAGGAAGAGGATGATCCTGGAGAGGTTATCGAGTTACCCAAAATTGATCCACCATCATGACCTATTGAGTTCAAACCTCTTCCTTCAGGCCTTTGCTATGCTTTTCTACATGGTGATATTGAGTTGCCTGTTATCATAAGTGAGAAATTGACGGATGATGAGACCTCCTGACTCACAACCGTGCTAGAAAAACATTGCTCTGTTCTAGGCTACTCACTTCAAGATCTCAAAGGGTTTAGTTCGACTCTCTGCACAAATTGCATTCCTTTAGATCCTTCTTGTGCGCCCTCTCGAGAGCCACAATGTAGGCTAAATAATGCGATGAGAGAAGTCGTGAAAAAATAGGTCTTGAAACTCCTACATGCTAGGATAATCTATCTCGTACCGTATAGCAAGTGAGTTAGCCCAGTTAAGGTCATGCCTAAGAAGGGAGGCATGATGGTCGTTGAAACTCAAAGAATGAGTTGATCCCACAACGAACTGCCACCGGATGGAGGATGTGCATAGATTACAGAAAGCTCAAGAAGGCTATAGAAAGCTTAACAAGGCTACTAAGAAGGACCAATTCCCGCTGTCTTTCGTCGATAAGATGCTAGAACGGCTGGCTAATCACTCCTTCTTCTGTTTCCTTGATGGCTATTTGGGCTATCATCAAATTCCCATCCATCCCGATGATCAAGGCAAGACAATATTCACGTGTCCCTACGGAATGTATGCGTACCGACGGATGTCGTTCGAGTTGTGTAATGCATCCACATTATTCCAGCGGTGCATGATGTTTATCTTTTCCGACATGATTGAGGAAATCATGGAAGTTTTCATGGACGACTTCTTCGTCTATGGAAAAACTTTTGACCATTTTTTGGAGAATCTAATCAAAGTCTTGCAAGGATGTCGACAAAAGGACTTGTTGCTTTATTGGGAAAATTGCCATTTCATGGTCCGTGAAGGCATAGTCCTAGGACATCGAGTCTCCAAAAGGGGAGTAGAGGTGGACAAGGCTAAAATTGCGGTAATCCAGTAGCTTCCACCTCCTATCAATGTTAAAGGAGCCCGTAGTATTATGGGTCATGCGGGGTTCTATCGTTGGTTTATTTAAAGATTTCTCTTTAGTAACTAGACCCCTCACCAGTTTGCTAGCTAAGGATGTCCTCTTTAACTGTAATGATGAGTGTTTAAAATCTTTTAATATCCTAAAAGAATCACTCATTTCAGCACCAATCATTTAACCCCCTGATTGGTCGCTTCCGTTTGAAATCATGTGCGATGCTAGTGATTATGCTGTAGGGGCCGTTCTCGGTGAAATTAAAGATAAGAAACACCATGCTATCGCATATGCTAGTAAAACGTTGACATGAGCTCAACTTAATTATACCACAACTGAAAAGGAGCTCCTAGCCATGGTTTTTGCAATTGTTAAATTCAAATCTTACTTAGTTGGAGCAAAGATAATTGTTTACACTGATCATGCTGCTCTAAAATACCTACTCACTAAGAAAGATGCAAAACCTTGGTTGATTAAATGGGTTCTTCTACTCCAAGAATTTGATCTTGAAATTAAAGATAAAAAGAGAGTAGTAAATTCTGTAGCAGATCATTTGTCGCGTATGCAAATCACTAACATGCAGGAGGTACTGATAAATGATTTTCTATGGGACGACATGTTGCTAAAGATGACAGACTCGAGCCCATGGTATGCAAACATCGTCAACTACATGGTTGCAGGATATGTGCCACCCAGGAAGAACAAGTGGAAGCTCATTTATGAAAGTAGAAGGCATATGTGGGATGAGCCATACCTGTACCGAGTCTGCTCAGATGGTCTACTTAGAAGGTGTGTACCAACAGCTAAAGGCACACAGATCATTGAAAAATGTCACGCGACACCTTTGAGGCCACTATGGTGCATTCCGCACCAAGGCAAAGATCTGGCATAGTGGATTCTTATGGCCTACGATGTATGAAGACACAAGAAAATTCATTCGGAGATGTGCAAGGTGCCAGAAGCAGGGAGGTATCACCGCTCACGATGTGATGCCCCTAACATACAACCTTCAAGTGAAACTCTTTGATGTGTGGGGTATTGACTACATGGGACCTTTTCCAAAGTCTCATGACTGCAAGTACATTTTGGTGGCCGTCGACTATGTGTCCAAATGCGTGGAAGCAATGTCATGCCGTGCCGCTGACGCCAAGCACGCTCGCAAGACGTTCCACAAGGTCATCTTCCCTCGGTTCGGAACACCATAGACGGTAATAAGTGACAAAGGGCCTCATTTCATCGATAAGACTTTTCAGAACATTTTACAAGAGCTTGGGGCCACAACACAACAACGTCACTCCATACCATCCCCAAACAACTAGTCAGGTAGAAACATCCAATAAGCAAATCAAGAACATTTTGCAAAAGACCATGAATGAAATGGGGAAAGCATAGAAGCACAAGCTACCCGATGCACTTTGGGCATATATGACCGCATATAAGACGCCCATCGGCATGTCACCTCACCTCACTAGCTCGTTTACGCCCATCGGAATGCCATCTACCTGTTGAGCTGGAACACAGGGCGCACTGGGCTATCCGGACATGGAACATGGACTTAGGACAAGCCGGACAGCACAGACAACTACAACTATCAGAGCTGGAGGAATGGAGAGACGAAGCTTATCATAATGCCAGGATATACAAGGAAAGAATAAAGATATGGCATGATCAGAGGATGAAGGCAAAGGAATTCACAGTAGGAGACATGGTGTTGTTATTCAACTCCCGGGTGAAACTCTTCGGACACGGAAAACTTTGGAGCAAATGGCTAGGACCATATACCGTCATCGACACTTCATCGCATAGGGCAGTCACGCTTCAGGACAATGAGGGTAACGTCTTTAAGGTAAATGGTCATCGTTTAAAAGTTTTCCTAGAACCAGTAGAGGGGTTGGGGCAGATCTAGACTTAGTGAAGTTGGTCGATTTTAGTGCAAATCTGGGAAACCAAGCGAAGCCCAATGGACTGGACTTTTTCCAGGCCATCTGCTTGCCTAAGCCTGGCTGAGATGGGGCCTAGGGTGGTTTGGACGAACTAGTCCTGGAGCCGCTAGCTCCAGCCTTCGCCCGTTGGATCTGCTGGTGGCCCCCTTGTCAGTCTTGATGGAGTTGTGGAGAAGAAAGAAGACAACGATCGCGATCTTCTCTTTTGAATTTCATTCAACCACCGTTCACTTTATTCTTCCTCTTCCACCATCTCCCTGAACCCTAGCCGAATCCCCTCTTCATTCTCCACCAAAAACTATGTCAGGGAATGCATTGATCACCATCGGCTCTAATTCCACTTTCCACCTTGAGGGGGAGATCCACCCTACCTATCTGGCATTCCCGACGTTGGAAGATGGCGAACCTAGGGTTTTAGAACCCCTGGCGATCTTGCCCATGCTCAGCCTCGATGAGGGGATGGCAGGCGGCCAGGAGTGTTCAACCAACTAGCCTCACCCCCCCCCCGTTCGACTACGCGCTCACCCTCGCCCCGAGATTCCAGAGGACCCCGGCTCAGTCGTCCAGCCCCTACCAGAGGCTGACAATGGGCAAGATCAGCCCTAAAAAGCCAATTTGCGCTCGTTTGTTATAGGGGGACCGTTTCGCAGCAGTCACCGACTCGGGAATTGGGGAGAGCCGACGATCGAGTAGGGACGAGACGTCCTACTCAAGCCCTCCGCCAAAGCTCCTTGTCCGCTTCTTAGGCGCGAATACACCTGTAGGATATGGGAAGGTGCTAATTCCAGGGTTGGCACCTAATGAGAGGCTCAAGGTGGAGGCCTCTCTCAATTCCTCATTGATCAAGCGACGCCTCTCTCCACCTCCCATTAAGAGGTTGGTGGAGAGTTCGAGAGTGATGGAGAGAAATCTCCGGTGGCTCATTTAGCTTTCACCGTTGCTCAGCCGTGTGCTAATAACCGAAGGCTAAAAGACATCATGGCAAAGGACTAGGTCGAGCTCGATGAGCTCATAACTGACCTTGCGTCCCTCCGTCATGGTCGTTGTGCCAAGTTTCTTCGCTTGTACAAGGCTATAGGGAAGGAAGGCTTCTATCGTGGTTCTAGACCATAGACTTTACCTAGTTATCCTTAGGATTACGATAGGCGCCTTAGGTTTAATTTAATTTATTTTCTTCTTTTATTTATTTCAATTCATTCATGAAATTGCGCCTATCAATAGTGTTGGAATAAAATAAAATGCTCACCGGGCTTCACCGGTGAGTCTCTTTGCTTTCACTTTTTTTTGTCTTTTTGTGTCCATGAAACACCCCAGGTACAAGAACAAGTGCGGGGGTGATTTTGTGCTCACATGAAGTAATCAGATGCCAAGATCACTCACGTCTGTGCTACACCACGAGTCATGCATGTTCATGAGATAAGACGTAGCAACCTCGCGCACATGGCTGCTCGTCATCACACTCACATTTGAGTGATGGTTTGCACGTTATCCCTTATCCCCCTAATCCTTGACTTGGATTAATTTTGTCATAGCTAAAAATTAACTCAAGAATTAAAATGAGTATTGACATGATCAACTGGAGTATATGACTTTCTTGAAATGACTTACATACTCTTTATTGTTTGATCATCACTTGTCACTTGTGAACCATATTCTTAGGACTACAAATGTTGATCATATTGATAAACCTTACACATGTGTTGCTTGGCATCATTTTGAGTTTTGTCAAATGGTTATGATCCTTGTTAGATTGTTTTCAAATTTTCATGACCAAAGTCTTGTGCACTTATCCACCAAATATATTGCTTTCCCTCTACATTGGAGGACTAGCAATATATGCCATCTACCTACCATATACTAAACTTCTACTCCAGAAGCGACATCCACCATATCCATCCAAAAAATAAAGACTCCAAATATTATGATTCTCCATCCTCCTATCCATGACAAATGAGACATAAGCTAAAAAAATATGTGTTGCTAGAAAATCAAAACCCTCAAAAGGGAATGAGACAAAATATTCTTGAGCATGATAAAAAAGGGAGAGGAAATAAAATATAGGGAGAAGGATCATACAAAATAAGTCATCATTTCATTTTCCCATCATCCACCTACATATGTAAGTGCACAAGCTTGGTCATTGTTATACGATTGGTTATCTACGTGGATCCTTTATTTGACTTTATAATATATCGATGCAAGTATGTCATTTCTTATTCCAAGACCAACACACATTAATTCTCCAAGACAAGTGGAACTACATTATTTAATACTAACATACGTGTAAGAAATATTAGTTCCCCCTCTATTTATTATGATAGTTGGTGGTCGAAATTGGTACTTAACAACCATCAACAACAACCCCAAGCTAAACCGTTGCTCGTCCCAAGTAAAGATAAAACTTAGGTTGTTTATCAGGAGTTGCTAACATGTTTTATTTCACAATAGTACCATGTCTACAACATATCCTTCTACCTAGAATTTGAATAAGTTGGCAATAATACTTTTATCTCCCTTACCTTACTAACCTTGGGGCTTTTAGCTTATCCTCGTATGGGATCTTCGTATTGCTGCGGATTGATTCTTGTATTAAACTGGAAGGACTTCGTTGTCCCCCGAGGCCCTAAGCGCCTCCCGCTTTGCATTACTGCGCCCCCATTTGGACGAGGGGAAAACTTGGGCCACCATCTTGGAAGATATTAAAGTGGGTGGTTGAGAGATAGAGCGGTTTGTAGAGCACCAATCACTTACTCTTTTTTACAATTTCCTTTGTGGAGGTTTTCAAGAATTTTTGTAACTAAAACCAAAGTTTCTCGAATGATACTCTCGATCACTCAATGTTTAAACTTGAGTAGTCTATGCTAGGTCTTAGGTATGTAAAAAAATTACAAAATTGGCTTTATGCACAATAACCCCAGCCACTCCTTGAATTTCCCTATCACTTGCATAATTGTTATGATGTCTTGTTCAGCACGGTTGGTACTCACCCTTGCTATTCAGATGTGGATAATGAAGCCACTGAAGACCCTTATGAGTACTATCCAGATGCTACTGAAGATAATGGCGTCCAGTAGGTCTTAGTCTTAGTTGTTGCCTATGGCAATAGCATCGCCGCTGCCTTATGTAAACTCTGTCTTTGGATGTATTTTTGACCATTTGATCCCATGTTCTAGTCTATGGCTGCAAGCATTGTAATGTAATAATTGCGCAAGACACTATTTGTATGTGCTCTTGATATTCCACTAATGTAATCGTGTGTACCAGACTACTTGATCTAGGCAAATGGTACAATTAAACATGAGTGATTCCTTTTATAAAAATGAGGGTCAACATAATCTCCGTTGAGGAGCTCACAAAGCCGAGTCTTCGCTAATCCTTTCCTCTAGAGGATGTATAAGGCACTCCTTCCACTAGTAGTATCTCTTCCCTTTCGGAGGTGAGATTCGACATTCAAAAACTTCTCCCGACCAACCACAAGTAGATGGGGGGCTCAATAGTGACACCTAGCCATATAGGAGTCCTCAACCTTCAAGAGTAAAAGATAAAGCAAGAATTTCTTGGGGATGAGGCAAGTGCACAACAAATCTTCACGAAGTCAGCACCAAGCACTCACGCAAACTCAAATCCCACACTCTCTCTCTCACACACACGATGTCTAAGCTTGAAGATCGGTGGAGAGGAAGAAATAAGAGAGAGCAAGGCTCAAAGTGGATCTCAATGCAAAGCAAGCCAAGGGGAAAAGTTTTCAATAGCTCCAGCAACCTGGACTTTGAGGGGAAGGGGGATATTTATAGCCACAACCTTACATATGCCTGTTGGGGGGGGGCAAAGATTCCCTTTTTGGGAAATTTCTGAAAAACACCAAAGAGATTTATTGGGTGGTCAACCACTCTAGGACTTTTCTGAAAAGACTTTTGGAAACTTCCGAAAAGGACCAAAAGCAAAACTCGCAATTGTGGATATTTTCGAAAAGTGGTTTCAGAAATATCTAAAAAACACCAGTACTGTTGTACAACTTTAAGCCAGTTTGGAAATTTCCGAAGGTGATTTCGGAAACTTCCAAAATAACACTAGTATCGATTTTGCGTCAACACACCTTTTTGGAAATTTCCAAAGCTGTTTCAAAAAATTCCAAAAAACACCAATTGCGATTTTCCAAACTGAAAGCAGTTCGGAAATTTCCGAAATGACTTTCGAAAACTTCCAAAAAAGACCCGTACTTTTTTCGAAGGCAAAAACATTTTGGAAACTTTCAAAACCCAATTTCAAAAAACTCTGAAAAACACCGGTACACAAATCCAAGAGTGAGAACCACTTCAATAAAGATTTTGAGCACTTATCTCATTCACAGATATCAAGGCAACATCCCCCTTAATGGAAACTTACATTTTTACCATTTGCGCTTATGCCGCAACTCATCGTTTTTGCATCACGAACAGGGTTTGCCTTGAACACCATTTCACGGAGAACTAACATTCCTTCACTTATTCTCAAATAAATTGTTAGTCCTCACCAATCGCATTTTCATTAATCACCAAAATAATTAGGGGCCTAGATGCACTTTTAGTATTCGCGTGCTTGCAGATTTATCTATGATCGTAACTAATACCAAAAAGCATTTACGCACCGTTGCCGGGGAACGACTGTTGTATTATCTTTGAACCTAGTTCATCCTCGTATCTTTTCTTTTTCTTTCTTCTTCTCTGTTCTTTTATACCGTGGAGCAACTATCTATTCCAAACCTTTTCGCTTCGAAGGGCGAGTTCTATGAGCCACCACCTTCATGAAAACCCATTCTCATATCTGGCTATGAATTTTGTCCTAGCTTTATAGCCATTGTTCAGAAGCAATCCTTCTCGGGGCACGATAGCGAAAACCCTTACCATCATGTACGAGTTTGAGCAATTGTGCTCGTGCCTGAAAATCTCAAGCATGAGAGAAGAAACTCTAAAGTGGAAATTGTTTCCCTTCTCTCTCACAGTGGGGGCAAAACAATGGTACGCTCATGCCGTTAGGAAGATGAATGGTGAAACTGGAGAACTCAAAAGTAGGTCGTGTCTTGCCTTCTTCCCGTTATCCCATGTTGTCTTCCTACGGATGGAAATTCTTAGCTTTTAGCAGAGCAAGAAGGAATCTATTAGAGTAGCTTGGGCAGGTTGTCATTGTTAACTCAATCTGGCCCAGACATGTCTATACTTGATCATGTGTTTTTACAACATTTTGTGGTTTGGTTTAAACAAGATGTATGTTTCGTAACTTGATATTTCCATTGGAGGTTTGTTCACACATAAAACCACGGCAGAAGGAAGGGAGCTCTTGGATTGTACCCTAGGGAACACCTCCTTCATCCTCAATGAACTCCTCTAGGAAGTCGAGTCTACCCATGAGGAGCACTCAATTGTTGAATCCAAGCCCGTTCCTTCTGCACTGCAAGATTCAAACTTTGAGCCTTCACCCAAACCTAGGGAATAGGAGGAAGAAGAAATTCAACCCTCGGAAATCTATTTTGAGTTCGAGGATGGTCTTGTAGAAGAGTATGGAAACACCTTAAACTATTCTTGTCAAAACAGACTGCCTGCTCCCTTTGAACCTCTCGAAGATGATTTCCTCAATGAAATTGTAAGGGAATTAATCACCATCATGAGCAATGAATGGTTAAGCGAGGTAGAGCTCTCTTCCGAAGTAGTTTAGATTTGCTCTCCTTCCTTAACTATCCAATGTCTTGTGAAGGAGCTACGCTGAATGCTCTCTATAATCCCACCGTCAGTTCTAACATCATCCTTTGCATTAACTTTCTTAGGGGACGAGCCCTTAGCGCCAATCGACAAATCCTTCCGGAGTTCCTCAGGTCCTATCATAGAAGATTATGGGATTCTACGTGGAGTGCTTATAACGCACGAAGATGTCGAGGCCGCCCTAGACTTCCGCATGTTCGAAGTATCTAACTTCGATCTTCCGTTTGGCCATCCCATAGAAAAGCATCTTCTGCATGTGCTGACAACCGGGGTCCTTGACATAAAACTTAACTTTTCTGTCCCAATCTCACGATTAAAAAATTCCTTGACAGAACTTGTCCCCGCATCCAAGCCAATCAAGGAAAAGTTGGTTGTTTCTCCTTTTGAGCCCCCGAAGTCTATCCTCGAAAAAATGCCAAGGAATTCATCGAAAAAGAAACAACTTTTCTGTCCCAATCTCACGATCAAAAAATTCCTTGACAGAACCTATCCCCGCATCCGAGCCAATCAAGGAAAAAGTTGGTTGTTTCTCCTTTTGAGCCCCCGAAGTCTATCCTCAAAAAAATGCCAAGGAATTCATCGAAGAAGATGATGTTCTTGGATAAATGATCGAGTTGCCGAAAACCGATCGACCATCACGACCTCCGATTTAGCTAAAGCCCTTAACTTTAGGTCTTCGCTATGCTTTCTTGCATGGCGACACAGAATCTCCTATCATCACAGGTGACAAGCTTCCCGATGATGAAACTTTCAAATTCATCGCCATTCTAGAAAAGCATCACTCCATTCTATGCAACGCAGTCTAAGATCTCAAGGGAATCAGTTTGGCACTTTGCACCCATCGCATCCCCATAGACCTATCTAATACGCCTTCTAGGGAGCCTGAAAGGAGGCTAAGCAAGGCGATAAGAGAAGTCATTAAGAAAGTGGTCTTAAAACTCCTACACATAGGGATGATTGTCATGCCTAGAAAATACCTTTCCCGAATGCTACTTTATTAATCCTAGTCCCAGGAAAAGTCGGGCTACACCACAACAAACTTGAATCAAAAGCACATCTTTATTACTATTAACACCAAAACTTGGCACCTAGATTCAAAATAGGAAAACATTGCAAAAATTTGGAAAGGATCGAGTTTCCTTCATAGGGCCGGTCTGACCACCACCTATGCGATGGTCTGACCGATGGTGTGGGGCCAGTCTGACCGGCGGCATGCGGCCGGTCGGACCGGCTGAGTCCATGTCCGAAGCAAATTTCGCTGTGTTTTAGGTTTTCTTGCATGGGAAAGTATTTTTTGAGTTCTAATTGGTGTCTACCCTGAGTTTGACTTGGAGAAGGTCCTATAGAAGGCAAGACCAACCCATTTATAAGAGCCAAGGCTGGTTCAATTCTAGACACATATCGCAATCCCTACAATCTATAGAATCATTCTTTTACCTTTACTTTTTAGCTATATTTTCTACTTTCTCCTAGTTTCGTCCATCTTTATCAATTTGCGTCGTAAATTGTTCGCCTTTGCTGAGAGTGTGCGATGCCCTTTGTAGATTTGTCCCGTAAACCTTTCGATTCGCCCACGAGATGGGTGGTTATCTTCATATCAATCTAAATTGGCTTAGAGATTAGTTTTGATCTCTAAATCGGCTCTGCTAGCCGGTTTAGGCTTACAACCCATCTTGATTTAGCTTTTGCTAGATTGAGTTGGTTGGTGACTCCATATCACTGCAAGGCGTTTAGATGTCTCGATTGTGATTGTGTTCTTGCCAAAAAAGTTGCCAACATAATTTTTGGCAACTCCGCTAGGAAACGTCAAGATTTTGGCTAATCCGGCCGAAATCAATCTGTTCATCTATTGTATGATTAGGGACGATCTATACTAGAAAGCTGCCAATGGGGTACTGTAGAAGTGCATCACGTTTGACGATGGCAAGGAGCTACTGCTCGACATCCATGAAGGAATCTACGGGTTACACACCGGAGCAAGGACGTTGGTCGGCAAGGCCTTTCGACAAGGGTTTTACTAGCCATCGGCTCTTCAAGATGGCTCTAACATGGTACAATGGTGCGAAGCTTGTCAGTTCCACAACAAGCACACCAAGCTACCAGCTCGAGCCCTCCAAACCATCCCTTTGTCTTGGTTGCTCTACTTCTGGGGGCTAGATATCCTCGGACCCTTCCCAAGAGGACAAGGCGGCTACAAATTCTTGTTCATAGCTATCGGTAAATTCACTAAGTGGATTGAAGCAGAGCCAACAAGAGAAATCAGAGCTGAGCATGCAATCAACTTCATCAAAGGGATATTTTGTCGATACGGACTTCCACGTAGGATATTTTGGGGTTCCGGCATCGAGTATGGCACCACCACGGCCACAGGTACAGCACGTTTACCTTGCATAACATCCAGTTCATATCGTACTCAACCTCCATTTTATACCATATCGTAACCTACGCAATGTCCACAGCCGCAGTAGGTGTACGATACCCCAGGAGCTTATGCGGAGGCAAACTTTCCTTACCTGCCGACAGGGGACAGCCTGGCGCCCACACCGGGTTGGGGACTTTACGTTACTCCGTGCGTACCGGAGTTAGGTACACACAGCACACACGTAAGTATTGTTTACAACGTAGTTACCATCATCATTCTCTTAATTTTTATGCATAGTTACTAACTATTATAATGTGGCATTCCCTCTATTTTGCAACAGGTGACGACTACGGGTTCTCCCAGGGGCATTTTGCAGGTACGGTGTTCCTCCGGTCACACAACCTACATAGCAGAGGGAGTCCGTGCAGCTAGAGGATGCCACTCCACAGCAGCCGGCACGACATAGGCACCCACTAGATAATTTGACTTATCCGACAGAGCAAATCAGACAACGCAAGAAGGGAGGGCCGAGCAAGCGTGCGAGAGGGGGTCGTGCTTGACTTGTAATGTTATTTATGTGCTGGATTATTTTTTTGTGCATGTACTACTTATGTCATATTATATGTATGAACTACGTCATGACATACACTTATTTGATAAGCTGCCTTTCTATATCTTTCCTACTTGTGCTAAAGTATGACTTCTTTTAAATTTTTTTCTACAAGATTTAGATAAAAGTCACTATCGACATAATAGTGCTCGTGCATGGTTACAAACTACTTTCGGCGCCTATATCATTTCGTTGTCGGAAAATCGGACACACCGAGAATACAATGCGAGATCGACTTCGCATTCGTACACTTCGCTGTTACTTTTTACATAAGCACGATCCCTTTCGGTGCATGCACGAGTACTTTCGGTTGCACCGATCCAACCTCCTTTATTCGCGTGCGATACGACTGCGGAATGGCTTCTCACGCCCTTACATGTCACATCAGCATACGTCCAATCTTACTTTTGGCTTTATCCCGCCCTCTAAAAGGGCGAAAGGCCTTATTCTGCATACGTCCACTCTTACTTTCAGCGGTAATCAGGCCGACCCATCGTGCCCCATGATGTAGACATGTAAAGGTTATCACTACGATTTTGGTGCCTACATAAGTCCCCATAACGAGCGATGCAGCACAAAATTTCTTCATCTGTGTAGGCAAAAGTGCTACCACAACCCTTCATCGCACCAGCTTTCGGCAATGGCTAGACGCCGGGGCGTTTAGGATCCTAACTGGCGTAGCAATCCTTGTGTATACCTATTCCCACCTGGGTGCCAGCGGCCTCTCTGCCTTTGCAGTGACCGATGCCAACTAATGGCTTCGAGGAATCCAGACATTCGAGGAAGGCGTTTTTTTAGGTGCCCTAACTATGACCGTGAGGTATTTCATTCTCTGCATATGCTTATTCAGTTTGCATGAGCGATTGTTTATTCTTTTTCCAAATCTATTCGTCAGGCCGACCCTACGGCTTGTGGATACATCGAGTGGGTCGATGTCACGCCCCGATTTTCGATCGGGATTAAAAATTGCCTAATAATACACTTTCTAGAAATTTAATAAAAATTAAAAGCAATTTAAACAAGTGAAATTAGCAAGGAAATAAAAAATTTCCTTTAAAAATCATGGCCGGAAATATTTTTGTAATATTCCCTGTGCCCTAAAGTACTCTCCAAAATTTTTCGTGAATTTTTGGAGCTAAAGAAATAATTTTAAAGTCACAAAATTCATTTCACAAATTAAATTAATTGAAAAACAAACTAAAAAGGGTCCCCTTTGTTTTGGGCCGTTTTCGGCCCAAAATTCTTTGTCTCTCCCGCAGCCCACGCGGCCTCCTCCCCTTTCCCTCCCGCGCGACCCACGGGCCACGCCCCTCCCTCCTTCCTCTCTCCCTCGGCCCAAGGCCGCCTTGGCCCGTTTGGCTCCCTCTCCCTCTCTCCGACAGGTGGGACCGTGGGCCCCACCTGTCATCTCCTACCTCCGGCCTCCCCTCTCTCCGCCATTCCCAGCCGCCCCACGCCCGCGCCGTCCGATTTCTTCGGCGAGAAATCCGCCCGCACCGGCCAAACCCCAGCCCGAGCCCCCCTTATATTTTCCCCTCCGCGCAACCTCCTCTCCCGTTTCTCCCTTGCGCCGCCTTCTCCCAAACCCTAGTGTCGCCGCCGTCGTCGCCACCTTCCTCGTCGGTGAGCTCCGCCACCCTCCCACTCCGCCGGCGATTCCGGGCTCTCCCCGTCTCCTCTCCCCTACAAAAAGCATCCCCGTGCTTCCCTCCACCTTTTCCCTTCCTCGCCCGAGCTCGCCACGCCCTCTTCCCCGCTCTCCACGCACTCCGCCNGCCACTGCTCCGGCCGCCGCTTCCCACCGCCCCAGCCGTTGCCGCCAAAATCCGCCGCCCCCTTCGGCTTCGCCGTTCGGTGCCGCACCCCGGCCGCGCCTCCGCCGCCCTCGCGCCGTCGCCCTCGCGTCGCCGGCCGCTGCCGTGCCATGGTCGGTTCGGCCTAGGGTTCGGCCGAACCCTAGCCGCCCGCCCGGCCATAGAGGCTGCACCCAGGCCGGCCCACCACTCCCTCCGGCCCAGCAGCGTTGGGCCCATTGACCTTACTCCTCATGAAAGTCTATTTTGCATCCCTCCTCCTTTTTGGGCCACCGGCCCGATTGGCGCCGCCCATCGCGGGAAGTCCATTTCACGTCCCTCCGCCCGCTTCCTTGGGCCGTTGGGCCGATTGGCCCATCTCCCTCGCAAAAGTCCACTTCACGTCCCTCCTCGCCCTTTCTCCTCTATTGGGCCGTGGGCCTATTATCCTTTCTCCACACAAAAATCTACTTTATGTCCCTAAGCTCATTGGTCCTTTTTCCAGTACCAAGTCCAATTTACCTCCTTTTCCTCCCCGGTTCGCTGACTTTTTTGTCGCCGACACGTGGGCCCCCTTTGTTTAATCCGGTCCACACCCAGACCATGTGGCCGCCCGCGGCTTCGCCACGTTGGCGTCCACGTCGGCGCTACCTGCTCCCTTCCATCCGCCGTGGCCGCCACGTTAGTGCCACGTGGTGCGTCCGCACCCGTGCGTGCCTGGACTTGGTCCACCGTGGATCAGCTGCCCCTTGACCCATTGACACGTGGGACCCACCATTCCGGTGTCGATTCCCTTTGATGATGTCAGCATAGTCCTTTCCTTTGTAAAATTAATTAATAATTGCACAATAAATCGATTTAATTTCCAGAAATTCATTTAATGGCTCAAAACTTCTAAAATTCATATCTAATTCATACGAACTCCAAATTGAGCCATTCAACTTGCAAAATTCATCTAAAATTGAGCTCTACATGTTTGTTTACTTTTTATGTACTGTTTACTTGGTTTTTATTAGAGTTTTGACTCATTTTGCGTGCTAGCGTGTAGATTCCACCGTTTCGGAAGTTCGCGCTCGTGAGGATAAGAGTCCGGAAGATTGTTTGAAGAAGCAAGGCAAGTCACACATTTCCCTTGAGCATGTTGTACCTATTTTATGAAATGTTTTACGCTTGCAAATAAAGTGCATGTTTTGCTAATTACATGGGAATAGGGTTTACCTATCCGTCCACTTGTTCCATGTTTACTTGTTATACCGTCCTTTGTTAACTGTGGGTGATAATTTGACTACCGTAAGTCACTTATGTTGACTCTGCAAGAATTATATATGCTTAGCCACGCTTAATTACCACTAGCTCATTTAATGGGATAATTACACTGTTACAGTTAGCTGCTAACGAGCGGTTCGCTCGAGGCACCCGACCATGTGTTATTGGTCGTAATTATCTAACTAAAATATGACTTAATGGTGGGCTGTGGGTGCATGGTTTTGCTGGTCACACCCATGGCAATTAAGGACCAGTTCATGGGAAACCCTGGAAGAATAACAGTGCTTACCACAAGCAAGAATGGGCAACTGCTGGATCTGTAGCATAGCTCTTCCCTAGCTGACGCTCCCGGCAAGGGTGGGCGTGATGGAGTTCGGTCGGCCGGGGATATATCGGTTGATCGGCTGCCGGATTCAACGTGGCACGAGGGGGGCTGCCCGCTGCTGGTAAGGGAGCGGGGGCGAAACCTGCGGTGGGGTGCGCTTGGTTAGGAGAAGTTATGCGAAAGGTCTTGTCACGATTTCCCCCTTTGCAGTATCGTGGCGATACTTCGGGGCATGGTAACATGTGTGGAATCATGTCTTGTGGGTACAGTTGCGCACGTCTAATCAGAGTAAAACTATTCGAATAGCCGTGCCCGCGGTTATGGGCGATCAACCAAATTCACTGTGATTAGTCCCACATGCTTAATTAATTTGACTTGATGAACTGGTGTAGTTCAGGTGGAATGGTTGGGCCTGTTCAACGTGGTTGTAGCGTTGTTCAGTGGAGATTTAATCCTATCATAATTAAATAATTGTTTACTGTTTTAAAGTATAAAGATTTGGAACCGCTTTTCTGCAAATAGCCACAAGCCTCCCTCTGTCTCCCCTTTGCACGTTTGCATCTTTGGTGTGGTTTGTTGAGTACGGTGGTTGTACTCAATCTTGCTATTTTTTCCCCCTTTTCAGAAGTTTAGTACTTCTGAGTTGAAGATGAAGTTAGAGGATCAAGGCTCAGACCCTAGTTGAGTTTGCCTGTGGAGTGGAGCTGAAGCCCCGCTAGGATCGCCTCTTTCCGCTGCTGTTTTCTTTTTGGTGTGAGGACTAAGTACCTCTGTTTTAAGTATTTGTCGCTTTATTTACATTTGAGTCTGTTTATTGATTTGTCGTTTTGTGTACCCTGGTTGATGACTTAATACACAAAATGGTCTGGAAATTTGGGAAAATTTTTGGGCGTGACAAGCTGGTATCAGAGCCATCTCGACTGTAGGTCAAGCCAAACGGTCAAACTCCTAAGGACAAGTTTTGCGAAAACCTTATCTGCGAAAATGTCTCTTCTCTCCCTCAGGAGTCTTTGCAGAACAGCTTATCAAATTTCTGTGCTTTCCCCTCCAGCTCTCTAGCTTCTAAGCCCGGAGCTCAAACTGAAAACCCCATGAAGGACAAGCTAAGAGCCAAGCTTCAAGCAAGGATCAAGATGAGCAGTCCAGAGTCAGCGTTCTCAAGGTTCGAGCAAAGTTTTTCTGGGGCTTACCTAAATCCAATCCTTCCCAGAAGAGTAGTATCGGTAGTCGTTAGATTGTGTGTTGTTTGCTGTGTGCAGGTGTATGGTTTACATCAGTGGTAGGGATGTGACCATACTAGGTTGTCTGCATAATCAACTTGAATAGTAAGAGTGTACTCACATCAGATCAGTAGCTAAGTGGGTTAAGGTCTGGCCTTTAGTTCAACCAATCTCATTTCCCTCCTCTACCTGCAACAGATGGTCAACGTCAAAGACAATGGCAGTGGATCAAGATCGCAACAGTTTCATGGAGTAATCCCAAGCAACCCCATGGACATTTCGCCTCCACCATTTGGGGACCCAACCCTAGCACAAGTGGTGGCTAACCAGACGCAAATACTGGATATGATGATGCAGCAGATGCAACGACAGTATCAGCAACAACAGATGCAAGCTCAGATACAAGCCCAAAGTCTGAATCAGAGCCAAAGTCAGTATTTTCCAATACAAGCACCTACGCCTCCTACCGGTATACAGCTAAGATCCCACCAGACGAATGCACCTCCATCACTCTCATACCAGAGAGAAGAAAATGTTATCTATGAGGATTGTGAGGAACAAGGTCATCGTGCGACAAATTGTCCCTGGAACGTGTATACTAGGACACCAAATGATGATAAGGCACAATGCCCAAGAGAAGAGAAACGTCCAAGTCAACTTGCCTACAGAAACTATGGTACGCCACCATCAAACTCTAGGAAGAGGAAGACATTAGTATGGAAGATGGACGATGGTAGGAACCTGACCATCACTGGTTCAGAATTTACTCCAGAAGATGCGGCAAAGATACCTAGGCATCTGAGAGGAAACACCTCCCATGGTGCCCATCAGCTAACTCAACACCTTAGGCTGTATGGTCCGCCTAAGCCCAGTACAGATGGATTCGAAGAAATGTCCTCTGATGATGACGATGAAGATGATGGTGAGATCCTTAAAGGTGAAAAAAAAATGGAGTTCAAAGCATGTACCAGATGTGGAGAAATTGGACATACTACTAACGCATGCTCCTACATTTGCCCCTGTGGTGAAGACACCCACCCGCCAGATGAATGCCCTATGAGGAAGATCACATGTTTCTTGTGTGAGGGAACAGATCATGTGCCAAAGAACTGCCAACTGAATGTGGTCCCAGCTGAGACCAAGGAAGATCAAAGGACGCCCCTCCAACCTGTTCGTCAACCCATGGCAGTCGCTAGCAACATCACCGCTCCTGATCTCCAATCAGCTCCAATTCTAGTTGAGACTATTAGCAGTAGCAGGAGTGCTACCAACAAGGTTCGAGAGTCTCTACTCACCCCTGTTCTAGTCACAAGTGTGCAGCCCCAAGTGGATAAGCAATGTGATCAACCCAGAAGAAACTGTTTCAACTGCCTTCAGCTAGGACATCACTTCAATAAGTGTCCGTTCCCAAGAACAAAGAGAATAGTCCACTGTTGTTTCAACTGTGGAGATGCAAGCCATTTATCCGATGGTTGTCTAATGCCAAAACGTCAATACCTTGAAGGTATCGGCACTGTCTACGATACCCTAACTTCCCCAATTGCCTCGGCCTCGACACAGCAGGGTCAAATCCAGCGAAAGAATACTAAAAAGAAAAGTGAAACCAACCGTCACCTGGATGTGCGACTCCCACCACGGCGAATGATTGTTAAGGCTACAAAAGGGAAGTCTCCAGTTTCATCGGCAATCGTCCCAAAGCTACAGAGCCAGTCACAACAGGGCAAGCAATGCCAGGACAACGACAACCTGCTCCAACTGCAAGAAGACAGAACAATCCGTCCACAGCAACCCCAGCAAGAGTCCCCAGCACCAGTTCGTGTGGCTGATAACAAACCAAGCAATGCACCCCGCGTTGTTCCGATCCCGATGGCCATCAACCAATTGCAGATTGGCGACATCTCACGCAAGGAGGTCCTACCAACTGCAGCTACCAAGAAGTTTGTCTTCTTCCCAAGGAATGTCTGCAAGAAAAGCAGTGTTACCATTGAAACACCAGCTAGTAAGCGAGGACAAATCAAGACAAACCGGCCTGAATCACAGGAGTAAAGGCAGCACCACCCAAGGCATGCCACAGTTTATAAGTGTTTGGTCTTCAAGTGTTTTTTCGTGTACGTAGAAACTTCATCGCAGTTATGTAATAAAAGAAGGATTACTGAATAAAGTTTATGTCAGGCAGTTTTCCCTTTTTGTATGGCTCATCTCGTTTATCCAAAAGGTGGATTCACTTGTATACCTGTTAGTGTCATAAGGAACCTAGAGTTTCTTTTTGAAGCCATTTGCAGCTTGGTTTAACTCTAAGACCTCAGTGCCAACTCAGCTTGGTTTAACTCTAAGACCTCAGTGCCAACTAAGTAAGAAAACGGCTAAACCACGAAGTAAAGAAGGGTCATATAACGGACACCTCAAGAGTATGAGAAGATGCACCAAGCGTTTGAGTGTGACATCATATAAGGATCACCGGAACTCTCTAACCTTGAAAGTCATGTGGAAATGGTAAGTGGCAATAGCACCCTGATGGTGTGAACATGAATCAAGAATGCTTGTTCGTAATTCAAGGCAACAAGGATATCTTCCAAAAATCATCTCAATGTTTCTCGGAAGTCGACAGAAACTACTCTGCACATGGATCAGAAAGGTACAAGAATTAAACCCAGAAAGGTATAGCCAACACAGCGGAGTGTATGGCAGAAAATCCTTCTTGGCGAATCATCTCTACTCAAGAATTGAAAGGAAACACGTGTTGGTCAAAAAAGCAGAAGCTCTCGGCAACATCAAAGTCAGTCTTCGACAGTCGTACAGGTTGCAGTACTTGTGGGAAAGCAACTACAGAGCTTATAGTTTACCGATCTAGAAGAGTTAGCCAAGGATAAGCGAAGGAGTAAAACGTTATACTAAGGAAATAACCTTTTGAGCATGGTCTGTTAAGCGCTCAGGGCTAGTTCGAGAAAACAACTATGCAAATCGTTCAGGTGAAGAGCAGATCAAGGAAATTCCAAGTCTGTGAATTTACTAAAATCGGATATAACGTGTCAGGGGCAGCTCCACCAACTACTAGTCAGCAAAGTGAATCCTCAGTTTATCACGTTTGCCAACATAAATTGTCCAGTTCAAAGAAAGCAAGATCTATGGACACCTATAGTCCTGATCAATATCAGCTCGAGCAGAATCAGCCAGTGCAGCTTTTGGACGGCAACATAACGTCAAGCTTGAAGTCGGTCAGTCCGAATTAGAAGGGAACAGCGAGGCCAGCACACCAGTCCAACCCTGCCCTCGCCAGCTTTCTTTCTAGCCATCCCAGAATCTCCGGACGAGATTCCTGTAAGGGAGGTAGATTTGTCACGCCCCGATTTTCGATCGGGATTAAAAATTGCCTAATAATACACTTTCTAGAAATTTAATAAAAATTAAAAGCAATTTAAACAAGTGAAATTAGCAAGGAAATCAAAAATTTCCATTAAATATCATGGCCGAAAATATTTTTGTAATATTCCCTGTGCCCTAAAGTACTCTCCAAAATTTTTCGTGAATTTTTGGAGCTAAAAAAATAATTTTAAAGTCACAAAGTTCATTTAACAAATTAAATTAGTTGAAAAACAAATTAAAAAGGGTCCCCTTTGTTTTGGGCCATTTTTGGCCCAAAATTCTCTCTCTCTCCCGCGGCCCATGCGGCCTCCTCCCCTCTCCCTCCCGTGCGGCCCATGGGCCACGCCCCTCCCTCCTTCCTCTCTCCCTCGGCCCAAGGCCGCCTTGGCCCGTTCGGCTCCCTCTCCCTCTCTCCGACAGGTGGGACCGTGGGCCCCACCTGTCATCTTCTACCTCCCGCCTCCCCTCTCTCCGCCATTCCCGGCCGCCACGCGCCCGCGCCGTCCGATTTCTCCGGCGAGAAATCCGCCCGCACCGGCCAAACCCTAGCCCGGGCCCCCGCTTATATTTTCCCCTCCCCGCGACCTCCTCTCCCGTTTCCCCCTTGCGCCGCCTTCTCCCAAACCCTAGCGTCGCCGCCGCTGTCGCCACCTTCCTCACCGGTGAGCTCCGCCACCCCACCACTCCGCCGGCGATTCCGGGCTCTCCCCGCCTCCTCTCCCCTACAAAAAGCATCCCCGTGCTCCCCTCCACCTTTTCCCCTCCTCGCCCGAGCTCGCCACGCCCTCTTCCCCGATCTCCACGCACTCCGCAAGTCACACATTTCCCAGCATGTTGTACCTATTTTATGAAATGTTTTACGTTTGCAAATAAAGTGCATGTTTTGCTAATTACATGGGAATAGGGTTTACCTATCCGTCCGCTTGTGCCATGTTTATTTGTTATACCGTCCTTTGTTAACTGTGGGTGATAATTTGACTAGCGTAAGTCACTTATGTGGACTCTGCTAGAATTATATATGCTTAGCCATGCTTAATTACCACTAGCTCATTTAATGGAATAATTACACTGTTACCGTTAGCTGCTAACGAGCGGTTCGCTCGAGGCACCCGACCATGTGTTATTGGTCGTAATTATCTAACTAAAATATGACTTAATGGTGGGCTGTGGGTGCATGGTTTTGCTGGTCGCACCCATGGCAATTAAGGACCGGTTCATGGGAAACCCTGGAAGAATAACAGTGCTTACTACAAGCAAGAATGGGCAACTGCTGGATCTATAGCATAGCTCTTCCCTAACTGACGCTCCTGGCAAGGGTGGGCGTGATGGAGTTGGGTCGACCAGGGATATACCGGTTGATCTGCTGCCGGATTCACCGTGGCACGAGGCGGGGCTGCTTGCTGCTGGTAAGGGAGCGGGGGCGAAACCTGCGGTGGGGTGCGCTTGGTTAGGAGGAGTTATGCGAAAGGTCTTGTCACGATTTCCCCCTTTGCAGTATTGTCGCGATACTTCGGGGCATGGTAACATGTGTGGAATCGTGTCTTGTGTGTACAGTTGCGCACCTCTGATCAGAGTAAAACTGTTCGAATAGCCGTGCCCGTGGTTATGGGCGATCAACCAGATTCACCGTGATTAGTCCCACATGATTAATTAATTTGATTTGATGAACTGGTGTAGTTCAGGTGGAATGGTTGGGCCTGTTCAACGTGGTTTTAGCGTTGTTCAGTGGAGATTTAATCCTGTCATAATTAAATAACTGTTTACTGTTTTAAAGTATAAAGATTTGCAACCGCTTTTCTGCAAATAGCCACAAGCCTTCCTCTGTCTTCCCTTTGCACGTTTGCATCTTTGGTGTGGCTTGTTGAGTACGGTGGTTGTACTCAATCTTGCTATTTTTCCCCCCTTTTTAGAAGTTTAGTACTTCTGAGTTGAAGATGAAGTTAGAGGACCATGGCTCAGACCCCAGTTGAGTTTGCCTGTGGAGTGGAGCTGAAGCCCCGCTAGGATCGCCTCTTTCCGCTGCTATTTTCTTTTTGGTGTGAGGACTAAGTGCCTCTGTTGTAAGTATTTATCGCTTTATTTACGTTTGGGTCTGTTTATTGATTTGTCGTTTTGTGTACCCTGGTTGATGCCTGGACAGGGACTTAATACACAAAATGGTCTGGAAATTTAGGAAAATTTCCGGGCGTGACAGTCGATACAGAAAATCCTGTTCTTGACCAAACCACTTGTTTACAAGAAGGATGCTGGTATTTCGCATCAGAAAGTACTGAGCAATACTTGAAGAGAAAAGCAGCTTACGAACGACAACGTCGTGAACAACAGTGCGACTAGCGGGTGCTAACGATGGCACTCCCTCCATGGGAAGCCCGTCCAAAATCCAGATGCGGTGATCGTTGTCAGGTTCTCCATTCCATCAAGCCATGTACTTTGGGTCAGAGGTTCTTTGTTTGCCCAAATATTCTAGACGACAATTTCATGGTGAAAATATTTTCATTATCATGAATCCTTATTTTATCACAACATTCAGTAACTTTGTTCGCTTCACGTCTATTCGTTTCTCCCAGGAATCGCCAAGAAGATGTCAATACAAATAATGGATAGACACCGAAAAGGTTCTAAGTGATCCAATTTCCCGAGTGGTGCAGCTTGAATTGCCAGAGCAATACAGGTTTACTAAAGCGCAGTTTGAGAGGGGAGAGGGATCCTCACATATGGGTTAGCTATTTTCGGACAACTTACCTTAGTCAAATATGTAATGTTATGTTTCCTTGTCCCATTGCTATATCGTTATCGTGTTCAACTCTTGTACTACCTTCCTTCTAGTTCGAATCTAATCTTATCTATGTAACTGCAATGGAACCAGATGTATCATGTTTAAATTGTACTACTACTTCTCCTTGTTTCAGTGCATATAATGTTTCTACGACCGAGACTACGATCGGACAATATCAATTTCATACATTAATACCACAAATAAGTTACAACATCAACTCTTACTTAAAATATGAAGTTGCAAAACTACCGACTTCAATAGATTTTTCAAAATATTATCAACAACAAATTTTTTAAATGTACTTTACCTTTGTATTGTATACTTTCATTCCTTTGGGTCATTAGAAAAACCGCTCTATTAAAAAGGATGATGCATTGACATATGAGGAGCGATGGATGTGCTCAACATCAATTTAAAAAAATGTTTCTCTTTGGTTTCTAAAAATATGTTCTGTGTTTTGAAAATTTTTGGAGTCGTCCGAAAACGATTATCGAAATTTCCGAAAATAGACAGAACCAATTTTGCCTTCTGGAAATTTTTGGCCCTATTCGAAATTGATTTTCGGAATTTTCCAAAATAACCGAGAAGCAAAATAAGGTTCTGTAAATTAACAAATTACAAATGGATATATCTAAAATTAATAAATTATAAATCCGATATGTTTCTCCAAATATTCAATTACAAATGGGTATTAATCAATTATAAAAAAATATAATTATGAAAACAACTTAAAAACTTAATTATAAAAATAGCTTAAAAATTATAATTAATCAATTATAAAAAATTCTGTCATTAATTAATTATTAACAACTTAAAAAAAATTCTTAGCAAATTAAAAAAAAGTTCTGTAAATTAATAAATTACAATAGGATATATCTAAAATTAATAAATTATAAATCCGATGTGTTTCTCCAAATATTCAATTACAAATGGGTATTAATCAATTATAACAAAATTATATTTATAAAAACAACTTAAAAGCTTAATTATAAAAACAACTTAAAAATTATAATTAATCAATTCTAAAAAATTCTGTCATTAATTAATTGTTAACAACTTAAAAATAATTCTTAATAAATTAATATTAATTAATAACTTAAAAATAATTCTTAACAAATTTAAAAAAATGGGCTGCCCGGCCAGGGCCTGTCGAACGGCTGTGGTTCGACTGGGCCGGCCTATCGAACAGCTCACGTTAGAGCTGAGCCTTGTTATTAAAACAATATTATTTCTACAAAAAATTCGTCACTTGCCAGGGCCACACCATCTATAAAAACGTATCCAAAGCTAGCCCAACGAATCAACAATAATTACCAGGTGAAGAGAAAATAATGGCGGCTCCCACCTCCATGGCCAACGCGGATAGCGAGAGCAGTAGCAACCGTGTCGATGCGCGCACCGGCTACTTCGCGGCGACCAAGTCGTTCCACAGCCTCCGGCCGCCGGTGCCGCTGCCTCCCCCGGCCGTCCCGCTCTCCTTCCCGGCGTTCGCGTTGTCGCTGCTGCGGTCGTCGTCGTCTCTGCTTCCCGCGCACCCGGCGCTCGTCGACGCCGCCACCGGCGAGGCCGTCTCGTTCCCGGCTTTCCTGTCGCGGGTGCGCGCGCTCGCCGGAGCCCTCCGCTCGCGCTTCGGGCTGCGCCGCGGCGACGTGGCGTTCGTGCTCGTGCCAGCCCGGCTTGACGTGCCCGTGCTGTACTTCGCGCTCCTCTCCATCGGTGCGGTCGTGTCACCAGCCAACCCGGCCCTCACTCCCGCCGAGGTTTCCCGCCTCGTCTCCCTCTCCGGCGCATCCGTCGCCTTCGCCGTCTCCTCCACGGCCGCCAAGCTCCCCGCTAGACTCACCACGGTCATCCTCCTCGACTCGCCACACTTGCGCTCCCTCTTGGCGGACCGCGGCCAAGGAGAGGAGGGGCTGGCGCTGGATACGGCGGTGGTGGTGCACCAGTCGGAGACGGCGGTGATCCAGTACTCCTCCGGGACGACGGGGCGAGTGAAGGCGGCGGCGCTGCCTCACCGGAGCTTCATCGCGATGGTGGCAGGGTTCCACGCGCTTCAGGCGGAGGCCAAGATTACTCGGAAAGATCACGAGAGGACGCTGCTGTGCGCTCCGATGTTCCACTCCATGGGGTTCTTGTTCGTGCTTCAGGGCGTCGCGCTGGGGGCGACGACGGTGGTGGTGACGAACGCGGTGGCACGGGCCGGGATAAGGGGCCTGGTGCAGGCGGCGGAGCAGTGGGCGGTTACGGACATGACGGCGTCGCTGCCGGTGGTGATGGCGATGACCAAGGAGAGGTGCCGGCTGACGGCGCTGGAGCGGATAATCTGCGGCGGAGCCCCGCTGCCGACGGCCGCGATCGAGCGGTTCCGCCGGCGATTCCCGCACGTCCATCTGTGCATGGTGAGTTACCCTCACGCTACAGTCTGCAAACTAGTATGTTGGTAATTAAGCTGCCTGTTTCTACCTTCTTTTCTTGCTGCTGAAACTACGGTGCCACCGAAACACCAAACACTAATACAAGCATGTAGTATAATAATATAACTGTTCAAAGATAACACTTCACGGCAAAACTTGATGGATTTTAGTTAAATTTTTGCTGTTAACTGGATAAAAAAAAACACTTATATATCCACTTGGCTGACACGTTTTATATGCTGGCCGCACCAGCAAGTTGGTGTAAATTAGGCGTGACCTCCCAATCACCGGGCTTAGTCGTTTGTACATTTGGTAGAAAGGAGAGCATTACATATATAATATAACTGAACAAGTGAAGATCACGGTTATAAGATCGAGGCAATTTAGTTGCTACTCTCTCCTTTCCGTCCGTTTCATATTATAAGTAATTTAACTTTTTTTAGTTAAACTTTGTTAAGTTTGATCAAACTTATAGAAAAATTTAGCAACATCTAATTTATTAAATTAAATATTTAATATATTTTGATAATATGTTTGTTTTGTGTTGAAAATACTACTATATTTTTTGATAAATTTGATTAAATTAAAAAGGTTTGACTACGACGAAAAAAGTTAAAAACGGAGGGAGTATTAAATACATGACATTGATCTTGAGATAATCTGAAGATAAGAATTTAGTCCGTTGTAAAAGGATTTTGGTTACAACAGTAGGTTTTTTATTCTAAACATGTTAAGTGTGATCTGTGTAACATAAGAGCCAAGATTGATGAGGTGTTAGAAAATCTTCCGTCTAATCTCAAGAGGGGCCAATAACCGATATTTAAAGGCCAGGAGATTACAAAGCGGGCCGCTCTGAAGTCGCTTTTATTGTTTGTCAATTCACGGTGTCTTTCTAGTTTGTACTTACCTAAATCTGTACGACATGTAGCATAAACACAGGCAAAACTGCGAATGAGTATGACCTCACTAATACTAGTTTGGGCATCGTGCAGCTGCCCGTGAGATATATTTTATAGTCTATATCAGCACGACATTTACTAACTCCGATTTCAAAATTATTAAATCAGGGATTAAAAATAATTTTAGATAATGACCCCAGCTCAGGATGTGGTATAAGCATTTTTCAGAAATGCACATTAAGTTATCAGACTGATGTGCGCTGTTTTATGTAAAAAAAAAGCTACTATAACGTACTGCTAGTGCCATTTGATTCTCCTTTTAATCAACGTCACATATACTACCCTCCATAAAAAAATATAAATAAGGTGTATAAATTTTTAAGACGGTCCTTAACATAGATTATAAAAATTTATCTTTTCAAATGCATTTAACATTTAACATTTAACATAATTTTATATTTTTTCGTTACAATGCATGAGCTATTTTGTAGTACACATACAAATATATATAAATAAAATATTTTTTTATTTATCAGATTAACTTACATGTTTTTCATATTTAAATTTGTTGTAATTATCCTGATTCATAATCGGCAAGTATCCACATCGAAAGTGTAATTTTACAAATTTAAGTTATATCATTTCTTAGTTTACCCCTAAATGAAAAAATATTGTCATCTCCGTCATGGGAAGTTGATCGAAGGGTTAAAAATAACTAATTGGTATCACTTGACAGACAGATGGAACGAAATTTGTTTGTTTGGGTCTAAGTGAACGGACCTTGACCTAATTTGTCTTGTATGTATGATAGGGCATTGATGTCAGTTTTCATCGCCTATATAAAAAACTTACCGTTAATTGAGTAGTTGCAGAGTTCAGGAATTCAGGATTTCTTTGCACGAACTATCACTATTATTATCCTGACGTTGTAGCTCATCGTGATGAACTTTGTAATTGGTTTTGCTATGTCCTTCTTCCAAAGCATTATTATCCGTCAGACGCAGGGCCATCCTTTAATTATGGAGGTCCGGTGCAAAATATAAAATAACGCCTTATATATACTAGCAACAGCTAGAGTTATGTCAAAGAAACTCGCTCAGCTATGTTAATCTAGCTAGGCAGAAGAAGAATTGCTGCATCTGATCAGTTTTTTTTTCCAATTAAATGGAAAAATAAAATTGTTATTGTTTGAAATGCACGTACACATCACCGTTATGAAGCACAATTCTTGAAGGCAGTTATGATTGTTATCGGACACTTATCAGAGCCTAGAAAAATCTTTTTTTAGCAAAATTCAATGAAGTAGAAAGAGAAAAAATTTAAAAACAGAGTGAAAAGATCTTAAATATATTAAGACACATTGGTATATATTAAAATAAATAATTTTAGTGGCCTTCAAATATTTTAAGGACACTGTGCGGTCGCACATCTCGTATATGCCCAGAGACGACCCACGGTCGCCTATAATTAAGCAACCTCAAGACTAAAAGCAAGTTTAATAGAAGTTTAATAGTAGAGCTAAGCATTAGCTGATCAATCGGTAAGATTTGGTCACCCTTACGGGATGTCTGCTCTGGCCAACCCATTTACAGAAATGATACGGGCGCAGCACTGCACATGACGTTTGTCTGAAATAAAACAATGTACACAGATTGAGAAATATGACGGGTTAAGGGGTTATCCCTAATCAGTAATCACCAAGTACTACCTCCGTTCTCCGAAGGTGTGCGGTCAAATCTCAAAACCTTAAATAATTATTTAATAAAAATATTATGATTTGATATGAGAAAATAATATTTATAAGTGAATATGGGAAATAATATTGGTAGATTTATCATAAAAATCAGTTCTATATATTTTTTAAGAAACACAGTGTAAACGCACACTATTATATATGTCTCCGATATATTGTACCAGTCACTGCTGGAGAAAGGCACATTGCTACCGGTTGACAACCCTTTTTAGTTCAGGTTGTGCAACCGGTACACAATCCAAAACTGAAAAATGGGTATTTTAGTCCCGGTTGTATCAACCGGGATTAAAAATGATTTTTAGTATCGGTTAGTGTATATATTATTAAATATAAATATCAATAAATACATACAAATATGATTAATATATATTTGTATATAGCATCTCGTATATATAATTGTTGGTATTACTTATGTACAATAAGAATTAAATACAAATTTTTGATATATGTATAACCCTCGTTTTTAATGTTGTATTATATATTACAAATAAAGAAGCTAAGATAATGGTTCTAGTCGAGGAATAGGTTGTCCATCGTCGTGGAATTCTTCCGATGGATTAACAATCATGTCCATAATAAATCCCATCAGTTATTCTTGAACAGCCTTTATGAAATCCATGGGGAGAGTTCCTGCTTCATCCATATAATCTGTCATTTTTCAAAAAATAAGACATAAATATATTAAATCAATGATAAGAGTATAAATAATGTATGAATGGTGTTTATGTATTTCGATATCCTTATCAGTGTTAATGTTGTGTGTTATGCAGTGAATAAATTCACAAACATAGTAACCGCACAAGTTCTTCCCCTAGTCCTGTCATAAACACTAAAGAAGAAACAAACTTATGAAATATTTCTATTGTAGAATAAACGAGATATATAATTTTTGACCATATACGTACCAGAAAGTCCATTCTCAAGTCAGTTCTTCTTTGAATTCCCCCCGAACGTTTATACGGAATTGTGCCCATACCCTGCAGTTGCAAACTACAATTAATGATGCTTGATGCACATAGTAGCGATAGAAGCAATAATAATGACAGTTGGAATGGATGACATTACCTCTTAATCATTTCAATGATTGAGTTGAAGGTGTCCTTTGGTTTCCGCATAGAGTCTAGAACATGGATGATGTTTTTAGTAGTCTCTATGACAAAGAGGACCTAGTGGAATTCGCAAATTGCGTGAAATAATATACATATCATTGTATGAATACGTGAAGGAAATTGGTCCAAAAGGCGGTAAAAACACACTCTGTGTTGCATGGCAAGAGTATGAAGGTCTTATAATATTGCTGCATCAGGAATTTGTAAATGTTACTCTCTGTTTCCCCTAGAAAGTCCCGTATAGTCATCTTGTTAATTATGTAGGGGTCCATGAACCCAACATTGAAATATCCCTGCCTATGACAATTTTGAATCTTCATTCTACAACGCAAAAAAAAAGACATGAGGTATCCGCACACAGTAAATCTTCCATGTTACATACGATAGGCTAAGGAACGAAATAAAATTAAACGACACTTACAGAACCCAGCAACTAGGAAGAGAGATGTCAAGGACGTCTCGATGGTATACTTCGTGACATCTTTGAAGTTTATCCACATATTGTATATCCCACGAAAGTATTCTTCATCTTTAATCCTTGCAGCGAACATGACCCTACCATTGGCTGATTGTTCCATGTACCATTGATGGAATCGATACATCTATGTAGATAGGTTCTTGACCAGCTCTGGCTTGACAAACGGTTCGCCAAGGTTAAATGGTTGACACAGATCAACTATTGATGCCTTCTTGATAGGGGCTATCCCCAGCAGTTACTCTTTGCTAAGATTTGTGTTTGTCATAAATTGTTGTGCATTTAATTCATGTTCAGATGGCATCGGGTCAACCACTTGTTTTGCTTGCATTCCGAGCTAGGGAACATCTTTTGTCTTTCTTTTAGTCTTCTGATAAAACTTACGTATTCCGAGCTAGGGTAATATGTCCGCTCTTGCCTTTTTGCTCATCTTCTGAAAAAATGCCTCTGTTTTTGTTCTATCAGAACCTTCTTCTCTAGACTTCGCCGCTTGAAGTGATCCTTCACCTGTCTGGACACTTCCGCGTCAGTCATATTATATGGTCTTTTCTTTGAAACAGATTTTTTTGGCTCATCAAAAGTTGGCTTGTTCATTTGTGTATACTTTGACGGTGCTGGAGGAATTGTGCTGTACCGTTGTTGACGAGGTGCAACTGGTTGCGACGGTGGAGATAGTGCAGACCAAAGTTGCAGAAGAGATGAAGGAGACGGTGGAGACCAAGGATCAGGTTGCGGCGGTGGAGATATACGAACTGACGCCACCACTCGCTCGGGAAGCACAATGTAGCGCTTGCTCTATAGTATGATAGCGTGGAATGTCTCACCTAATTTCATCTCCCCATCTCCTTCGGAGATGTCTAGCTCGAGATCCTCAATGCCTTGGCAGACCTGCTCCACCTCAACCTTTGAGTACCTAGGTGGAATTAGCCTACAGTTGTAGCTCTAGTCTTACTCCACTTGTATGGCCATGCCGTACGCCACCTTTACGAGAAACGAGGTTAATTAGTGCTTATGCATGACTTTTCACAAGGTACAAAACAGGATGTGCAAACTACGAGCATACCTTGATTGATAGGTTCTTGAAGGGAATATGCAGCTCACACGATGTCCGCTACGTGATTTCATCCACGCGGTATCATGGTTCATCAACAGGTGGCGCTGCTGTAGCTTCGTTGGTCTGATCTGCTATTTGCCCTGTAGAAGCGTAATTACTTCGATTGCCTAAGGGGCTAAGTAGGATGTTATCAGGATCAGACCGTTGGCTCTGGCTTAATCGAAGATTGACCTGTCTTGTCACCTCATCAAACAATCTTTGATCGTGCTCCATGACCCTCGTTTCCAGATTCTGAACCCTATCTTTCTACGCTAACATGCTTCTCAAGTGACTTCTGTATATGTGGATGTCCTCGCGAAACCCATAGTGTTCGTCCTAGGTGCTCGGGATTCTCTAGTGCTAATGTTAGTTTGTCCTTCTCTCTGTTCAGCAAGAATCTCCCGTGAGAAGAGGCCTCTATGGCATCCACGAATCGGTAAGCTGTTTGTCGTATGTCATTGTTAAAGATTAGGGAGCCATCAAGCATATTTTGTGTGCCCCCATGATGATAGTACCAATGTTTTGATCATTCAGGCCAATCAGCTGTGGCCGGAACGATGCCTCTTGCGACTAAAGGATCTTCTATCCTTTGCCATTTGGGAACTGCCTTCTTATAGCCACCCGACCCTAGCCGGTGAAAGTACTTTTTTCGGGCGACATTGGCTGTGTTCTTTGTTATCTTCGATTGCCCGTCCTCTCCTGTCATGTAGTCCACAAATGCATTCCAATGATCACTTAGTTTGGGGTATTTGTCAAAATCCATTGTTCGATCTTTCAGGACATATTTGTTGTACAAATCTTTCTTGAATGACTGAAATTGTGTGACCATCTTCTTGAGAGCCCAAGCCTTCACTTTGGAATGTTATGCCTGAGGGATCTAGAGAATGACGGTCTTGAGCAAGATTGTCCACAACATATCTTTCTCAGTCTATGGGAGATAACTTTCTTCCCTATCCGACCTTGATTTATGCCATTTTTGTATACTGATCAGCACGTGATCTCTCACGACCCAACCACACTGTGACCCAAACTTAGTTGTAGCACTTTCGGGGGCAATTGGTTCACCATCATCTTTCACTTCAATTATAATGTGCCTCCCCTCCACCTTTCTCGTGAGACCTTGTTGTCTACGTGCCTTCTTTGAACTAACGTTTGATTGGCTGTCTTGTTGCTCATCCGTGTTTCCCTCCTCGTGCTCCTGCATGTTTCCCTCCATGTTTCTCTCCTCGTGCTCCTCTACCTCAACTCCAGTTGGTTCCTCATTCAAGTACTGGCTACAATCCTTGTGCTCCTCTGCTTGGTAGTATTGGCTGCTACCCTCATTAATCATGTCTAAGAAAAACCTTTCATCATCTGACTCTCCCATCTGTTCGTAACATTAAGTAATACATAAAATTGTAAATTAGTACAAAAGGTGCATGGTATATTATTATATTTATATTTTCGACAAATATCTTTCTGAGTCTGCATTGATAATACTTGTCGTTTTGGACAAGACTAATGTCAACATTTATTTACTTGGAGAAGACTAAAGTAAACTTTGACTATAAAGAACTTCTAAATTTACATACTTAAGAAATATGCAAACTATATGTATATAGTAATCAATAATTATATAATTATATATATATATATATATATATATTTTAATTATAAGAAATAATTAATTTACTAATTTATTTTACTTATGTACACACGAACAAATATGCATTATGTAAGCAATAATTAGTTTAACTAGTTGTACGAAAAGTGTTGCATATAATTAGTCCACATACATCCTATCTACAAATTGTATACTATAATGTGCCTTATTGCTGCTAATTAGCAGCCTCTTCAAAACTCTCAACGCAAGCTAGGGCATCACCCGCGTCCGATTCTGAAAACAAAATAAACGTTAGTTAAAATATGTACATTGGGCAACTAAAACGGAGCATAAATATATTTTTATGTTTTTTTTCTTATTTTTAATGATTTTAATGATGTTTAAATGAACTTAATTAGAGCCGTTATTAATTGTATATACAAAAATTTACAAGTGTTTATTTTTTTTGAAGTTCTTAACAAAATTTTAAACGTTGTACATTAGATATATTTTCTCATGTATTATTATTATTATTTTATAATTATATATTTTTTAAAAATTTCATTATTAAATATTTTATTTAGCACTTGCATTAACAGGTGGGCCCGACCTATTAGTACAAGTGCTATGGCGCCTGCCGAGCCACCGGTGCACGATGGGTAGACGGCGAGGCTGCCATACGGCGGACGCGACGATGTCGTGCGACGGTGACAACAAAGTTTGGCACGCGGATCGATGGATGAGGTGGAGGAGGAGCAGCGGCGGCGTGCGACGGCGATGGTGGCAGCGAAGTCCGGCACGTGGATCAATGGAGTAGGTTGAGGGGGAGTGGCGGTGGCATGCGACGGCGATGGTGACGGCGGCGTCGTGCGACAGCGACGGCGGCGAAGTAGAGGGGAAGAGGCGGCAAAGTCCTGGCATTGCACTAACCGAGTTAGCGGCGGAGGAGAGCTCCGTCGGTGAAGTCCCGGTGGTGGCGACGAGAGGGTGGCGCATGGTGGGGCACCGACGACGAGTATCGGAGACGACGACGGAGACGAAGTGGCTAGTGCACGATCAGTGTGTTCGAGGAAGACGAACGGCTCCATTTATATACCCATATCTTTAGTCTCGGTTTGTGTTAACAACAGGGATTAAAGATATCTTTAGTCTCGGTTCGCAACGACAACCGGGACTGACGAAAGATTTGATCTTTAGTCGCGGTTGTCGTATCTAACTGGGACTAAAGATATTTACCGCTATTTCCGTAAATATCTTTGGTCTCAGTTGAGGATAACAACCGGGACTAAAATGTTAGGACTATATATTAAGTAGGATACATTAAAAATAGGTTAAAAATGTAATAAATTACAAAAATCATATGTACTTAGGAGGGTATACATTATGAAATAGGTTAAAAATTATAATAAAATTTAAAAATCATATGTAATTAGAAGGGTACACATTAGAATTAAAAATTGTAATAATTTTTAAAAATCATATATAATTAGGAGGGTATATATTAAAAATAGGATAAAAATTGTAATAAATAATTTTAAAAATCATATTAATTAGGAGGGTTAAAAATCATATATAATTAGGAGGGTATACATTAAAAATAGGTTAAAAATTGTAATAAACATAAAAAATCATATATCAGTAGGAGGGTATACATTAAGGATAGGTTAAAAATTGTAATAAACTTTCAAAATCATATATAATTAGGATACATTAAAAATAGATTAAAAATAGTAATAAATTTTAAAAATCATATATAATTAATCGTGTCCCAAATAAGTCCATTAAAAATGAAAAAAATCATACGATCAATCATACATCATTTGTACAACAATATAGGATAAATAATTTACATAAAACTAGTTGTATTAGTCACAGAATACAATCAATCTCCTAATGTGATGGTTGATGCAACATACTTTCTCCTTATGAATGTTCCTTCGCTATGATCGTTACGTAAGTGAGACTTATCCTCATCTGATAGGAGGATGCTCGGCTCAACCGTCACCGCGAACGGAGGTTGCCCGTCAAACTGATCGTAATATTCGTCTGTCTTATCCTCGACTCTGACGATTTTCCTTTTTCTCGGGAGAACCATGTGGCACTTTGGCTCGTCGGGCCATTTCCAATTCTTTGGTTTGCTACACATGTCCTTCACATAGAAAACTTGTGTTACATCATTGGCTAGGACGAATGGTTCATTTAAGTACCCAACCTTATTAAGGTCAATTGTTGTCATCCCATAGTCATCAATCATTACGCCTCCACTAGTCGGCCTAACCCATTGGCACCGAAACAGAGGGAACTTTAAAGGTTCATACTTGAGTTCCCATATGTCATTGATGCCACCGTAATACATGCTAGTTGTCTCATTGTATCTCATGGCATCGATACAAACAACACTGTTTTGGTTTGTGCTCTTTTTGTCTTGCGCTCTTGTGTAAAATATGTACCCATTGATCTCATATCCTTGGAATGTCAAGATTGAGTCAGATGGTCCCCTCGCCAACAAGGCTAGTTGTTAGTCAATCGTCCTGTTACCATGAGATGTTGTCGCAACCAAGTGGGGAAAGTATTAATGTGATGACGTGTAATCCACAGAACGGACTTCCCGATGTTTTTGGAGCGAACAATCGCCATGTGGTCCTCGATGTAAGGAGCCACCAACAAGATTGTTGCAAAACCATGAAATGTGCTTTATGGAATAAATTGTTGTCTATAGTTATTATTGGTTTCCTTCCAAGAGTCCCCTTTCCCCGTAGTCTCTCCTTATGGCTTGATTCGGGGACCCTGATTGGACAAAGGTTTTCAATAAATTCTACGCAAAACTCAATGACCTCCTCTGTTCCATACCCCTTGGCGATGCATGCTTCTGGATGAGAACGGTTACGAACATACTTCTTTAGATCGCCCATGTACCTCTCGAAAGAAAACATGTTGTGTAGGTACACAGGACCGAGAATACCGATATGTTTGACAAGGTTACATAGAAGATGTGTCACTATATTGACGAAGGACGGTGGAAAGATCATTTCAAAGCTGACAAGACAGTGCACCATGTCATTATTTAGGGCTATCAACTGTCTGGATCGATGACCTTCTGCAAAATTGCATTCAGGAATGCACAAAGCTTTATTATTGTTGTTTGGACATTATCAGAAATGATACCCCGAATTATAACAGTAAGCAACTGTGTGATCAACACGTGGTAGTCATGAGACTTTAGGTTTGTGAACTTCTTCTCTTTCATGTTTCTTATTCTCTTTATATTCAACGATTATCCAGACAATACATTGATGTTGTCCAAGCATTCAAACATACTTTCCTTCTCTGCCTTACTAAGAGTGTAGTTGGCTGAACATAAGTAATGGCTTCCTTTCTCTTTCGGTTCCCAATGAAGATCATCACGTTGTTTCATATGTTTCAAATCATGACGTGCTTCAAGTGTATATTTAGACTTCACATATACACCTAAGAAGCCTAGCAGGTTGACACATAGGTTCTTAGTGAGGTGCATCACGTCGATTGCGTGGCGGACCTCTAAAACTTCCTAATAAGGTAACTCTCAAAAAATAGACTTCTTCTTCCACATCGCCGCGTGATCATCTTCACTTGCTATATGTTGGCTATTCGGTCCCTTTTCAAATGCTACTTTTAGATTTTTCACCATAGCAAACACAATTTTCCGTTACGATGTTTAGGCTTAGTACGATGGTCTGCCTTCTGTTCAAAATGTTTGTCTTTCTTTCGTACAGGGTGGCTTGCAACAAGAAATTGATGATGGCCCATGTACACAACCTTCCTACAATGTTTCAAGTATGTACTATCAGTGTTATCTAAACAGTGGGTGTAGGCCCTATACCCCTTGTTTGATTGTCCTGATAGGTTGCTAAGTGCATGCCAATCGTTAATGGTTACGAACAGTAATGCTTGTAGGTTAAATTGCTCCTGTTTGTCCTCATCCCACACACTCTTTCTTCGACAGCAGTTGCAGATCTTCAACCAATGGTTTTAGGTACACATCGATGTCATTACCAGGTTTCTTTGGGCCTTCAATAATAATAGGCATCATGATGTACTTTCACTTCATGCAGAACCAACGGGAAAGGTTGTAGATATATAGGGTCACAGGCCAAGTGTTATGACCGCTGCTCATCTTTCCAAAAGGATTCATGCCATCCGTACTTAAACCAAACCTTATGTTCCTTGCATCATTTCCGAAGTCTTCAAATGTTTTGTCGATGTTTTGCCACTGGGATCCATCGACGAGGTGTCGCAACATCCGGTCTTGTTTACGTTCTTCTGCGTGGCAGCGCATCATTCTGGCATGAGCTTTGTTCCTGAACATACGCCTAAGATGTGGTATTATGGGGAAATACCACATCACCTTAGGAGAAGGTTATCCGTCAACATTACCGAGGTTATCTCGTCTAATCTTGTATCGTAATGCCTTACAAACTAGGCATGCTTCTAGGTTCTCGTACTTCTCACCGCAATAGAGGATACGATTGTTCGGACATACATGTATCTTCTGGACTTCCAGTACTAGAGGGCAGACTACCTTTTTAGCTTCGTACATTGTATTGGGTAATTCATTTCTCTCTGGAGGAATATTCTTTACGAGTTTCAATAACTCGCCAAATGCCTTGTCTGTTTACCATTTTTTGCCTTCCATTGCAAGAACTCAAGGGTGGTACCCAACTTTTTGTGCCCCTATTCGTAATCCGGGTACAAGGACGTTTTGTGGTCTGCTAACATACGCTCCAATTTCTTCATCTGCTTTTCACTTTCGTAGTCTTTCTTCGCGTTGCACAACATTTGACCAAGATCATCTGCAGTGTCATTTTCTGCAACACCTCAGTCCATCTCGGCTACTGTATTTTCTAAAAATTCACCGTATTGAGCCTAGTCCGGAATATTGTTGTCTTCTTCTTCATCTTCTTTCATTGCAACACCTAACTCTCCGTGCGAGATCCAACAATTATAGCTAGGTATGAATCCCTATTGTAACAAGTGGATATGAAGAATTCTTGATGTAGATAACAAGTTTTTGCATGGACAATTTTTTGCACGAAGAATGCATGGACATTCATTGCCGGTTCATCTGCATTAAATAAATAAATTTAAAGAAAGTCCGCGAAAGTGAAAAGAATTAAACAAGCAATTAATAATTTAAAACATCGTAAACTCAAAAGTTGGGTGGATAAAGAGTATTGCTAACCACGGTTAAATTTCATTTATTTTTTTACTATTACCATAGTTTTTTTACCTATTTTTCATACAATACCACACACTAATTTTTCTATTATCTATTTTTTTCCTTTATTTTTTTCATTATTTCCCCGTTATTTTCTATTATTTTCTACTCTTTTCCCTAATTTTCTATTTTTTCCTATTATTTTCTACTATTCTCCCTAATTTTCCTTTTTTGCATTTATTTTCAATATCTCTAAATTATGAAGTACGCTTATTCTCTCATCTTTTTCCATATATTTTTGAGAGAGAATGATATATAGAAACATAGCCAGAAATACAATGTGTTAACCATACAACAATAGAGGATGTTTCACCAAAAATTTTGGCAGCACCTCTCTTAGCTTCTTCCTCTTGACAGCAATGGTTCGAGCTAAAGGAGAAAAAAAGCATAAAAAGGGTTGTATTGTCTTTAGTACCGGTTGGAGTCACCAACCGGTACTAAAGATCAGCACAGGTACCGATTGGTATCTCCAACCGATACTAATGTGTTCAGCATTTTTAGTATCGGTTGGTAACACGAACCAGTACTACAGTATTGATCTTTACTAAAGATCTCCTGCATCGACTGAGGGCCCTGACAGGGTCTGACAGGCCCCAACCGGTAGTAAAAATCATATTTAGTCCCGGTTGGTAAGATTTTACGGCGGGACGGGCTAAAGAACCGATAGTAAAAATCATCTTTATTACCGGTTCTTCTTACAGCCGAGATATTTGTGTTTTTAGCCGTTCGAGCAAAAATCAGTTCTACAGTAGGGGTATATTTGAAATTGACAAAGTCATACGACTACTAAGAGGAATGTTGTCAAAAAAAGAGTACCTATATCTTGGACTTAAATCCGAATGAACATGTTATATTGTAAAGAGCTTAACCAATTAAGTTACGCTATTCAAAGTATTTTTAATAGTTTTTATAAATATATATAGTTAGAAAGTATAATGATTAAACATATGCATTAAAGACAGTGCCTATGAGTAAAACAACAAGAAGAAAAGAACATAGGCAGTATAACAGGACATCTAGGCCATCTACATGCGCATTTCGAGTAGTATTTTTCTATCCATGCCTCTTCCAGTAAGCAGAGAAAAGATCAATGTCACGTGAATACGTGATCTACCTTTGGAGGATCCAGTTCACACAACAAAGGGGGTGGTTGTGACGCTGCTACGTATACGCATCTCAACCAGCCTGATTGACCGGTACCATCCGCGATATTGTTCTGCAGTCAACTTGTCCCACGTCCCGAGGCGCTACGCTAGCGGCCGGTGTACGTTGGCCGCCTCCGGAGATCGTGGGCTCACGTGAGCGTCGTGTAACGCCCACCGCCGTGCGCCATGTGCTTCCTTACACGTAGAGCATAAGCAGGGTGGTCCTTTTGCCGTTATCAAGGGGTGATGATAAAGCACAAGCTGATGAAAAGTTTGGCCTTGGAAACCATCTTGGCCCTGGAGAGAGTTTGTTTGACGTAATGTTCCACCTGACCCTGGTCACTGATATATATACACGTAAATGATAGATTTCACGTGTCAACGACTATGTTCTTCAAACGATCTCAATCCTTTAGCCCTTGAACCAGCTGAGGTAGCGATACCAAGGAAAAGAAAAACCTGTGACCTCCAGCTCCTCGTTGGTATATGGGGCACTTGATTTGTAACATTTTGGATTTGGAAGAGGAAGATTTTAATTAGAAAATCTGCGGATTTTAGTATAAATTTCGAGATTTTTTAAATAACAAAGTTTCTTGTTGATTAAATATAAAGTGATCTGGTGATTCATTATTTGCTAGAAGAGGAAATTCAATTCCTTGTTGATTAATATGCTAGATTCACTATGAAGGGGCTCAAGATTATTTTCTGTCCTCCTCGACTAAACTATTTCGATCGATGTTAATTCAATTCAGGGTTATGGATCAACCGAGGCAGGTGGCATCTCAAGGATGATCAGCCAGGAAGAGTGCAATCACATAGGCTCTGCTGGCCGTGTCACCGAGAATGTCGAGGTAAAGATTGTTGACCATGTCACCAGCAAGCCATTGCCCGCCGGGCAGCAAGGGGAGCTTTGGGTGAGAGGGCCTTCCATCATGACAGGTGATCATAATACAACGAATCCCCAATATACATATAGGACTATTATTGTGCATTAGGAACTTACTCTACCAAAAAATATATTCTTTCATACGATCAAATCCATTTTTTCATACGATCAAATCCGATTTTCGTAGACAGCTGGACGGCCCGCGCGCATCCAGGTATCTGCGAAAATCATTATTTTTGCGTGCGGGTACCTATGTCGTCCGCATGCAAAAATAAAAATCCTAAAAAAATAAAAATACCTAAAAAAATCAAAATCCTAGCTCCCATTCCCACCGTGATGGCGGTGGCGGTGCGGATCCAACCGTCGTAGGGCCGGCGGCGGTGGATGTGGCCATCGCAAGGCCGGTGGAGGCAGACTTGCCCGCTGCTCGCCGCCTAAGGTCGCTCGTCGCCCGTTGCCGCTTGCTGTTCCGCTGGCCGCCCAAGGTCGCCTGGCGCCGCCGGCTTCCGTCGCTTGAGGTCGCCCGCTGCCCACCACTGAGCGCCCGAGGTAGCCGCTGCTGTAGGCCGTCGCGGGGCCAAGCCCGCCGCCACCACTATTTGCCGGTGAGGCCATTGTGGGGCCGAGCCCGACGTAGCCACTACCGTCGCCTGCTGCCGACCGTGCCCGCTGCCAGTCCGTCGGCCGCTGTGAGAGAGGAGAGGAGGTGAGAGAGAGGAGAGGACTGAGAGGAGGAGAGGAGGAGGACTGAGATGGAGAGAAGATAAAGTTGGACTTCAAAATTTTGATGTGTTGAAAGGAAAAGAGGTGACAAATCAGATTTCTAGGCGGATCCTCAAGAGGCCCGCCTGCAAAAATATATTTTCGCATGCGGCCCCTTAAGAGGTTGGCCTTTGAAAATAGACTCATTTTAGCATGTGGTTATATTAAGAGGTCTCTCTGTGAAAATCGATTTTTGCATGCGGGTCTCTTAAGGAACCGTATGCGAAAATGTAGGTCGATTTTTGCAGACGTGGCCAGTTACGGTGCGCTAATGACCTAAAAGGGGTCTCGTACAGAAAAATCGTTTATGTAACATTGAGATAGATGTATAAGAGGAGACTTATGGAATCTGGTGGCAAGCAACACGGGTGGTGTGATAGCCCACCCAGTTTCGAATTCTCCCTTCTACAAAAAATATTTGGGGGGCTGTCTATTCCTCCTCCCAAATCTCGTTTTTTTATTAATGTGTCAACGGGTGTCCGAACCTTTCAATGAGTACGAAAATATCAGTTTGGTGGAGATAGACTTTCATGATCAAGCTACCAATTAAGCATGACTGGAATTCTGGAAAGCCGTGGTAATCGTTAGATCATAACCCTTCATGCACAGTGAGTAGTCGGGGCAGTTGGTAGCCGGATCTTCGAAGTCATATCAACCAAATCAACGCTATCATAGACATTGAAAGCTTGAGAATGCCTCGCTAGGGTTGGCTTATACTGTTTTGTTTTCGCAGGTTATGTGGGTGACAACGAGGCCAATGCAACCACCTTTGATTCTGAAGGATGGCTGAAAACTGGTGACCTTTGCTATATTGATCAGGACGGGTTTCTGATTGTAGTGGATAGGCTAAAGGAACTGATTAAATACAAGGCCTACCAGGTTTACTGTACATCCCTGAAAGAAGTGTCAAGTAGTACATTTGCAGTTATTCGTATTAATCATTTACTTGTAAATAAATGCTTCAGGTTCCACCTGCAGAGCTGGAACTTGTCCTGCATTCTTTGCCACAAATTGTTGATGCTGCAGTTATGCCGTGAGTGCACTAATCACTGGTCATCCTACCTGATCATTTCGAAACTAATTTACACATTGTCCAAATCAAACTTGCGTTTCTATTCTGTACATTCTGCAAAAGAAAAACTAATACATACAATGCGTTTTTTCTTTCCTAATAGTACATTACATGCGTAATTATATAGAAATATAAATGACTGAAAGATGGCTCGTGTGAAAAATTGGATAACCATTATGATGGTTTTCAGGTATCCTCACGAAGAAGCAGGGCAGATACCAATGGCACTTGTCGTAAAGCAACCAGGAAGCAAGCTTACTGAAGCAGAAGTCATGTACAATGTTGCCAAGCAGGTCGCTGCATACAAGAAGATCCGGAAAGTGGTGTTTGTCGACTCCATACCCAAATCGCCATCTGGGAAGATCTTGAGAAGGGAATTAGTAAACCATCTGCGGTTGTGTAAATTGTCGAGATTGTGACTAGGTGAGAGTTGTACCCTATAGTTCAATTCTTGTGTCAAAAAAGAAAAAAAAGGAAAATGTACTGCAATTGTAACGGAAGAAGGATATTGGATATACGGAAGGCTCCTAATATATGTTTATGAGGGGCTGCGCTATACTGTGCGAACATGATGCTGATGCACAAAGAAAAGAAAGTTTGTTGACATTATCAGAAGCAATAAGTAAAGTCTCTTTGATGAGGACATCACTTCTTTTTGATACGCACGAAGCTAAAAGATGGAGGCCCAGTTTATAACCAGTTTAAGCTCACCTCATCATCCAGGAGCAGACCATAGTACAATTACCACCCAGACCTCATTCGGGCTTTGTTTTCGAGGTTCTACATATGTATGGAAAACTAACGAGACCACTTTTCCAATGGGACTGGTTACACGTCAAAATTCCTTTCAAGTCAATAGGAATAGTCAAAAAGCGTCCAGAATCTGTCCGAGCACTGTGTCACTATCTTTAGGTCCGTTGGGCTGCGTATCGTGTTGGAGTCTATTAGGGACGCGTCCATGGGTCCAAGGTAGACCTAGAACCTATTTAATCAGTAGCCGTCATCGAATTAGGGTTGGGTTTTGCTTAGATTATTCTGCCATTGCAGTTTCGCCGCTAGATCGGTTTATGGAGCCCTAACTTGCATCTTAAATTCGCAATATATTCAGATTGCATCTTTTACTCTGTTGCTTGTGTTCTCGATTTGCTTGCAGGAGAAAGCCTTATCGGCGAGGTCAACCGCGAGTGGGTACTCCTTGTGCAGTGATTGCGTGTGGTTTGGTCATCCTGATCGAAACCTTTGGATCATCAATGTCGAGTCTCCAAAATTGACTTATCAGTAACTAATGGAAGATCGAGACCCTAGTCCTCATCAAGTGGTATTAGAACACCGTTGCTCGTTAGGTATATCTATCCATTACTCGTAATTTTTTTCCTACCTAGAGTCCAGAAAAACACCACAAAAAAATTAATTAGAGTTTGTATCCTAGGTATATCAAACCCACTTGTGCCTTTCGCAAGGTTAATTTTACTTTGCTTTGTTGAGTTTGTGTTCTAGGGTTAGAGTTGTGGTCGTTGGTTTAGAATCATGTTCGTAGTTCTAGATTTACCTGTTGCTTTCTGCGGGAGCCTGTTGTTGACAGTCGTTAAGTACTAATTTTGATTGCCAACTATCATAATAAATAAAAGGAGAATTAACATTTCTTACATGTATGTCAGTATTAAATAATATAGTTCCATTTGTCTTGTAGAGTTAATGTGTATGTAGAGATTATAAAATAAAGTGAAGGAGAAATGAGCCGGCATGCAAAAAAACACACCACCAGCGAATCATGTGCGAGAATACGGATTGAGAGGCCCACAAGTTAGCTCAAACCGACATCTAGTGAGGCCAAAACAATCCTCAACCGCCTTAGGGGCTCACATGGTAGCCCCTGGTGAAGGTCGGTGGTCAGAGGTGAGGCCCAAGGGTCGGCTGAACCCCTAGTTCGGCCGAACCACCTGTGGCTCTCCTCATCGCCACCTTACACGTGGACATTCCTGATGGACTCCCAATGATGGTTACTAGTGGTCACCAAATTAAAACCACCTTAATCAGCTGTAATTGATGGGTATAAAAGGAGGATGCATTCTCACTTCACAACACACACTCAAGGAGCAATTCTCTATATCTACATTGTATTCTCTATAGTTATTAGTAGAAATAGGCTTAGAGTAATTTTCGGTCCTATAGTCTTCTCGTAGATTTCGGTATGTCTTTAGTACTTTACTCTTCTTGTAAGACTATAGTTGAATTAATAGAATTATCTTCTTTATATTATTGTGTTCATAGTTCATATACTGCTTTACTGCTTATGTGTTCTATGATAGGGAAATACTTCTAATGACAAGGAGAGCCAGGAGGATGATCCCCCTTTCGACGACTCCAACAAAGCACTTGACGGGAGAACGGCTCCCAGGAGTTCGTTGATACGAACATCCTACCGTTCCCTCGCCACAACAGGAAGCCAATCGTGAACGAGCAGTTTAGCAGGTTTATCGAGGTAATCCAGAAGATTTACATCAATATTCCACTAGTGGACACGATGTAGGTGCCAACCTATGCACGCTAGCTCAAGGATATCATTAGCAACAAACGACCAATGCCTACCACGGATATCGTTAAGTTGTCAAAGGAGTGTACCGCGACTATACTCAATCAGCTTTCTGAAAAGAATGATACAGGGTGTCCCATGATCAAATGCATGATCGGAACATAGCATTTTGACCATGCTCTATGCAACTTTGGAGCAAGCATTAGCGTCAAGCCCAAGTTAGTTTTTATCAGCTGAACTATACTACTCTATCACCTACACCCATGATGTTGCAGCCGGCTGATTCCATGGTCTTCTATCCGATGAGGATTGCCGAAGACATTCCGGTGAGAATCCAGGGTTGCTTCATCCTTGTCGACTTTGTGGTGCTGGACATGGACATCGACAAGAATACAACACTTATCTTTGGCATCCATTCCTAAGCACCATGGATGCACACATCGATGTGGGGGCCGGAGAAATCCAAGTCCACATTAATTGCAAGGAAGAGAAGTTTGAGTTCCAACCTTAGGAAGAGGAATGCTCCATTATCAAGATCAAGTACGGGCCGAACCGACAGAACATCTGTGAGGTCAAAGTGACACCACCAAAAAAGAACAGTCTTGTGGCATTTATGTAGGAGGTGTTGAAGAGGGAACTCCCTCTTCAATACCAAAATGTCAAGACACCAAGAAGGCAGAGGGCAAGGCAGCAGCCCCCTAAGTCCACAGAATCGTTCACATCAGCAAAACCAAAGAAGACCAGGTGTTGACGGTCGTAATGTACCAATTTTGAGCACCAACTACCATAATAAATAAAGAGAGAACTATCATTTATGGCACCTATATCAATAATAAATAATATAGTTCCACTTTACTTGAAGAATTAACATGTATGCAAAGATTATACACCAAAGTGAAGGAGAAATGAGCCGGCATGCAAAGAAACACATCTCGGGTGGATCACGTGCAAGCACACAGATTGAAGGGCCCACAAGCCAGCTGAAACTGACATAAAGTGGAGCCAAACCACCAGGAACCATCATAGGGGCCCACCTGTCATCCTCTAGTGAAAGGCGGTGGAGAGAGGCGGTGCCGAGGGTTCAGCCGAACCCTCATTGCCTCCTCTCATCTCCACCCTCCATGTGGCGACTCTTGGTTGCTCCCCAATGACGGTTGTGAGAGTTGTCGACCTCCCCAACCGTCATAAGCAACTATAAAAGGAGTAGAACTTCTCACTTTCAACACAAACCTCAAGCAGCAATTCTCTCTATTTACATTGTATTCTTTAGAGTATTAATGGAAATAAGCTTAGAGTATCTTCAGTCCTATAGTCTTCGCGGAGATTCCTGTATGTCTTTCATACTTTACTCTTCTTGTAAGACTATAGTTGAGTTAATAGAATTATGTTCTTTATCTTCTTGTGCTCATAGTTTTTATACTACTTTAGTAGATATAAGTTCTATTATTAGGATATACTTCATCTATATGCTTCATTTTAATAGGCTTGTCGATCTATGTTACGGTAACGGTCCAATGACCTTAATGGGTTACACTAGTTCTTACTTGTCCATCCATGGGTGGAAGTCCCAGGGAATTAGTGATATTATTTACTAGCATAAGCATGGTGCTTAGGTTAGATAAATGCCATTGTTTGCGGGTATGCCCCACAGAAAGTGAGGTACCCGGCAAGTGGTGATAGCCCTGTCCGTCCTTTGTATTCCTCCACGTTCGGGTATTACGTAACAGAGTGTAAATGTCATAACCACGCTAGCAGACTAGCAAGGAGTGGTCTCTCGGTAGTATGTGGGTACCTACAACTAAGTCCTAGTCTTGTAAGCATGTATGTGTTAAGTATATTCTAGGCATTAGTAATATAGAAGTATATATGTATCGTAGTTCTCTTATGTTTTTTTTCCACTATTAATTAATATAGAGATTAATCTCCAGTGTGTTACACTACCCCATTATCATTTATCCTAACCTCTGTTTAGACTATGGTGAGTTAATTATATATTGATTAATGATGTATAAACTATATCCTTACACCGTCGCCTTCCCTGCGAAAATATAAATACGATACCCTTGGGAATACTTATGGGTGAAATGCTACAGCGGTATCTGTGCATTTGCAGATTTATCCGTGAACGTAAGAAATACCAATAAGTATTTCTGGTGCCATTGCTGTGGAAGGCACTGGTTAAAGATAGAGTTATATACATCTATAATCATAGTATGATTAATGAAACCTTGGTCCAAACTGGTTAACCTTGATTTGTTTTCTTTTTATGTGAAAGCAGGTAGTATATGACCGGTTTCGATTTGCTGACAAACTTCGTTAATAATCCAAAGAAACTTGCGAGAAGAATCCGAGCTCATGACATTCCTACACAAATCGAGCTCTCGGCACCCATACCAATCATTTTTGCACCATCAACTTTCAAGCCAGTGGCTCAGAAAACCCTCCATGATTACTCGACTCCCTCTGCTTCTAATGTATCCGTTGGGCCTACCATCAACACTGGAGATGTCAACTTTGAGATCAAGACGTGTCTGATCACTATGGAGTAGGCTACCCCATTCTATGGGAAGGCCAATGAGGACGCTAATGCCCATCTCCAACAATTTCTTTAGCTATGTGACACCATTGTCATCAATGGAGTGACCCAGGATGCCATCAGGCTCCGCTTGTTCCCCTTCTCTCTCTACTCGGGAGAGTGAAGCAATGATTCTATTCCAAGAGAGGTGCCATAGACACTTGGGAGTGGTGTTCTACTGTGTTCTTGGCGAAGTTCTTCCCGATGGGCAAAACCAACACCCTCCATGGGAAAATTTCAAGTTTCCACCAAGCAACCAATGAGACAATTCCAGAGACAAGGGAAAGACTCTAGGAATACATCCTGGCTTGTCCTTACCATAGGATGGACAACTGACTCATCATCCAGAAATTCTACAACGGGCTGACTCACTCAGCCCACGACATTATTGATGCTGCTGCTGGAGGAGCATTCTTCTCCCTCACTGTTGCTCGTACATCAGAGTTGATTGAGAAGATGGTCTCCAATCAAGGCTGGAGTGAAGAACGACTCCAAACCTCATCAGCGGGGCATGCATACCATTAAGGAAACGGACATGCTCATTGCTAAGATGGACCTCCTCTTGAAGTGCTTGGATGAACGCACTCAAGGCAAGGCGGAAATGTACAGTACCGCTGTTAACAACAAAATTTGGTAAAGATATACCAATGATGGAGTTAGATCTGAAGCGGATTCGAAGGGATAAGATTATTTCCAAAAACCGAATAACGCATCCGCTGGAAGCCGTATCGGCCGATATGGAATCGGACTTGGGCAACCAATACAGGTAACCTGAATCGGACTCAGTTTACCGATATGGGTAACATGAATTTGTGTCTGGTTCAGAGAAGAGCTTGAAGATATTGCTAGTTAGAAATTGAGTTTAGAAGAGGCAATTGTACCTATTAACTAGGAATAAGAGTTATTTCCTTTTATAATTTCATGGTAAGAGTCCGCCTAGGACTTGCTTGTTTAGGTAAGTTTTGAGTAGTGTTCAACATGGACAATGTTTGTAAGTTTGGGTATAAATATATGCCCAGGGTCTTGTAAGAAATAACAACAACAGTTCAATGCACTCTTGGCACATCACCACAATTTTCTTTTTACTTTCAACGAGTTCTTGTTTTGAGTTGGGCTACATCGGTTTCAATCTCCAATTAGAGGTATGGCTCGCTAATTATCATGTAACTTAGTTAATCAAAATTGATGCCTTGATTTATGTGGATATTATGGGTACCGGATACCCTCACGGCTAGCTTATCCAACTTATTATAGGGGACAGGTTATGACTCATGATTATGTAAACCGGCTATAACTTGGGAGGTATGTTACCATTGAGATAAGGTAACGGCCCATAGTCTATAGTTGGTAAGATTGTGGAGTCCAACTTAGAGTAGGATAGGTCTCCGACTTGTAAACCTACCCTCCGAGACTATATAAGGAGGGTACGGCGTCCCTTGAAGGACACACAGAAAATACACGAGACTACAGAGAGAAAACTCACGAGAGCCCCTATTGAAAGAGATCAAGAGATCTATAAAACCACTCGGCAGATCGAATTCCCGAAACAGGAGTAGGGTATTACCTCTCATTAGAGAGGGCCTGAACCTGTCTAAACCTTTGTCCCGACTAACCCATTGTGTTTGGCACTTGACTGCTACCCCCAATTTCTATTGCCGAAACCAAGTTTCGACAGTTGGCGCGCCAAGTAGGGGCTCTACGTCAAGTTTTCTTCTTCATCTCGCCGACGAGCGCAATGGGATCTCCATTAGGTTTCGCCGACTTCGTCCTCGCCCCTGGGCAGGCGTTTCACTTCGGCGGACTCGACTTCATCACCAACAGATTCGGTAAGCTCTCTGTTCTCGACTCAGATTCGAACCAGTCGAGAAGGGAAAACCCCTTGGTGCCGCTCGGGTTACCGGACGACGCTAAAATTTGCCATAACCTCCTATCTTCTGAGTTGGATTCGACCCACTCGGAAGAATCTGCTCCATCGCCTTCATGCTATCCCCCGGCCTCACGGGAGGTCGCGGTCATACTCGAACGACTCGGGTCATACTCATCCACAGACATTGACGAACATCTGAGCTCCACCGACTTCGACGACCTCTACGACATCTCCACAGACGAAATCAACAGCTACGACGCTGATAAAGACTACTATGATCCAGACCTGCTCAACGTTCTCATGGCCGAAATAGCTGAGACCAACTCGGCCATGGCCTGGAGGATCGCGGAGGAGGAACGGGCTAAGCTTGAGCAAGAGCGCAAGCGCATGGAGGAGGAACGAGCCAAGCTGGAGCAAGAGCGCAAGCGTGCGGAGGAGGAGAATAAGCGCAAGGAGGAGGAGGAGCTCAGGAAGAAACAAGAAGCCGACAAAAAGAAACGGGACCTGAGGGCGACCGGGCGCTCAGCCCGCGAGGCCATAATGCAGACACGAGTCGACAATGCCAATATCTTACAGACGCCTCAACAAAACGCCGTCGCGGCCCTCACCCTCATTGACACCGTCATCGAAGCGGCGCTGGCTGCGGTGACGCCACTCCTGGACAAGATCAAGACCATCGTCACGGCCACGGCCAACGGCCATCCTTCCAGCTCCGCACGAAGGCCGACCGAGTCCGTTGCTGAAACACCTGATAGAAGTCGATTGCCGCCGCTACGATCCAAGGACTACAAGAGACCCGAGCAAAGCAAGACACCAGCTAGATCTAAAGACCGTCGCCATGAGGCTGTATGGAGGCCACGAGGTCAAACGGCTGACTCTCACGAGAGAGAACACAGCCGACAACCCGTCCACGACCAGAATCGTCGCAGCTACAACTCCAATTACCAAAGCAGCCCGCGAAGACCCCCGCCGAGTGATCTGCGGGAGGTTCTCGACCGACGCTACTGGGAACGTGAACGGCACTCTTCTGAAGACAGAAGGAAATCACCCGAAGATCACGACGATGGAGTGCCCGCATTCACTTGGGACCTACGTCAAGTGGATTGGCCGAGTGGTTTTAAGCCTGCCAGGATTGACAAGTACAATGGTAAGACCGATCCCGAGTCATGGCTAACTATGTATACCCTCGCCATCCGCATAGTAGGAGGAGACAGCAAAGCTATGGCTAGTTACCTACCCATCGCTCTCGTCGACTCACGAGTTTGCCAAGAGGCTCGATCGACTCGTGGAGTGAACTTCGGGACCACTTCATCGCCAACTTCCAGGGCACTTTTGAAAGACCTGGGACCCACTTTGACCTCTACAACGTCATCTAGAAGCCGGACGAATCGCTGAAGGACTACATTCGATGCTTTTCGGAGAAACGGTACAAGATCCCCAACATCACCGATGACGTCATCATTGCCGCATTCCAGAAAGGCGTCCGCGACGAGTTGCTTATCGGCAAGTTTGGGCGCAAGCCACCGAAGACGGTCAAGCAAATGTTCGAGATGGCAAACTCCTACGCTAAGTCTGATGACGCAATCAAGGCCTCGCGACAAGACCGGCACGACAAGAGGGACGACAAGCCATCTGGAAGCAGCTGGCGTCCTAAGAAGGATAGCGGCAACAACAATAGCGGCCAAAAGGATCGCAAGCGCAAGCCCGAGGATCTGGTCGCCACGACATCAAACTACCAGCAACAGCGTCTCTGAGTCGCCGCTTACGACAAGATCATGAACGCTCAGTGCACGCACCACCCAAACCACAAGCACGCGGCAAAAGATTGCTTCATCTATAAACAGTTCGCTGAGCAGTACGCGGCACAACTACGACAAAAGCCGGCTGATGAAGCCGGCCCATCGGGAACCAAGAGGAACGACCCGGCTAGCAGCACAGAGCCCTTCCAAGACCTCGTGGGCGAGCTAAACCACATCTTCGGGGGGCCCACAGGCATACGAGTCCAAGAGGAAGCAAAAGCTGACTGATCGAGAAGTCAACACCGCGCAACCTGAAGTCCCGCATTATCTACGGTGGTCGGAGGTGGCTATCACGTTTAACCGCTCGGATCACCCTGACCGAGTGGTTCACCCGGGGCAGTATCCCCTGGTACTAGACCCGGTGGTTCGTAACATCAAACTCAAGCGCGTCCTCATCGATGGCGGCAACGCTCTCAACATCCTATTCGCCAAGACGCTGGACGAGATGCAGATTCCGAGATCCGAGTTGAAGCCGAGTTCAGCCCCCTTCCATGGAGTCATCCCGGGGCTGTCATCTACGCCACTCGGGCACATCACCCTCCCAGTCACCTTCGGAGTTCGGGAGAATTTCCGGACGGAGAACATAACCTTTGAGGTTGCCGGCTTCGAAGCGGCCTACCACGCAATCATCGGAAGACCTGCGCTCGCTAAGTTCATGGTGGTACCACATTACACCTACCTCATCATGAAGATGCCCGGGCCCCACGGAGTTATCACCCTGCGCAGCGACGTCAAGCAAGCCTTCACCTGTGACAAAGAAAGCTGCGACATGGCCCAGACTCGCGAGAGATTACGCGGCCAGCAAGAGGTCCGACTGGCTGCATCAACATCTGGAGAAGGAGAAGTCCCCGCCAAGAAGATAGCCAAGTCGGGAGAAGGCGACGCCAAGACAAAGAAAATCCCCCTTGACCCATCTGATCCCTCTAAAACTGCTGTAATATGCGCAGAGCTAGATCCTAATAGGAAAGCGCGCTCGTCACCTTCCTCCAGAACAATAAAGATATTTTTGCTTGGAAACCGTCTGATATGTCGGCACTCTTTAAACGTCAAACATGACGCCAAACCTATAAAACAATGATTGCGCTGTTTCGCTCAAGATCGAAAAGATGCCATCAAGGAGGAACTCGCCAAGCTCTTGGCTGCCGGGTTCATCAAAGAGGTTTACCATCCCGACTGGCTAGCCAATCCAGTTCTTGTTTGGAAGAAGATAGGGCAATGGCGCATGTGCGTGGACTACACCGATCTCAACAAAGCTTGTCCTAAAGATCCTTTCGGACTACCTCGAATAGACCAAGTCGTCGACTCAACAGCCGGCTGCGAGCTTATGAGCTTTTTGGATTGTTACTCGGGTTACCACCAGATCAGCTTGAAGGAATCCGACTGCCTGAAGACATCATTCATCACCCTGTTTGGAGCCTATTGCTACATCACGATGCCCTTCGGCCTGAAGAACGCCGGAGCCACCTATCAGCGCATGATCCAGAGATGCCTTCAGAATCAGATCGGGAGAAACGTGGAAGCCTACGTCGACGAAGTCGTCATCAAGACCAAGCAGAAGGAAGACCTGATCGCCGACTTAGAAGAGACCATTGCGAACATTCGGGCCTTCAGAATGAAGTTGAACCCAGAGAAGTGTACCTTCGGTGTGCCATCAGGTAAGCTGCTCGGTTTCATGGTGTCACATCGCGGCATTGAGGTAAATCCAGAGAAGATCAATGCTATCCAGAGCATGAAGCCACCGAGTACCCAGAAGGACATCCAGAAGCTCACCGGTTGCATGGCAGCATTAAGCCGTTTTGTCTCCAGACTCGGCGAATGAGGTATGCCTTTTTTCAGGTTATTGAAGAAGACCGATGTTTTCCAATGGACCACCGAGGCCCAGAAAGCTTTCGAAGACTTCAAGGAGTTCCTCACGACACCACCCGTGTTGGCTTCACTGCACCCTCAAGAACCCCTGTTGCTCTACATTTCCGCAACTCACCAGGTGGTCAGCACGGTCTTGGTCGTCGAGCGTGAGGAAGAAGGCCGAACTCAAAAGGTTCAACGGCCAATCTACTTTGTCAGCGAGGTGCTGGCAGGAGCCAAAACCCGCTACCCTCAGGTACAAAAACTATTTTATGGAGTTCTAATCACCGCTAGGAAGCTAGCCCATTATTTTCAGGGTCACTCGGTCACCGTCGTCACATCCTTTCCACTTGGCGATGTCATCCATAACCGGGAGGTTACTGGGCGCATCGTGAAGTGGGCACTGGAGCTGATGCCACTGGATATAGCTTTCAAGACGAGGACGTCTATAAAGTCTCAAGTCCTGGCGGACTTCGTTGCTGAGTGGACCGAACAACAAGAAGAGGTACCAAGAGAAGATTTGCAGTACTGGACCATGCATTTCGATGGGTCCAAAAGAGTCATCGGCTTGGGAGCGGGAGTCGTGCTGATTTCCCCGACTGGGGAGAGGCTACGGTATGTCCTTCATATCCACTTCCCCGCCTCACACAATGTCGCCGAGTACGAAGCCCTCCTTCACGGTCTACGACTTGCTGTTTCACTCGGGATACGACGGATGATTGTGCGAGGAGATTCCCAGTTGGTGGTCAACCAGGTAATGAAGGATTGGTCCTGTTTAAACGAGACCATGGAGGCCTACCGACAGGAAGTTCGCAAGCTTGAAGACAAGTTTGACGGACTGGAGTTATCCCACGTCTTGAGACACAATAATGAAGCGGCAGATCAGTTGGCGCAGTTTGGGTCCAAGCGCGAAGCAGCCCCGACTGACGTTTTCGTGGAACACCTCTACGAGCCGACTGTTGCCAAGAAATTAACCCTCGACGAGGAAGAAACAAACCAGGTTGCCATACTCGACGCCGACTGGAGGACACTGTTCATCAAGTTTTTAACTCAGCAGGAGCTGCCGGGTGACCGGGATGATGCGGAACGAGTCCGACGTCGCAGTCAAGGCTATGTCATGGTTGATTCAGAGCTATACAAGAGAAGCCCCTCTGGAGTTTTGATGAGATGCGTCACGCCGGAGGAAGGACGACAATTATTGCAAGATATTCACTCGGGCATCTGCGGCAGTCACGCCGCGGCGCGCACTCTGGTAGGCAAGGTTTACAGACAAGGATTCTTCTGGCTCACGGCGGTCTCCGATGTAGACAAGGTAGTTCGCACGTGTGAAGGTTGTCAATTCTTCGCTCGGCAGAACCACGTTCCAGCCCAAGATCTTCAAACAATTCCCTTATCATGGCCTTTCGCCGTATGGGGCTTGGACATGGTCGGTCCGTTCAAGAAGACGCCGGGAGGATTCACGCAACTGTTCGTCACGATTGATAAGTTTTCAAAGTGGATCGAGGCTAAACCGGTTGCTACAATAACTGCGGACAAGGCGCGAGACTTTATTCTAAATATCGTGCATCGGTTTGGTGTCCCGAACAGAATTATAACCGACAATGGGACTCAATTCACTGGAGGCGTTTTTAAGGAGTTCTGTGAAGACTTCGGTATTAAGATTTGCTATGCATCGGTGGTGCACCCTAAGAGCAACGGACAGGTTGAACGTGCTAATGGTATGGTTTTTCAAGGTATCAAAGCCCGAGTGTTTGATAGACTACGACCGTACGCCGGAAGATGGGTTCAATAGTTGCCTTCGGTGTTATGGTCATTGCGGACCACACCCAGTCGGGCTACCGGCCAATCTCCTTTCTTCTTGGTTTATGGAGCAGAAGCAATGTTGCCGAGTGAGATGGAGTACGAGTCTCTTCGTGTCCGTAGCTTCGACGACGAGCATTACGACCAAGACAGAGTTGATGACCTCACCCGACTGGAGGAAGCCCGCGAAGCCACATTGGTTCAGTCGGCGCGATATCTTCAAGGACTTCGCCGCTACCACAACCGCAATGTTCGATCACGAGCTTTCATTGTTGGAGATATGGTTCCACGCAAGATTCAAACTACAAAAGATCATCACAAGCTATCTCCACTATGGGAAGGGCCTTATATAATCGCTGAGGTGACTCGGCCAGGAGCATATCGCTTGAAGCATGAAGATGGAACCATGGTGGAGAACTCCTGGAACATTGAGCACCTTCGTCAATATTATGCTGAAGTTTTTTCAGTTCTATGTTTTTCTCGACTGCCAATTTCAAGCAAGATGACTTCTTGAGTTGACAGTCGAGGGCTATAAATATATCAATAAAGCATGATTTTTCTTATTTCGCTTATCATTGTTTAGTGTTTTGGTTCGAGTTCAATAGATAAGGGCTGAGTTTTTTTTGATGACTTAGTCAAGCCTAGGCTTGGTTCTAGTCGGATGAAAACTCTTAAGAAATTATATATGAAGACTCGGATCAAGGCATTAACATAAATAAGCCAAATATTTACATAGTCATGAATACTGCAAGTTATATACATCAAGACGATTCAGTTATTTTTGGAAGTGTGAAGCTACATCACCGGCTACTTTCTTCGCCGATTCCTGCGCTTCACTTATGAGCTCTAGGGCTCGCTCATCTGAGGTGCCAGCCGCAAAGCCATCTCCGACAGAGTCCACGTCTATCCGAGGATAGAGTGATTTTGTCTGTGCAAGAGCAAAGCTTGCACCCATGACGGCCGCATCAGAGATATTCTCCATGTATTTTGCTTGAGCCGTCCTGAGCTTGTCAAAGACTTCTACGGCATCCAATGAGCTTGTCCCGAGTCCTTGTTTGTATAGTGCTGACAGGATCGGTGCAGCGGCATTAGCGATGTCATCCCGCACGCTTTCAGCTCTTCGGACTCTCTCCGCAAAGACATTGAACTGCGCCTGGGATTTCACCTTATTGGCTACACGAATGATATGATTCGGATTACATCAACAGTCAAGATTGAGTATATTCAAGAAGTATGAGCTTCACAAGTTACCTTCGATTTCTTCCAAGGCTTTTTCTTTATCAGACTCCAGCTTCGCCTTATTGGTTTCCACTTCTTCTAGCTGGGTCTTGAGGCTATTGATTTTAGATAGGTTGGCTACAACATGAAGACTTTCGGATGTCAGGGTCAGAAGGATATATGACGACAAAGTAAGGACAAGGTGGTTTGGCTTACCCCCGATTGAGCCACGGAGTTCCAAGTTTTCATCTCGAAGCTTCGCGATCTCTGCCCGCAAGACGACCTCTCGAGAAGCGGTTTCTTCTCTAGTGGCTTTGAGATCTTGATGGATGTTTTCCAGAGAGTTTACATGGGGAACCAGCTTCTCGAGGGTGTCTGATTTGGCCATTGAGCGACAATATATTCTCTGCATAAGGGGATGAAGATAGTCAACCACACCAAACGACAATGATAAGACACAGAGGAGATATACTTACATTCATCAGCCGGGTCGCTTCATTGAGGCTGGCCACGAGCATATCGTGTTCCTCATCTTCTTTTTGCTTATTTAACACGATGCCTTGCTTTATGCCTTCGGCATCGCGCCACTCGATTTTGATAGGAGGGACCGAGTCAGTTGAAGACTTTAGTCGGGAGATTTCCTCCTCTTCGGCTGATTGATTTAGAGGGACTGAACAAAGATAAAAGTAAAGAACATAATGAAGACAAGAGTCTGGCAATTATTGAGAGATTTACCTGTTTTAGGAGCCGGATCCTCGGTTGGTGCTTCTTGACCACGTGAGCCCTATGGATCTTCGTCCGGCTGGTTTCCAGTCGGGGCATCCTGATTGGCAGTCGAGGGCTGTTCTTCTTCGGCCGACTGGTTTCCAGCTGGGATGTCCTGGCTGGCAGTCAGGGGCTCTACTGCAGGAGCATCTTTGCTTGAGGATTCTGCCTTAGGAGCATCCTCACTCGGGACAGGGTCTTGAGTTTTTGGTTCTGCAGGCCTTGGCTTTTCTGACGCTGCAGATGGATTGACGGATTTGGCCCGCCCGGTGGGATCAATGTCCTGAGGTTTTCTGCAAGAAAGAAGACGAAGCTGATTGGGACAGAAAGGAAAGAATTTTTGACGAGGAGTTGGTTTGGGTTATGTGAGATACCTATTGGACCTCCTGATTTTGGGAATAGATCTGGTCGATGGTTTCGGAGGACTTATATTAGCTTGAGGAGTCTGAACTTCTTCGTCATCCGAGTCATCGACGATCAGTCTCCTTTTACTCGCCCATTTGCTGATATCTTCATCGGCGGCAGCCCTCTTTTCTTGAGGCTCGACCTTGATTTTGGGGCCGCCAGTTGGTTTTTTGGTAGCAGGCTGAGTTGGCATATCGTCATGATACATCTTGTATGGCTTGGAAATAATGAGAGCGTTCGCCTGAAAGTGGAGTTTTTGAAATATATTGAAGGATGTGTGCAAGATTGAAAGAGTTTTGAAGAGCCGAGTCGACTTACCGGAGGAGGAGGTCGAAACAAATTGAAGGGAGGAACCGGCATCTTGTGGCTGCGATCTACTGTGATTCCAGAGGAAAAAATCTTGTACATACGAGTGCACAAGGCCTGGTAACTCAGAGCATCGCGGTCCTCCCGATTGGAGTCGCTTTCACCCTCATACTCGAACGCTGGCTTGGATCTCTCCTTGATGGGCGCCAGTCGGTTCTTGATGAAGTGTCGGGTAATTTGTTCTCCTTGAAGGCTTTTTTTCTTCATTTCAAGAATGTTAGCGTAAGGTTTTGTCGGTACTTGTATTGACCAGACATTGCCTAAGGTTTTGTCGGTATCGGCTAAATCGACTGATTGGTTTAGATTAGCTAAGGTATCCACCACCCTGAAAAACATTCAAAGGCTTGATTGTCTAGATATTATGTTTCTTTTTACACTTTGCGCTGCATCAGCCCTAGTCATGATTAGAACCATAATTTGTAGCCTGCTTCCTGATTGTCAATAAGGGTAGAATCGGAGTTTGAGTCGATCTTACCTGATATAACTATTTAGCTTTGCTTAAATTCCTTTAATCATGCTTTTCATGTTATATCTGCCCGTTATACAAGGCTATCACGCTGTTTAAATATAACAAGCTTGCACTTGGTATATTTACTTAGATTGATATTCTTGTATAAGGCTATATCAGAGTATTAGCCGATACGATATTTGTTTTAACCTAAGCGTGATGTCATCAGCTATGACTTGATCAGATATATTCTATCTCTATAGATTACTTGTTTGATTACATCTACAGCCGATGGAACATATTTTAGGCTCGCTTAATCTTATTCATTTTACACCTTATAGCCGATTCGGTCAGATCGCATCGGCTAAGTTCACACGACACGTCGTCAGCTCATGGTCGATCGATTATCATGCATCTAATCTGTTTTATTGTATATCTTGTTGGTTGTGGGACCAAACCAACTGGCACGCCCTGAACCTGAACACAAGATTTGGACCTACACTAGAGCTAAGCAGAACTTTCAGGCCGCCGTGTTTTCGCATCAACACACTTTTGGCATGTCCGGTGGGACACGAGTTTGAAGAATATTCATCATACCTGAGATTATCGAAGACAACATCATCCTGGTGACGGTTGAGAAGCTGTTTGAGGAGAAAAAGACAAAGATGGATCAACTAACACAAGCTTTTCACAAGATGTACTGGAATTCCTTCAGTATTACTCGGCAAGGAAAGGTGATTCAAAAAGGAAAAGTGATTTTCCCGAAGGCTGAAGCAGAAACCAGTACACAATATGATGAGGTCAAAGCAAAAACAGAAGTCAAGGCAAAAGAAGAACCAACTGTTGATAAAACAATTTCATTACAACATAGACTTGACTATGCAATGCATCAAGCCTTCATCAATCAATCAAATGTGTTAGTCAATACATTGACAAATGTGGTCAAGAAGGTGATGGATGGCCCTATAGCCGAGGAAAAGGCCAAAGGACCAGTATACTTCCAAACAATGTGTTTCCTCCTTATAGTTCCATCAAAACTGAGATTTCAGGTTCTTCAGGGATGCAACAACAATTGGCACCTAGGGGTAAGCATCTCAGCAAGTTCCACAAAATCATGTTCCACAGGTGACAAGGATTATACAACCAACATCGGCTGGGATATTTCAAAATCTGCAGCCGATGGGGGAACAAATGAATCAAATACCTATTCAGCAGCTAACTTTGTCACAACCATCAATTGGACCACAATATGTGCACGAGGTGCCACAAAATTTCCAATACCAACCTCATCAAACATACTTGGGTCAGAATTGAAGCTTTCAACAACAACCGGTATCACCACAACAATATCGGCCAGAAACTGTTCCACAATATCAGTATCAGCCTCAGTTCAACAACTATGAGCAAATACCGCAGTTTGGTGGGCAGCAGCAGCAATGGGTTGGTATGATTGCAGAAGTGGTAAGGGAACAATTTGGATTGAAGCCCAAGGATAGTGAAAACATGTATCGGTATCCATATCTAGAATATTTTGATAAGGTTCCATTACCGAACCGATACAAGATTTTAGATTATTTCAACATGTGAACATATTAGCCAATTCTTACCATAATGTGGAGAAGCATCGGCTCTGGAAGCTTTAAGGTTAGGTTATTCCTATTGTCATTGTCTGGATCGACACTTACTTAGTTTTCTTCCTTGCCTTACAATTCTGTCGAAGGATGGGTCGATCTGGAAAAGAAATTCCACAGATATTTCTTCTGGGGTTCAAGAGATGAAGTTGTCAGACTTGATATCGATAAGGTAGAAGTCTGATGAATCAGTTCCAGATTACATTTAGAGGTTCAGAGATATGAGGAACAGGTGCTATAGCCTTAATTTAACCGATTCACAACTTGTCAATTTGGCTTTCTAAGGGTTGCTTGGGCCGATAAGGAAAAGATTTTCTGCACAAGACTTTGAGAATTTAGCTCACTTGGTTTAAAAAGTATCAGCTCATGGACAAAGATTCCAAGAAACAAAAATGTTTGCCAGGAAAGCTAACAATGTTAACAATATCTACAATTATGATTCAGAATCAGAAGATGAAGAATCAGAAATTGGTTTGGCAGAGTGGTCAAGGAATAAGAAGACAGTTGTTTGCCAATGGGTCAAAGACACTGGAAAAAAAGAAAATTATGATTTTGATATCAATAAAGCCGATTGGATATTTGATTTATTGTTACAAGAGAAGCAAATCCAACTTGTAGTAGGATATGTGATTTCATTGGCTGAAGAGCTAAGGAAAAGGAAGTACTGCAAGTGGCATAATACAAGATCTCACCATACCAATGAATGCAAGGTGTTCAGGCAGCAAATCCAATTGGCTATAGAACAAGGCATAATCAAATTTGATGAAGGTAAAAAACCAATGAAGATTGATGGCCACCCTTTTTCTATCAATATGATCAACATAGATGAAACCGATAAGAGGGATTATCGGACCTGCCAACAAAATAGATTGAATTCCACCAAGTTGATCAGCAAATACCAAAGGAAGCAAGATATACAAGTTCAAACATATTCTCAAGATGATAGTGTTTGCTTTGATCATCATTGGAACTGTGAATTCTTTAGGTTTTGTTGGAATGAAGGGATGAGGTTACCATCGGTCAAAGATTGTTCAGGCTGCAGTAATGAAGATGCAATATACCATGGTAGTTCTCATCAATCAATTAGTTCAAAAATATGAGAAATAACCAATAAATGGAAGTTATTAGTACATCAACGTTTAGGGCCGATTCATTAGGATTATTTCAAAGATGAAAATGAAGATGAAGAGCAGGAGAAGCAAGTTCAAAACCCTCAATGGTGTCCAACAGGAATTTTACAAAAAACCAGAAAAGGAGAGTTCAACGGTTGAGGAATAGGGAGCAGATGCAAAATGTTGAAGAAGAAATTGATGATCGGCAGAAATGTACCAGGAAGGAATGGCGTGTTAAATCCAAAGTTGTGTTAGCTGATGAAGTCAAAGCCGATAGGATTCCTGCATTTGCTAAGGGTAATGTTGTAGCTTCATCTTCAATCAATATGGTATTTGTGTTACCAGTAGAATATAGCATACATTCAGCCGATGAGGAAATTGAGAAATCATTGGCAAAATTAACACTATCACTATAATGAGCTGGTTTTGAAAAACCTGAGGATGATGAACATCAGCATCTAAGGCATTATACATCAAGGATTTGTTAATGGGAAGCCGATGTCCAAGATGTTAGTTGATGGAGGAGCAGCTGTCAATCTAATGTCGTATACTACATTTAGGAATCTTGGTAAAACTCTAGAAGATTTGATCAAGACCAATATGGTATTAAAAGATTTCGGAGGGAATTCATCTGAAACAAAGGAAGTCCTGAATGTTGAGTTGACAGTTGGCAGCAAGACAATTCCAACCACATTTTTTATCATTGATGGAAAGGGATCATATAGTCTGCTATTGGGAAGGGATTGGATACATGCTAACTGTTGTATTCTTTCAACTACGCATCAAAGTTAGATTTAGTAGCAAGGAGACCAGGTAGAAATCGTGCAAGCCGACAAGTCAGTAAATGTTACTATTGTCAATTTATCTATTTGGGAGATGGAATGAGTTGATTGCTTGTCAGGGAAAGTTTGGGAAGGTGAATATTTAAAAGTGTCCGATTGTGATATACAGCCAATCGGTGATGGGAACCCTGACTTTTGCTTTGAAGACATAGGAGATGACCCCAATACGTATGTAAAAGATACTATAGATGATTTGGAGGGTAAATTGGGGCAAGGATTTATGTCAGCCGATGAGTTAGAAGAAATAGATATTGGAGATGGTGATAGGCCAAGGCCGACATATGTAAGTGCTAAATTGTTAAATGAATTCAAAAAGGAATTAGTTGGATTATTAAAGGAATATAAAGATTCTATTATAGAATATCGGCTCCCTATCAAACCAGGATATCGGCCATATAAACAACCTCAAAGACGATTCAAACCAGAGATGTATGATGCTATCAAAGCATATCTTATAAGTCTTTATGATGGCAATTTTATAAGGTCTTGCCGATATGCTGAGTGGGTTTCAAATATAGTGCTAGTGTTCAAGAAAAATACGAAGCTTAGGGTTTGTATCGACTTCAAAGATTTGAACAAAGCTACACCCAAGGATGAATACCTAATGCCGATTGCTGATTTATTGATTGATGCAGCATCTGGACATACTATTATAAGTTTTATGGATGGCAATGTAGGATATAATCAAATCTTTATGGCAAAGGAAGATATTCATAAGACTACTTTTATGTGTCCTAGTGCAATCGGCTTGTATGAGTGAGTTGTTATGACTTTTGGATTGAAAACTACTGGTGCTACATATCAAAGAGTGATGAATTATATATTTCATGATCTCATTGATGTGTTGGTTGAAATCTATATTGATGATGTGGTTGTGAAATCTAAAAAAGTTGATGGTCATATAGTCGATTTACGAAAAGTGTTGGAAATAACAAGAAAGTATGGTTTGAAGATGAATCCTAATAATGTGCTTTTAGTGAATCGGCTGAATAGTTCCTTGGTTTTTTGGTTCATGAAAGGGGGATCAAGATAACACAAAGGAGTATAAATGCTATCAAAGATATTGAGCCTCCATAAAATAAAACCTCGTTACAGTCATTGATTGGCAAAGTTAATTTTTAAGGAGATTTATTTCAAATTTGTCAGGGAGAATTGAGCCTTTCACTCTATTGTTAATGTTGAAAGCAGATCAAGAGTTTGTATGGGGGAGAAGCAATACAAAGCATTGGATAATATCAAGGAGTATTTGAGTTCACCTCCAATGTTGATGTCATCTCAAAAGGGGATTCTATTCAAGCTTTACCTGTCAGCCGATGAGAATTCTATCGGCTCTATACTGGTTCAAGAGGTTGAAGGAAAAGAAAGAGTAATATTTTATCTTAGTAGAAAGCTTTTGGATATTTTATCTTAGTAGAAGGCTTTTGTATGCAGAGACAAGGTATACCCCTGTGAAAAAATTATGCTTATATTTGTATATTTCATGTACAAAGTTGAGGCATTATTTACTTTCGAATGAGTGCATTATAGTTTGCAAGCCGATGTGGTTAAGTACATGCTATCGGCTCCAGTTTTGAAAGGAAGGGTTGTAAAGTATTTTTGCTTTAACAAAATTTGATCTTCGATAAGAATCTGCTAAAGTTGTAAAAGGACAAGCAATTGCTGATTTTATTGTTCAACACTGAGGTGAGTCAATTGAATATGTTGAGATGATGCCTTGGACATTATTTTTTGATGAATTTGTTTGCATACATGGTTATGGCATCGGCTTGGTAATCATACCGCCTCGGGGGGCAAGCTTTGAGTTTGCTTTTACAATTAAGCCTTATTATACACATAATCAAGAAGAATATGAAGCAGTATTCAAGGGTTTGTAACTTTTGAAGGAAGTGGAAGCCGATGTGATTGAGATTATTGGTGATTCGTTGTTGGTGATCGATCAGTTATTAGAGGAATATGAATGTAAAAACAAAGTTTTGAGGGTTTATAATGAGAAATTTCAAGAGTTAGTAAAGAATTTCAATGTTATTACTATACAGTATATTCCTAGAGAACAAAATGTTGAAGCCAATGATCTAGCTCAAGGTGCATCGGGTTATAAGCCGATGTTGAAAGATGTGGAAATTGAAATTGCAGGTATTTATGCCGATGATTGGAGGTATGAAATCATTAGTTTTCTATAGAATCCTTCACAATCGGCATCAAGGAAGTTGAAATATTAAACTTTGAAGCATGTTTTGCTTGATAATGATTTATACTATCAGACGATTGATGGGGTTTTGCTTAAATGTTTAAATCTGGAAGAAACCAAGTTTGTTATGTGTGAAGTGCATGAAGGAATTTGTGGTGCACATCAATCGTCCCATAAGATGAGATGGTTACTTCGAAGAATTGGGTATTTTTGGCCGACAACGCTAGGGGGTTGCTTTAAATATTACAAGGGGTGTTAAGATTATCAGAAGTTTGGGGCAGTTCAAAGTGCACCAAGCATCAGCTATGAACCCAATTATCTAGCCATGGCCATTCAGAGGTTGGGGAATTGATATGATCGGCCAAATTATCCACCATCAAGTAAAGGCCATAAGTATATTTTGGTGGCAACAAATTATTTTACAAAGTGGGTCAAAGTGATTCTTTTAAAGTAGGTTGACTCCAAGGATGCCATTGAATTTGTTAAGGAACATATAATCTATTGGTTTGGAATTTCACAAGCAATAACAACAGATCAAGGATCTATCTTTATAGCCGATGAGTTTGTTCAGTTTGCCGATAGTATCAGTATAAAGTTATTGAATTCTTCTCCTTATTATGGACAAGCTAATGAATAGGCTGAAGCCTCTAACAAAAGTTTAATCAAACTGATTAAAAGGAAGATTGTAGAACAACTTAAGGGGTGGCATACTACTTTGGCCGATTCAATATGGGCATATTGGATGGCATGTCATAGAGCTACACAAATGCCACCTTAGCAACTTGTATATGGACATGAAACTATTTTGCCTTGAGAAAATATCATCAGCTCAAAAAGAATTTCTTTACAGAATGAGTTATCGGCCAATGATTATCACAATTTGGTGATCAACAACTTAGAAGATTTGGCGTAGGTTAGATTACGTGCTTTGGAGAAAATCAAGAAAGATAAAGAAACAATTTCAAGGCATTATAATAAAAAGGTTGTGCCAAAGACTTTTGAGGAGGGAGAACTTGTTTGCAAGTTGATTTTGTCGATAGGGACGAGAGATAATAAGTTTGGAAAGTGGTCACCTAATTGGGAAGGACCCTATCGGATTCATCGTTGTGTGCCTAAAAATGCATATATGCTTGAAGGACTTGATGCAGAAGTTTTTGGGAAGGCATTGAATGAAAAATATTTGAAGAAATATTACCCAAGTGTTTGGATCAATTCATAATAGGTTGTTTAGATGATGTATGGCATAGTCGATGTATGATGACATCGCCTCAAGATGGATGATATGTATTATCGCCCTTAGACAAAAATCTCACAAAACACACAAGTATAGAGACAAAGATAAAATGGGCTCAGAAGCCGATGATTATATTACACAAAAATGTTTTAAATATTTTAAAGACAGAATGTATCAGGACCATGAGCTATTACATCAACCCAAGAAGCCTTGGATTGCCGATATTGCACGCAAGCGAATTTGCTCGACTTCATCAATGATGCGTGTGTCATCGGCTATAGACCCAGGAATCAGCTTCAGAGTCTTGTTGAACCCTGCTAGACACTTGGCCGATGCTTTCAGCTTAACTGCCTGCTCTTCAATGGCTTTAGGGAAATCGGCTAACTTTTGCTTGGCCTCGGTGATCTTGGTACGGGTTTCCCTCAGCTTCATCAGGAGATCAACTTCTTGTTGTTGTAGATCATCAAGTTCCTTCTGGGTCACCTCTGGGCAAGCAGTCAGTTCATCCAGCTTTGATTTGTTTTTATTAATTTGTTGTCGGCTAGCTTAGATGGTTGATTCCATACTTTGGCGCTCAAGACTTATTCTTTTTTTGGCCCTTTGAAGCTTGAATTGATGTTGCTCAAGGAACATTGCTAGAGACTTGGCATCTGCAAGATCTTCAGGGAGATGATCTTGGATCTCTTGAAATCTACTTCTGATCGGCCCGCTGTTTGCAACTAGTGTATCCAAAGAAGCATTAAGCGATCAGCTATGTCCAGCAATTGGGCTCTTAAACTTTCAGAGATTGGGGACTTGGCCTTGTTGATGGTTTCTTCATCTTCCTCGTCCAAGAATTGTCTTATGTCAAAAGAGAACATATCGACTAAGTTCTGCAAGATCAAAGTTAATGTTAGGAAATAACCAAAGTTGAGCTAATAAAAATGTGTGTTGATAAGTTTACTTGGGCTATCGGCGCATCAGCAGCAATTGTTTGTTGTTCTTCCCCATGGCAGCTACCAATGGCGAAAGGTGCATGATCACTTAAGGCCAGTCGATGAGGAGAGGCCGATGGAGCTCTTGGTTGAAAAAGAGATAAGTGTTAGGTATTGTCATATCGGCTGATATTGAAAACTTAGGTTGTTTTGGAAAGTTACCGATGCAGCTAGTGAAGCTTGAGGACTTGGAGACAAGGGGGGCACCGGGAAGCTTTTGTCCTTGGCAAGAGCCGATACAGTCTTTTGTTGCAGTAAAGCAAGTATTAGTAGCATATTGAGAAAAAATGAAGTCTGAAACGATTTGTATCTTACCTTGACCTTGCGGATTGCCTCGTGTTGGCATGGTTGAGGTGAAGGTTGGACATCAGTTTGGGCTGGTGATTTTTCAGCAGTTGTATCGGCTGGCTTTGGTTCGGTTGAGTGTTAGTCTTCACTATCACTCATATCAGCAACGACTTCATCAATTTCTTTATCAATAATTGCCTCCTTTAGGTATTGTTCAACATCAGGATCGGCAGGGTATCATCGGCTGATTTCTTGGGAGTTGAAGGTTTTGGTTTCTTTGAGGTCCTCTTGGTGATCGGCTGCTTGCGTTTTCCGGCAACTTTTGGAATCGGCTCTCTTACTTGACCTTGGAGCAGAGAGGCTACTGTAGGGGCAGCGAAGTCAATGATTGATGGGGCTAAGTCTCCTAACGGCATCAGGGTCGGTGCATATACAATTGGCTGGACACACTTTGAGAGGGAGGAGAATTGCTGATAGACTGCAAGGCAAAAAGGATGTTAGATGATTTTAAGAACAAAATTTGGAATTGATTGAAATGAAAAGGAAAGTGATGTACCTAACGGCTAATAGATGGAATAACTGTGGTCAGGTAAAAGCTAGTCGATAGGTGAAAAAAATGTTTTTTCACTCACTCCACCATTGGCAAAATAGCTGACTGCGTAGGAGATGGATGTTGATGTGGTTTAGAGAGCCGATGTAACAACACCCCTGGTTTGGATTTTTCTTGATAAGTACGGGCCGATGGGAAGTTGATCCAAGCCTAGTTGCTTGCAGCCGATACTGCATGGTAAAATTCATATGATACTTGGACGTTTTAGCCCTGAGATATTCCTGTTGGGAGGATGCATGGTGAGATGGCCGAAACAAAGTTGTCCCTGGAGCTGGGGTCAGTTGCATCATTCAAGTCATTGAGCCTCAGATCGACTGGAAGCTCATAGTTAGTAAAGCTATTGTAGGGGAACCAAACCCTTGCATTCTTCGAGAATCCATTGTAAAATTGATCAAACCACACTTGGAAGGTTTCAACCGATGGCCCTGATCCTGGGTAGGCCGATGCTGCTTCACCAAAGGACATGCATCAGCAAGTACTGGCTTCTTCATCATCAGAGTGGTCCGATGGGAAGCTTGATGAATACAAGGGGGTTCTCTTAGCAACATTGATGGTGTACAGGTTTAACCAATGTTGTAGGAACCACCAAGGACCTCCATAGCCAACAGGATTGTTTGTTAGGAGTTTGGTCGTTGCTTGGCCCAGCATCTGATATATAGCTCCAAGCAGATATTTTCCTAAAGGGAAGGATCTCTTTTCCACTATAGCTTGGGCCAGGCGCTGCATATTAGCTGTCGGACCACCGGTTAATTGTCATGTCCTGATAAATTCATCCCAAGTTAAAAATCGTTCATTAAAAGGAATAATAAAATTAATTAAAATTCAAAAAGAAATTGGCAAACGTTAAAATGCGTACAAGAAAAATTCAAAAATGGCTTGGAGGATTTTTCTTAAATTCTCCATGCCCTAAATTGGTCCCTCAATTTTTACGTGAATTTTTAGAGCACAAGAAATAATTTTAATACAACAATAAGCAATTTCACAGTAAAATAAAATAGAAAACCTAAAATAATTCTCTGTTTCTCTTTGGGCCATTTTCGGCCAAAAGTCCTCCTCCTCCTCTCCCTCGGCCTACCCCCAAGTCTCCTTTTCCTCCTCCCTCTCTCCCTCCCTCTTGGGCCTTTTTCCCCCTCCTCGACCCATCTCCTATCCCCTCCCCATGGCCCAGCTGCCCCCCTGTCGGCCTGTCCACCTCCTCACGTGACCTAGCAGGCCCAGGGAGGCAAGAAGACGTTGTCTTCCTCCTCCAGCAGCTGAGCCACCGCTTCCTCTCCCTGGCTGGCCGAATAGATCCGCCGCCACCCCTTGGATTCCCCTCCCCGGTTGATTCCACTCCCCTTTGATTGCAAAAATTGGTTCCTCTCCTCCTCTTCAATTCCCCTATGTTTTCCGCTCTTGATTCGGATTAATTTCACAGGAATTTAATCCCTCTTTTTTGGCTGCCATGGATGGCCGGCTGGTAAGCTCCCCGGCCGTTCACCTCCTCTCCCTAGCCGTTCACCTCCTCTCCCAGGCCGTCCCCTCTCCCTGGCTGTTCACCTCCTCTCCTCCGGGCTATAAATGGTGCGACATCCTGGCATCTGATATCGAGCCTGGCATCTGGCCCCCCATGCATGCTCTCGTGACGCCCGTGGCTGGCCGAGGGCGTCGACGAGGGGGTTGCGGATGAGCGGCGGGTGTTGTCCACCGCCCGTCGAGCTCTTCGCCTTGGTGACAAAGAGGCGGCGGTTGCAGCGCCAGACGTCCCGGTCGTGGATGACCGTCCCCCGGTGCCAAAGCGCTAGTGCGCCGTCATGACCAAGTCGACCACCTCGTCCAGCCAATGCTGGACGTGAGTCTCCGGATCGGGGACGATGGGAGGGTGGTGCAGGAGCGCTCCTGCAGCCTGGAGCGCACCCTGGGGCGTGCCGCCGTCACCGTAGATGAGGCAGCGACGTCGCGGATCCCTCTGGTTCTTCAGGCGCTTTCCCCCACCTAGGGCTTAGCCGGGCGGGCAGCGATTGAGGGCGTGCTTGGCGATGAGGATTTGGCTCCCCATCGTTTTCGCTGGCACTCGGAGTGGGGGTGTACACCACCGCCTCTTCAGCCATAGGGCTTACTCGGTGAAACTTGGCGCACACGAAAGATCGTGGGGAGTCAGAGAAACACACACGTGCCCCCTACCTGGCGCGCTAGTGGACGGAGTGTTAGCTCCTCAACAGGGGACAGAGAGGGCCCCCCTTTGTGAGTTCGGCCGGGGGCGCAGGGCGAAATTCCTTCTCCACTGATCACGAGAAAGAGGGGGAGAGAGAGAGACACAAGTGTTTATACATGTTCGGGCCGCTAGGAAGCATAACACCCTACTCCTGTGTGTGGTGGATATGTGACTGGAATATCGGGGAATACAAATGTTTGCCCTCCCTTTCTCTCCTGTCTGTTTGTTTTTTTCGTCCCCCCTCTCCCCAGGCCTGGTCCTCCTTGTATATCTCAATGGGCTACCACATGGGCCAAAAGGCTGCCTGAGATAGAAGGAAAATATTCTTTTACATTTAATGGCTGTCTTGTTGCTTGACTCGGAAGCCACATGCTCAGTCGCTGCAGCATGGCCCTCGTCCGGTCAAGCAGCTGACACGGGGGACGCATGCGTCAAACTCCATTAAATGGTTGAAGCATTCTATGTTCCGTTCGCATCGGGAAATGGAAACCATCTGACCGGAGTTGGCATACCAACTTCGGCCAAGGGACGAGAGGCAAAAGGCCCTCATCATTCTGATGGGACGAGGCAAGGCGTGCTTTGCGTCGCCTGATAGCACACAGGCGCCCTGCCACCGTCTCACCCGTGATCTAACCGGTCATGACTAGTCAATCATCGTGACTAGTCATAGACTGGCCACGCATGCCACACGCCGCATTAAATGCGGCGTGGTGCGCTCGCCTGAGCTACCATTAATGCGGTTAGGTGGGCGCTGGTGACGCTCACCTAACATCGCACACGCGGCACAAGCGCAGAGGGCGTCGAGGCGATCCGACTCTCGGGGAAGGAGTACAAGCGGCCTGACCCTCGGGGGGACTAGGGAGGGTAGCCGCCACGTTACCCTCGGGCCTGACCCCTCCTAAGGGGGGCGCCACGTGGGTGCAGGCGGCCACCCATCCCTTCAGTCTTGGTACCCCCAGGCTCGTATCACTGACAAAGACTATAGTTGAATTCATAGAATTATCTTTTTTATATTATTGTGTTCATAGTTCATATACTACTTTAGTAGTTATGTGTTCAATGATAGGGAAATACTTCATTTATATGTTTCGTTTGATTACGCTAGTCGATCTATGCTATGGTAATGTTCCAATGACCTTAATGGATTGCACTAGTTCTAACTTGTCCATCCGAAGGGTGGGAGCCCCGGGGGAATTAGTGACATTGTTTATTAAAATAAGCATGGTGCTTAGGTTAGTTAACATAACTTGATTAACGAGGTATAAACTTTATCTTTACACCGCCACCTTCCTTGTGGAAATATAAATGCGATACCCTTGGAATACTCTTAGGTGAAATGCTACAGCGGTATCCGTGCACTTGCGGATTTTTCAATGATCCTAAAAAATACCAGCACATGCCTTGAGAGATCGGGTTCTACTCGGTTTTGGATTACTAGCCATCTTGTGTTAATAACCCACTTTTGCAAGCCCTCTTAGATAGGTTGCAAGCCGCCTTGTTTCCACTGTCCTGCATCACTAACCTCCTTGTTTGCCCGCATAACCTATTCTGCAAGTTTGACCCTACCCGAAGTTGCAACAAAGTGTGCGCGAAACCCTAACTTGTAAACCTATCTTAAAACAGTCATAACATTCGCATACAAACTCGGAATTGGACAAATAAGTAGTGTATGGACATCTACATAAAATGTTAAATCCAATCCCCCCTACATCGTCAGGTTTGTCCGAAAATTTTTTCTGAAATTCGGATTGGAAGATTGAGTTATCGAGCTCCGAAGTTCTAGCACAAATTTTAATGTACGCTCCCATAATTCTACATGTTGCACCTTACATTAGATTGGGAGTCTTCTTCATAGAGTTTTGCTATTTTTGTGTCCTTGGTTGAGAAGAAAATAAAAAATAAAAGAAAAAAAGAAGTGAAAGAAAGAGGTGACAAATAGAAGAAAAAGAAAATTTAGAAAAGGAAGAAGTGTTTAGAGTACGCAAATCTTGCTGATCTTCGAGATGCTTGAGAGAGAATTGGTAAGAGAGCTGTCCTAAGTCTTTTGTTTCTTACTCTCGCTAGTTAGGCTAGATCTAGGAACGTGTCTCGACCAATAACTGCTACAGATACTTAAGGACATTTATTCAGCTTTGTTATTATCTTATCATACTTTTCTATCCTTTGCTACACATATCGTGCCTCCAGAGCTGTACATACTCTTGATTAGTGTTAATGTCCTCTCACAATTCTACACTACACTTCCTACGGTGGTTCATCCAGCAACTGGTTGCATCTCCTGCTGCGTAAGTGAGAACACTTGTAAGAGTTGTCGCGCCCTGAAAATCACCTTAAAATTTCACCGTCTAAATTATTTCTAGAAATTGTAAAAATCAAATTTAGCCTTCAACAATTAAAAATCCCCAAGATTCAACTCGAACCGGCATGTAGGAATTTTTGTTGAATTCCTCGTGTTTCGAAATATTTAATCAATTTTCACTTTAATTTTCAGAGCACTATAAATATTTTAATGCAACAAAAACATTTCTCAGATTTTCTAAAAAAGAAAAAAACAAATTAAAATCTCCCTTCCTCTCTTGGGCCATTTTCGGCCCATCTCTCTCCCTCTCTCCCTCCCCAGCCAGCTCGGCCAGGCCGCCTCCTTCCCCTCGGCCTTTTTCCCTCCCGGCCCAGGCCGCTGGCCGACTCCCTTCCCGCCCCATCTCCCCCCCTTCCTTCCCTCTCCCCGGCCTGCTCGCGCTAGCCCGTCAAGCCGCCTTTCTCCCTCCTGGCCCAGCCAAGCTACCAGCCCACCAGCTCGCCCCCTCATCCTTCCCAGCCGTGGGGCCCACCTGTCAGGGGTGTCTTCAACCTCCAGACCGACTCTCTCTCTCCAATGAACGTAGAGGTGCAGCAAGCCACCGATTGATCTCCTTCCACGATCGATTCCCCTCCGAAATAACTCTGAAAATGGATTCCTCACCTCCTCCTCATCATTTCCCCCAACAAATCCCGCTCGATTTGGCATTAATTCGTGGTGGATTTTGAAAGTTTGCTTCAATGGTGAGCTCCACCATGGCCGGCGTCGATCTCCCTCCCCGGCGCCCGTCTCCCTTCCCTCTGGCCTATAAAAGGAAGCCCTCGGCCTCCTCCTTCCTCCCCACACGCCGCAACCCTCCTCTCCTGCTCTCCCGAGCCGCCGCGCCACTCTTTTCTTGCGCCAACGCGAGCCAGCCGCCACTGTTCCTCGCCGCCAGGCTCGTCGTCAACGTCACCTCGCCGTTCCCGCAGCTCCGGTGAGCCTTGCCGCCGCCCTCACCTCTCCCATGCCCTCTCTGTCTCGTTCTCCCTCCCTACTGCTTCCTCTCTGTCTCCTTCTCCCTCCTCACTGTCTCCCTCTCTCTGTCTCTGTTGATATGTTCTGTTCAGTCTGTAAAAGAAGGAAAAAAAAATTAATTAGCAAATTCATAATATGCCATTCAAACAACACTTAAAATTCAAATTGTCATATCTTGACTATTTGAACTCGGAATTGACCCGTTCAAATTACTAATTTTTACTAAACAGTAACGAACCTATTTTTATGCTTTGTTCATGCATCTTATATGGTTTTTATTTTTGGCCTTTTTCCTTTGCGTATGTCTGGTCGACGCTGCAGATCTGGAAGAGCCACTCTTTCTCGAGGTTGACGCGGAAGACTTTGGTAGCGAGCAAGGCAAGTCATGTCATTTTGATCATATTGCTATCCCAGTTTATGAAATTATGTTTATTTAAATTATTGCGTTTCGCTTTATTAAATTCCCGCGATTATTACCGTTTTATTTAGCCTTACCGATTTCCCTTGTTACGACCTTACTATTTGTATTATTATGATCCTTGATAACCCTAGGAAAAATAAAACTAGTGAGGACTTTATTTATGTTGTGCTTACTAGAAGCTTTAGGAATATGCTTAGCCTTGCTTACATAGAAACAGTTAGAGTTAATTTTTAATAATTAGAATTGTGAATAATTTATAAATAATGGTAATTTTGGTTTAATGGCTGTTTAGCCATGAAGTGATGTTTCCCCTTCAAAATTTCCCCAAACTTGTTTTCGGCTGGGCTCGGGGTGCTTGGTTTTGTTAGTCGCACCTCGGCCGTCATAAGGACCGGTCTTTAGTCCTTTGTTGCAAGGCATATTCCGTACTACCACTTGTCTAATGGGTAAGGCTTAACTTGTCGTCTAGGATGGCCATGAGAAAAAAGACACGGATAGGGATGAATGAAGCCCTTGGTGGGGTTGACGTCTCTGGCAGTACGCCCGGGGGCATAGACTGTCTGCTCGACCCAGGGCGCCTAGCGGGGGAAGTCTATGTCGGTCTTTTTCGCTTAGGGCAATACTAGGCGGTAGGTTATGTCATGGCTTTCGTCCGTATGCCGTGGTGGCATGTGGCACGTCGCAACACGTGAGGAAGACATGTCTGGTGGGTAAAGATGTACACCTATGATCAGAGTTTAATCTATTCGAATCGTCGCGCCCTCGGTTATGGGCAAGCTGAGCAATGTACCCAAGTTAGAATTTGATTCTGTTTAAAACTAAAATAACTGGAGTTAGTACTTGTTGGCCTAGGATAAGGCAAGATCGCGTCGGTGCCTGGCTTGATGATAATTTGACTAGAGATAGGTTCGTGTTGATTTAAAATGCCTTTAAATATCTAAATGTTTCGAAATGCTGATTTTATGCAAAATATCCCTATATATTAATCCTTTGTACTCCCTAGCATTATATTTGCATTTTTCCCGGCATGGCTAGCTGAGTATGGTGGTTGTACTCAGCCTTGCTCCTTTTCCCCCTTCCAGTAGAGGAGTACTTTGAAGTCGAAGACTTTGGTGTCTAGCTCGTGCCTAACGTCGAAGTGCCTGTGGTGGTCCGTCGTAGCTACCGTCTTTTATTCATTTATCTTTCAGTGTTGGGCCTTTGGTTGCCCATGTAATAAAGTACTCTATCTACGCTTCCGCTTGTTTATTCTGATATTTATGAACTTTGTAATGTGTACCTTGCCTCCTAGGACAAGGAATTATGCACTCACAATCGGAATATAGAGTTCTATTTTCCGGGGGTGACAAGTTGGTATCAGAGCCTCCTTTTACCTTAGGACGAGTGAGACAAACCCTAGGAGATATTTTACCTAAATTCGTCCCTATTTACAAAAACTTGTATTCTGTCTTTACCTACTTACTCTTTTAAAAATTTCCCACTAACGTTCATTTTCAAAAATTTTGTAGATGGCCCTCACCTTGACCCGTCATGGATATGGACAAGTGGGTTTCATTTTGGAGCTGCGTCACCTTTGCCTTGATCTCGCCTACTCCAACGAGGTGGAATACAGGGAGTGAAGCTTCCTGCTACCGGCGACGATGACGCTCCCCGGGCAGAATGGGAGGTCACGGCCACCCTCCTTTCAAGCCACCCCAATCGCTCGTCGATGACTGCCTCGGCTGGAGGAGACACGTTCGTGGAAACCTGCCAGAACGTGGCACTTCTCTTCATCGACATGCTGGGGATGACGTACCACGATGAGCTACGGCACACCCCGTACCACTACCACCCTCACCGCATGGACCCGCACGACTACGCCAGCATCAGGGGGACTCGCTTGGAGGACGACTCCACCCTTCGTCACCTCGCACGGATGGTGGAGGCCTATGACACTGCTCGCATCGACTTCCACAAGCTCGTGAAGCGCGGGTTGGTGGAGAACAACCTGAAGATCCTGAGTCTGCGCCAGGAGAACCTGAGTCTCAAGAAGGAGCTCGACGCCCTAGAGGAGGAGATGTGCCAGCTCAAGCTCGCCCATGGCCGGGCTGCCTCTCCCAAGCACCGCCGTGTCTGCCGCAGCCTGAAGATCACCGCCCGCAAGAGCACCACCAGGCCGTCCCTCATCCACAAGGCCCTGGTAGAAGGCAGGGTTCTGACTCCGAAGGCCCCTCGCAGCGACGCCTCTAGCAGCGGTAGCAGTCCTTCGGCAGCAGACGAGTAGCTTCAGGGCGTGTGTTTTTCCTCATTTGTCTTATGGCTCTTGTGGTGTGTGTGGGCGCAGCCTATACCGGCTCGTTGTGGTATAGCTTCGCCCAGGAGTTAAAGACTTGAGCTATCTCACCAACATCAGTTTAATAAAAATCTAAATAAGTTGGGTTAATAGTTTGGCTCCTGCTTTTCTCTTCTGTCTCCTTACCCTTCTCTTGCTTGGTTCGGTCAGATGGTGAACACCAGAAGGACAGTCACTAATGAGGACAGGGCAGAAGGCAGTGCACATGACCAAGGGAATGCACCACCACCCCCGCCACCACCACCACCCCCACCTCATGACAACCCCCTTCTCACCCAGATCTTAGTCCAGCAAACCAACCTGATGGCTGCTCTACTCCAACATATCCAAAACCAGCCTGCTGGCGGCGCTCCACCTCCACCACCGCAGTCCAAGTTTGCAGAGTTCCGACGCGTTCGCCCACCCACCTTCTCCAGTACCTCCAACCCAGTCGATGCTATAGATTGGCTGCACACCATCAACAAGAAGCTTGACCTAATTCAGTGCACTGATGCAGAAAAAGTTGCTTTCACCGCTCACCAACTCCAAGGACCTGCTTCTGAATGGTGGGATCAATTTCAAGCCACCCAACCTGCAGATCAACCTATCACTTGGGGCCGCTTCAACACCGCGTTCAGGAGGTCTCATGTGCCAGCTGGTATTATGGCCTTGAAGAAGCGAGAATTCTAGGATCTGAAGCAAGGCAACCGTTCAGTGACGGAATATTTACAGGAATTCAACCGTCTTGCCAGATATGCTCCTGAGGAAGTTTGTGAAGATGAGGATAAGCAGGAAAAGTTTCTCTCGGGACTCAACCCCGAGCTGTCGGTTCAACTGATCTCCAGCGACTATGTCGATTTTCAACGTTTGGTGGACAAGTCTATCCGCCAGGAAGCCAAGAACAAAGAACTCGATAGCCTCAAGCGTCGCATGGCTAACTTCAAGGCACAGCAGGGGTCAAGTCAAAGGCTCCGTTATACCACTCCTCATCATGGTGGATCTTCCTCCAACTCACAGTTCCGCTCAGCTCCCCATATGCAGTATGTCAACAGGCCTTCATTGCAGCAGCAGAATCAAGTGGTAAACCGTGCACCTCGTCCCACTCCAACAGCAGCACCAGCTGGATCAGCCAGCAAGGATGGCAATGGAAAAATCCTTCTCTGCTTCAACTGCCATGAGCCGGGACATTTTGCCAACAAATGTCCGAAGCCAAAGCGTTCGCAAGGTCAGACTCCAGTCCGCAACAACATGATCAGGGGACGTGTGAACCACATCACTGCAGAGGAAGTGCAGGCAGCTCCTGAAGTTATCATTGGTACGTTTCTGGTTAATTCTGTTCATGCATTAGTTTTATTTGATTCTGGAGCTACGCACTCATTCATATCAAGGAAATTTGTGGGGCAAAATAACTTGAGGGTAGAAAGCATTAGCAATGCTATGATAATTACTACCCCCGGTGGTCAAATGCCAGCTCGGCAATTTAGTCCATCCGTGTCCATAGAAATCCAAGGGATTCCTTTTCTGGCCAATCTCATTCTCCTGGAATCCAAAGATCAAGATGTTATCCTTGGAATGAACTTTCTTACTCGCCATCAAGTGGTATTGGACTGTGCCCGTAGAACCGTCACTTTGCACAATGGTCCGGATCAGCCAGTTATTACCTATGCTCATCCCACCCCGACCAGTTCGCAAGTTCTATATCAGGTCCGCCTTGAAGAAATCCCAATAGTCAAAGAGTACGCGGATGTGTTCCCCGTAGACTTGCCAGGAATGCCTCCCAAAATAGAGATCGAGTTTCAGATTGATCTGGTACCCGGTACCGCACCTATCTCCAAAAGACCGTATCGGATGGGTGCCAATGAATTGGCCGAAATGAAGAAACAGGTGGAACAATTGAAGGAGAAGGGGTATATTCGTCCCAGCACATCTCCATGGGGAGCACCGGTAATCTTTGTTGAGAAGAAAGACAAAACCAAGCGAATATGCGTCGATTATCGTGGCCTCAATGAAGTCACTATCAAGAACAAATATCCATTGCCTCGTATCGATGATTTGTTTGACCTATTAAAGGGAGCCGCTGTATTCTCCAAGATTGATCTCCGATCCGGATATCACCAGCTACGAATCTGCGAAGAAGATATCCCGAAGACAGCCTTCACCACCAGATATGGTCTATATGAATGTACAGTAATGTCATTCGGATTGACCAATGCTCCTGCCTTTTTCATGAACCTGATGAACAAAGTATTCATGGAATATCTAGATAAGTTCATGGTTGTCTTTATCGATGACATTTTAATTTATTCCAAGACAGAGGAAGAGCATGAACAACACTTGCGTCTAACTCTGGAGAAACTCAGGGTGCATCAACTGAATGCCAAGTTTAGTAAATGTGAGTTTCGGTTGTCAGAAGTAAAGTTTTTAGGCCATGTCATATCTGTACAAGGTGTGGCAGTGGACCCTAACACCGTTGAATCAGTCACCAAGTGGAATCAACCCAGGACAGTCACTCAAATTTGCAGCTTCCTTGGATTGGCAGGGTATTACCGCCGGTTCATTGAAAACTTCTCGAAGATAGCTAGACCAATGACTCAGTTGTTGAAGAAGGAAGAAAAGTTCATGTGGACCCCACAGTGCGAGAAGGCATTTCAATTGCTCAAAAACAAATTGGTGTCCTCTCCGGTTTTGGTTCTGCCGGATATTAACAAAGATTTTCAAGTGTATTGTGATGCGTCCCGTCAAGGTTTGGGTTGTGTTTTAATGCAAGAAGGACATGTGGTGGCTTATGCATCCCGATAGTTACGTCCGCATGAAAACAACTACCCCACTCATGATCTCGAGTTGGTAGCCGTAGTGCAAGCTTTGAAAATTTGGCGTCATTATCTCATTGGAAATCGCTGTGAACTATACACCGACCATAAGAGCTTGAAGTATATTTTCACTCAGCCGGATCTAAACCTTCGCCAAAGAAGATGGTTGGAATTAATCAAGGATTATGATGTGGGAATTCACTACCACCCTGGGAAAGCCAACGTTGTGGTTGATGCTTTGAGTAGAAAAAGCTACTGCAACGCAGCTCATCTCGATCAGTGTTCTTCTGTTCTTTGCAAGGAGATAGAATCTTTGAATCTTGGCATCGTCGATCAAGGTTTTCTAGCAACCCTAGAAGCTAAACCCATATTGCATGATCAAATCCGTGACGCCCAAAAAGATGACACCGATATTAAAGAACTCAGGAAAAATATGAGGAGAGGAAAAGTAGTTGGTTTTGTTGAAGATGAACATGGAGCAGTCTGGAATGGAGATCGTATTTGCGTACCAAACATTCCAGAAATTAAGTTAATCCTACAAGAAGCACATGAAAGTCAGTACTCCATCCACCCGGGCAGTACCAAGATGTACCTAGACTTGAAAGACAAGTATTGGTGGGTCAGCATGAAGCGTGAGATAGCTGAATTTGTGGCCTTGTGTGATGTATGTCAACGAATCAAAGCAGAACACCAGAGACTAGCAGGATTGCTCCAACCGCTCCAGATTCCGAAATGGAAATGGGAGGAGATTGGAATGAATTTTATTACCGGTCTTCCCCGAACTCAATGTGGTTATGACTCAATTTGGGTAGTCGTCGATAGACTGACAAAAGTGGCACATTTCATTCCAGTCAAGACTACTTACTCCGGCAGCAAATTGGCAGAACTATATTTTGCTCGCATTGTTTGTCTGCATGGTGTTCCGAAGAAGATCGTGTCTTACCGAGGTAGCCAGTTTACCTCCAAGTTTTGGCAGAAGTTGCAAGAGGAATTAGGAACACGGTTGAATTTCAGTACTGCTTATCACCCGCAAATAGACGGTCAGACAGAACGAACCAATCAGATCCTTGAAGACATGCTTCGAGCTTGTGTCCTTGATTTTGGGAAAACTTGGGATAAGAGTCTCCCTTATGCAGAATTTTCATACAACAACAGCTATCAGTCCAGTCTACAAATGGCACCGTACGAAGCCTTGTATGGCCAAAAGTGTAGAACACCGCTCCTTTGGGATCAGACAGGAGAACGACAAGTTTTTGGAACAGATATTCTTAGAGAAGCTGAGGAAAAAGTTAAGATCATCTAGAAAAACTTGAAAGTAGCTCAGTCTAGACAGAAGAGCTATGCAGACAACCGTCGCCAAGATCTTACTTTTGAAGCCGGTGATTATGTTTATTTACGAGTCACTCCGCTTAGAGGGGTCAGAAGATTCAACACGAAAGGGAAACTTGCACCGAGATATGTTGGACCATACAAGATCTTGAGCAGAAGAGGAGAAGTGGCCTATCAGCTTGACTTGCCCGTTTCATTAGGAAATGTCCACGACGTGTTCCAACTCAAGAAATGTCTCCGAGTGCCGACAGAACAAGCTGATCCTATGCAGATCGAGATCCAAGAAGATTTAACCTATGTGGAGAAGCCAATCAAAATCTTGGACACCTCAGAAAGACATACACGCAGTCGAGTCATCCGTTTTTGCAAGGTTCAGTGGAGCAACCATTCCGAAGAAGAAGCCACCTGGGAGCGTGAAGACGAGTTGAAGTCAGCCCATCCCCATCTCTTAGCAGTGCTACCGAATCTCAGGGTCGAGATTCTCTGTAAGGGGGGTAGGTTTGTCGCGCCCTGAAAATCACCTTAAAATTTCACCGTCTAAATTATTTCTAGAAATTGTAAAAATCAAATTTAGCCTTCAACAATTAAAAATCCCCAAGATTCAACTCGAACCGGCATGTAGGCATTTTTGTTCAATTCCTCGTGTTTCGAAATATTTAATCAATTTTCACTTTAATTTTTAGAGCACTATAAATATTTTAGTGCAACAAAAACATTTCTCAGATTTTCTAAAAAAGAAAAAAATAAATTAAAATCTCCCTTCCTCTCTTGGGCCATTTTTGGCCCATCTCTCTCCCTCTCTCCCTCCTCGGCCTGCTCGGTCAGGCCGCCTCCTTCCCCCCCCTCCTTTTTGCCCCCCGGCCCAGGCCATCCNGGCCGACTCCCTTCCCGGCCCATCTCCACCCCCCCTTCCTTCCCTCTCCCCGGCCTGCTCGCGCCAGCCCGCCAAGCCGCCTTTCTCCCTCTCGGCCCAGCCAAGCTGCCAGCCCACCAGCTCGCCCCCTCATCCTTCCCAGCCGTGGGGCTCACCTGTCAGGGGTGTCTTCAACCTCCAGACGGACTCTCTCTCTCCAATGAACGTAGAGGTGCAGCAAGCCACCGATTGATCTCCCTCCGCGATCGATTCCCCTCTGAAATAACTACGAAAATGGATTCCTCACCTCCTCCTCATCATTTTTCCCAACAAATCCCGCTCGGTTCGGCATTAATTCGTGATGGATTTTGAAAGTTTGCTTCAATGGTGAGCTCCACCATGGCCGGCGTCGATCTCCCTCCCCGGTGCCCGTCTCCCTTCCCTCCGGCCTATAAAAGGAAGCCCTCGGCCTCCTCCTTCCTCCCCACACGCCGCCACCCTCCTCTCCCGCTCTCCCGAGCCACCGCGCCACTCTTTTCTTGCGCCAACGTGAGCCGGCCGCCACTGTTCCTCGCCGCTAGGCTCGTCGTCAACTTCACCTCGCCGTTCCCGCAGCTCCGGTGAGCCTTGTCGCCGCCCTCACCTCTCCCACGCCCTTTCTGTCTCGTTCTCCCTCCCTACTGCTTCCTCTCTGTCTCCTTCTCCCTCCTCACTGTCTCCCTCTCTCTGTCTCTGTTGATCTGTTCTAAAAGAAGGAATAAAAATATTAATTAGCAAATTTGTAATATGCCATTCAAACAACACTTAAAATTCAAATTGTCATATCTTGACTATTTTAACTCGGAATTGACCCGTTCAAATTACTAATTTTTCCCTAAACAGTGACGAACCTATTTTTATGCTTTGTTCATACATCTTATATGGTTTTTATTTTTGGCCTTTTTCCTTTGTGTATGTCGGGTCGACGCTGCAGATCCAGAAGAGCCGCTCTTTCTCGAGGTTGACGCGAAAGACTTTGGTAGTGACCAAGGCAAGTCGTGTCATTTTGATCATATTGCTATCCCAGTTTACAAAATTATGTTTATTTAATGTCGAGCACCCGAAATTTATATTGTCCAGTGTCATTTGCGATCACCACATGATTTTGGGGAGTGGGATCCATACATGCATTATAGCCACTCAAGCCTCAATGTGCCCCATGATCACAACTAATCACCATCCAATATAAAGTACGTAGTACCGAATATTGAGCAAAAGAGATATTGCTGGGACTTAGCGTGCCAGTCAACTTCAGCCTGAGACGTGCCCGTCAAACCACACGAAGGCAGTGACCAGATGTGTTACACATCCCAGGAGACTTGACAAATTTGCTGAGCTCTACAACATCTCGTTTGTCCAACATCCATACTCGTGTCTGGATAGTTCTATAAGCTAGAACAACCCAGGACACTTTCATCAAAGCAAATGATATTCATAAAGGACTACTAATACACAAATAACTTAGAATCTAAGTCTAGGATATAAATATGGCCGAACGGCCTTATAATTAAAGGTTCGCACGAAAACTTAGTTACCCAAGACCCATAAGCAATCCGACTAGGGGTAAACCCCTAATGAACCGTCCTGAAGAGAACAACGGAACCCGTAGCACTCAACTAACCTGCAAAATGGATATTCCAATCGAACAAGTGTCAGTACATTAACTATGTTAATGTACTGGCAAGGCAATACATTCCTACATACATGCAAGCTCTAATTATCAAAGAATGGCTATTTGTAGGTTCATTTACATAAAGCTAAGTTGGTTCACAACATTTCACAAATCGGTAACTTTGTAAAGAATTTGTAAGACAAGTATATAGTAAAGCATGGTGATCCATATAAATAACTATAGAAATATAATCATCATTTCTCCTCATCATCATCAACATAAACCATAAACATCATCTTGCACCTTCCCTGGTAGCAAGTCATCATTAACATCAAAATCATCTTCAATTTCTCATTCCTCAACCATTTTTATAAAGCATTTTAGAAAAGTTAAAATTACACTCATGCTATTTCCCCAAGTCGCTCTTGACCGTGAGCACGGCTAACCGGTTAGTTTTAACTCTGCAGAGTTCGTCAAATCCACATGATGCGATAAAAGCCCGAAGGCTACACTCTAGTTGGTTCGGTGCTGCCCTAGCACCCCACACTCTACACGTTGAGTGCGGACTAGAGGTCACAACTTAGCCGTTACATTGCCTAGTGTCTAGCCTTGCATCAGCGACGGCAAGTGTAAATCCATCCTGGGAATGACCCAGAATCGTTAGGTGGCGGGCCCACGCCTTAAACCTAACGCCGTGGCAGCGAACACATCGTTCCCCCACGAGGCACTATACCGTTGAATTGGACAGACTTAGACGCCCATGCTGTGAGGTGGACCATCCATCCCCTCACAGAACACACCCAGCTAGTCTTGTTGCTAGCAATATAATCAACACACACATGGGTAGTTCCTATGAACCATCGCTCAGACTAGTTCATTCTACTTCGGCCTACCAATATGCAAGGCTAAACACTGGACAACTTAATAAGCTAAGGTCATCCCATACTAACACATGTGGCAGTACTGTATACTTAGTTGGTAACATAGAGTTCGGTCCTTAATCGATTCAGGCGAACGCTCCCCCTATCGGTGCACAACTACTACCATATTTACACCACTCACCGCCCAAGTCTAGAAAATATGTTTAACTCCATTTTATTTCACTAATAACCAGAGGCTTCACCTCTATCCAGAAGTTTGTAAATTATCCATTTTCAAATATATAAGATGATCACAATGTCTGAAACCATTTTACTAAGCATGGCTAAGCATACAACATTATGTTTAGCAAATATAAGCCCATTTGAGCACATGGAGAGTACTCTAAACCATTCTATGGTTACAAACATCAAGGATAACAATTCTCAAGGAGGATTATGCAACAAATAGGTCATAGCTACCATTTCATCACTTTTCAAATAATTTTTCCAAACATGACTATCTAACGTGTGCAACTTTGCAATAGAAAACGTTTGCCCAATAAAAACATAGGATCAAAGTGTTCAAAGGAGGAGGGCAACTTGCCTTAGTTAGAAACTCCCTCACGGTCAGCAACAGAACCCAAACTTCTCACCAAAAGTGATATCGTTCACTATATGAAATAATGGTAACGATATAAACACTAAAACAAACAAAGATCCAAAATGCTTGTAATATGCATAAACTTTATTATAATTGATAGGTACTGACTAAATATGATTTATGGTGAGATAATTTTTATTTTATCACTAGTATTTTGGGACTTATAAATTCTATAAATTCTATTCTAGGCCTAGGTGAAATTCACTCTAAATAATCTTAGATGCATTTTATGTCCAGGTTTTGTCAAGTATTAGGTTTTAGTTACTCCTACATGAATTTTGGAAGTTCCTATTGTTAAATAGGGACATACACCTGTTATACAAATTTAATGGCATTTACAAACTAATTCTTCTAGACCTCATTGTTAGAGAAATAGAGTCCAGCATTATGTGATCCTAATGAATCTTAGTTCATATTATTTTGACATAAGTTGGACCTCCCATGTATTTTAGATATTTGAAGACATATGGTGGGAATTATACGTATTCACAATCCTGGAGTTATTAACTTTACAGAACATGCCATATTTTAATTCATGATAATTAAGTTTATGAAATTATGGATCTAATAAAATTAAAATCATCTCATTTGAAGTTAGAACCAATTTCTTATGAATTTTAGAAATTCTCCTTTTAATTATAATAATTTACGTCTATCTAAAAGTGAAGGTATTTTGTATACTAAATATTCTAGACCTTAGCTCACGTAAATAAAGTTCATGCTTTTGTGAAGCTAACAAGTTTTGGTTTGATTCATTTAGAGCTATTATGAATTTTCTACAAACTTTACAAGTTCAATTATGTTTTATGTCAATTATTCCCTACACAAATAATTAGGGATATTTCTTCTACTGTAAGTGGCAAGTTTTATTCTACCATATTAAAGATCATAATTTTGTGAGTCATCTGAAATTTGGTTCTTTCAAATTGGAGCTAAGATGAATTTTCTAGGAATTTACAAAGTTTGTACAATTTTTAGTTCAATAGAAAAGCTTTTCAAACTATTCCCATTATTTTTCTAAGAATTTTAAATAGAGGGTCCACATGTCTGTCAATGGCAGTTTGGCAGAAAAACCCTCAGAGTTCTTGGATTTAGAACCCGAGGTCCTTTACATGTGTTAAAGGAAACAGGGCCCACCTGTCATTGAGACGAAGGGGAGGCAGTCGCAGCCGGTACGGGATGGAGGCGGTCAGGCGGCACAGGCAAACTTTCCGTCGGCGTCAGCGGCGATTGGCGGCTCATCAGCCGGTGCAACCAAAAGGAGAAATGCAGAGGACATCCTTGCGAACCCGTCGGCAGTGATCTCATTTCCAGCGGTGGTCGGAATCGACGCCGGTGACAATGCGAGCGGCAGCGGTTTCCTTGCTGCAGGCGCAAGATAGGTCGTGGACGTTATCTGGCCAAATTGATACATGCTAGTGTATGCTAAGGGCTCTAGGATGCTCACCGCATATCTTGCCAAGACGGAAAAACACTCGTGAGGTGGCGACGATGAAGAAATCCAGCAGCGGCAGTGAGAAACTCCGGGGCGACGTCGATAGGCCAAATCGGCCAACAACCTACCAAACTAAAATGTTTGCAAGATTATGAACCACTAGAGGATGGAGTAAGTGCAAGGAATCGGCGTGGAACTCACCCGAGAGGGAGAAATCGTCGACGGCGTCGGCTGGCCGGAGTTGGGGAAGACGACGGCGATCTCTCTCGTCGGTGCATGATTCTTGAGGATTCTTGAGGGGTTTTGCTACGGAGCTCATGGTAAAGATGATGGCGAGGCGGCTCGCCCTGCGGTGGTCTCTTTTGTGCTGCCCGACGACGATGCCAGCCGCGGCGGAGTCCGGAGCGCGCTTCTAGGCGTCGTCGACACAGCGGCGTTCCCGGCGATTCACTGCATGAAATGAAGAGGGAGCAACGGGGATGGAACCGGCACCTTGGGGAGGTAGTGGAACGTGGATTAGGTGGGGATGGCGATGGCTCGACGGCGATCGGCGGCGCTTTCTTCTCCACGGCTGACGACGAGTTTGAGGGTGACGGAGGTGCTAGGGTTTCTCTCCCTCGAGGTTCACGGCTTTGGATCGGCGACTGAAGATGGGCGACGTGGTCGGGGAAGATAAAGGAGGAGCGCGGCGTCGCCACGTCAAGCCCACGCGTCGAGCAGGAGCCTTGCCACCGCTCTTCTCTCGTTCCCCTGTTCTCTCTGTGTTGAACGGTGGTGAGGGACGATGGACTGGCTGGGTGACTGACCAGTGGGTCCCTCCATGCCCTGGGGCCCGCTTGGCAGTGAGAGATGAGGGTAGAAAATTTGGTGCAAGCACTGTTAGGTTAGATTTTGGATTTCCCCCTAGTTATTTTCTTTCTTCCTTCTTTGAAATTCCACAACTTAATTTTTATGCATGATAAATTAATGTGAATTTTACTGGAGGTAGATAAAATGATATAGTTTCCATTTTCTTTAGTTGTACTAAAAAATTCATTATATTTTATTCTCAGCAAAATAAAGAAAATGGGCCTGGCTGAAATTAGATTGAATTTTTAGGAGGTCAAAACTAATAAAATAAATTCTGGAAAAATTATATAAATTCATTATAAATATGCTAGTATTTGAATAAATTATGTTCCAAATACATTTTCATGTGATAAAATACATATATGAGATGTGTGTCGTTTTTGCCGATTAGGGTTTTGGATTTAACCTGATTTTGACTCCTTTGACCAATTTAATTGAGGGTCTAGATGTAAAAATAAAATCATGCCAAAATTCCAGTGAGTCTAACATATTGAGTATAACCCACATGAATTTTTCCATGATTTTATCTTACACTAATTATTTTTAGAAATTCACTAAGCTTATCCTTACACATATGTTTCCTATTATAAAATATAATTAAATGATTGTAAAATTATATTTAGATGATTCTTGAACTGACATGATATTGTTGATCATGATTTATACTTTTAGTTACTCAACTTTATGTTTTACATGTATATACATTCTTGGAAATATATACTTAGTATTTGCCTCAAAGTTTTAATTTATATTCATCCTATTATGAAATGCTAGTAAAATCTAAAAACAAGCAAAAGACTCAAGTCTCAACAATACATTATGCAAATACATGCACACACTATGTTTTAGTTTTATTCCTTTGAGCTATCAAGTAAAAGGTTTTAAATTAGTCGCCAATTAGTATTTTTAAACTGGTCATATTAGACTCACCTAGGTCTTTAGTTGAAAATACTAGTATTCCTATTTAGGAAAAATTATTCTCGACATTTTTAGATGCAAAATTTGAAATTCAAATTTTGGGTATGTTAGATTTAAATTATTGCATTTCGCTTTATTAAATTCTCATGATTATTACCGTTTTATTTAACCTTACCGATTTCCCTTGTTACGACCTTAGTATTTGTATTATTATGATCCTTGATAACCCTAGGAAAAATAAAACTAGTGAGGACTTTATTTATGTGGTGCTTACTAGAAACTTTAGGAATATGTTTAGCCTTGCTTCCATAGAAACAGTTAGAGTTAATTTTTAATAATTAGAATTGTGAATAATTTATAAATAATGGTAATTTTGGTTTAATGGCTGTTTAGCCATGAAGTGATGTTTCCCCTTCAAAATTTCCCCAAACTTGTTTTCGGCTGGGCTCGGGGTGCTTGGTTTTGTTAATCGCACCTCGGCCGTCATAAGGACCGGTCTTCGGGCCTCTGTTGCAAGGCATATTCCGTACTACCACTTGTCTAATGGGTAAGGCTTAACTTGTCGTCTAGTACGGCCATGAGCAAAAAGACACGGATAGGGATGAATGAAGCCCTTGGTGGGGTTGACGTCTCTGGCAGTACGCCCGGGGGCATAGACTGTCTGCTCGACCCAAGGCGCCTGGCGGGGGAAGTCTAAGTCGGTCTTTTTCGCTTAGGGCAATACTAGGCGGTAGGTTATGTCATGGCTTTCGTCCGTATGCCGTGGTGGCATGTGGCACGTCGCAACACGTGAGGAAGACATGTCTGGTGGGTAAAGATGTACACCTATGATCAGAGTTTAATCTATTCGAATTGCCGCGCCCTCGGTTATGGGCAAGCTGAGCAAGTTAGAATTTGATTCTGTTTAAAACTAAAATAACTGGAGTTAGTACTTGTTGGCCTAGGATAAGGCAAGATGGCATCGGTGCGCGGCTTGATGATAATTTGACTAGAGATAGGTTCGCGCTGATTTAAAATGCCTTTAAATATTTAAATGTTTCGAAATGCTGATTTTATGCAAAATATCCCTATATATGAATCCTTTGTACTCCCTAGCATTATATTTGCATTTTTCCCGGCATGGCTAGCTGAATACGGTGGTTGTACTCAGCCTTGCTCCTTTTTTCCCCTTCCAGCAGAGGAGTACTTTGAAGTCGAAGACTTTGGTGTCTAGCTCGTGCTTGACGTCGAAGTGCCTGTGGTGGTCCGTCGTAGCTGCCGTCTTTTATTCGTTTATCTTTCAGTGTTGGGCCTTTGGTCGCCCATCTAATAAAGTACTCTATCTACGCTTCCGCTTGTTTATTCTGATATTTATCAACTTTGTAATGTGTTCCTTGCCTCCTGGGACAAGGAATTATGCACTCACAACCGGAATATAGAGTTCTATTTTCTGAGCGTGACAAGAGTGTGGTAAGACGTTTGAGTGAGAGTGCCTTTCTCTCATCAGCAAGTAGTTGATACTGATAATATCTTTGTGCTATGTTCTATTTTATACTAACCATGAAAGGCACCGATGATGAATTCAAGGACTGTGTGCTTAGGGAGGAACATGTCAAAGTCCTCGAAGACCAACGTGGAGCTATCAACAAATATATGACTGCTGCCAAAGAGAGGATGGTTCAAACCTCTACTGAAAGGTTCCAGCGCATGTTGAATGACAGTCTTGCAATGATCCATACTTGTCTTGAAGGATTGGAGAACCTACAACAGGATGATGCTGACAGAAACCAGCTTAACTTCAATCATCTAGGTATGGGAGGTAATTTTCATACTGTGCATGATGATCCATATGCTAAATTTAAGTTTTTTTGTGGTTCATTTGATGTTAAAGTTTTTCTTGATTGGGAAATGACTGTAGATAAAAAATTTAGTGCACATTTAGTCCCCGATAAGCATAGGATTAGGCAAGCTATTAATGAATTTAAAGACTTTGCTATATTATGGTCGACTCAAATTAGTACTAATGGCCTAGTACCTATAATATGGGAAGCGTTAAAGAAAGCTATGAGAGCTAGATTTGTTCCTCCTTCGTTTGGACATGATCTTTTAAAGAAATTGCAGCGCATAGGTGTTAACGGCAAAATTTGGTAAAGACACGCAAAGATAAAGATGAGTTTGAAGCAGATTTAAGGAGATAAGATTGTTTCCAAAAACAGAGCAATGCATCGGCTGGAAGCCATATCGACCGATATAGAATCGGACTCGGCCAGCCGATACAGGCAATGCGAGTTCATATCGGACTCGGGAAGAGATCTGAAGATATTGCCAAACAAGAATTGAGTCGAGAAGAGGCAATTGTATCTATTAATTAGGAATAAGGGTTAGTTGTTTCCTTTAAGGAATTTGTGGTAAGAGTCCACCTAGGGACTTGTTTGTTTATTTTTTAATTAGGCAAGTTTGAGTTATGTCTGATATGGACAAGGTTTGTATGTTTGGGTATAAATATGTGCCCAGCTGTTGGCGCATAATTTCGACCCGTCCAGCAACCAAACGGGTTCCGCGTTACCACGGCGGCCTGGGAGATCTGCTTAACTCCAGTGCAGGTCCAAATGGCTTGCCTAGTCGTAAGTAGAGCGTGCCAGTTGATTTGATCTGCAATCAACAAGAAACAAGTAAACCAAGTCAGAGAACAATGGCCGATCGGACAATAGACCGATGACACATTATCATAGCCCAGCCGATAGGGCAAAGCTATATCGGCTCACTTAGAAAATAAGTAAAACATGAATCTAATCTTATCAGCCTTCATTGATATGTAGATCTCAACTAATAATATCGGCCGATAAGGATAACGAAGGTAACTACACTAGCTAGTACTCTAGTGCAAACTTATACGAGCCAATCGGCCAATATAAACACATCAACCATAAAGAAATCTTAAGATTACTTCACGATCGACGTATCTATACTTATCGATCTGCACATATAAGTGGCAAACACATGCAAGAAACATAAAGCAACCACATGCGTTAGATAAGACCGGCTAAAACCCCGACACTATCCTTAGTTACAACCGAAAACAGGCTTCGTGTTAGATCTCAAAACAGGACTAAGGTCGATGGCAACTCGAAGTGTGAATTGAGACTTAACGCGAAGAAAATCAGGTCGTTGATTGCTTTTGGGGATGGTAGCTGCATTGAACAATCTAGCCAAGCATAAGAATTAAACCATCGTCGGCAATAAACCCTAAAGCGAGTAAACCGCTGGCAAGGCTTAATTAAGATACCTATCAAAATTATTCAAGACATGATAATCGACGATCACATCATCGAGGCTTAACGTGTCTAAAGCGACAGGTTAGCCCCGACGATGCAGATCGTCGGGGACGAGTTCTTACCTCTGCTCCGAAGAAGCAAGAACTCATCGAAGAAGACCTCTTGCGAGGGTTGGCGATGCGCCGAAAGTAGATTGATTTGATTGTGTGATTGATTCCGCCTTTTACATGTACAAACTATCGGGATATTTATACCCGAAATAACAACAGAACCCTTGTCGGGTACGATCTTATCTACAACTAACAAACAATCATAACTACCCAATTTACAAGATATAGTTGCCTAAAACTGAGCTTTATCTCTATTTGGCAACCTCCTTAAAGCTTATCTTGAGCCCAAACCAAGCCTACGTTGAAGCTGTCAACTTACAACCCATATCGGCCTTCAATCAAACCGAATCCGTATCGGCCGATACGCTCTTTATGGCATCATCTTCCCCAGTCCGATACGGCTACCGGGTCCGATACGACTCCTAATCTGGCTCGAACTCAATCCTCCTTCTCTGCTTCGATTCCTCTTCTGCTTCCAAGTCGATTACCAAATTTCACCGTTAACACATGCCCCCCAATTCCGCTTCATTATATAATGTGGCGGAATTAGTTCTGAGAAACCCATCGACTTCTTAGCTAGGTCTTGTCTGAAAACCGCGCAGATCCAGATTCGACAACTTCCGCCGCCGATCCAACAAGCTCTTCGTGTTCTTCAACTCCGGCGACCGCTCGGTATTCCATCGACATCGACCCCTTTCGCAGCGATCCCTTCTTCAACAACAATGGCTTCCGCCCCATTCTACGCCTCTGAGATCCCCACGGTAAGTCGACTCATTCAATCCTGCATTATCGCTTTCCCCGTCGATTTCTCCAAGTTAGGGTTTTACTCTCTGTCCCCCCCGGGTCTTATATTTTCATCGTCGTTCTCACGATTTAGGTCTTCAAAAACCAAATCTTGATCCCTACCGACGATAAATCCCATCGCTTTCTCCTGGGCCCCATGGGCGACTGCGACCCAACCTGGCTAATCAACGCCGAAACAGACAGAATCCCCTTCAGGCAAGCCAAGCCCATTGTTTCTGCGTGGAAACACACCTTCAGGTCATGGCCATCGAAGCTAAACGGGTACAGAACCTGGCACAAAAGGATTGCTGCTGTCAAACAAGTCCACTGGGACGAGATTGGAATCGGCCAATGCATAACTCTGTCCCTGGCCGATACCAAGAAAAATGAGCCACTAATGTCAGCTGCCAGCTACTTCTGGTCAAGTACCTTGAACGCCTTCATGTTCAAGCAAGGTCCGATGACCCCAACCCTCATAGATATCAAGGTGCTCACAGGACTAGACATCGACTCTGAGATTAATCCCTTCAGCCTCCTAATAAACAGCAACCACAAACTGAAGACCAAGAAAATTGGAGGCTGGTCTGGGTACATCTCTGAGCACATGGAACAAGGATCAGTCTCAGAGCGAGAACATGTAGCTTTCCTGACATTGTGGTTGGAAAGATTCGTCTTCTGCGGATCGACTTGTGGCCCCACAACAAACTATCAGCACCTGGCTCAGGCCCTGGTCAGCAAAAAACAAATCCCTCTCGGCCGATATCTCTTAGGAGCTGTATATCGACTACTCCACATTGCCACACAAGACTTGATGCTGAAACAAACTGTGGCACACGGGGGACCATGGTGGTTCATCCAACTGTGGCTAACAATTCACACCAACACCATGGTTGATCGGCCACCTCTATCGGACTCACGCTTCCCATCAAAGTATGCCGATCACGAAGACCCCAGAAACAGACGATGCATGTCTTATGGAGAAGCAGCCTCCGTCTACCCTGGCGCAGATCAATCGGCCGATGACATGGTTACGTGGTTCATCCGTTTCTTCACCGGCCCTCCATCAGCCAAGATGGACATGTTTATCTATACATCGGACCGAGACTATGAGCTCCCAGATGATCTGCAACTGAGCTTGGTAAACGATGACATGGAGTCCAGAGAGGTGTTTATGATCGGCCTCACTCCATGCCTGCTCCCGGTAGGCATTTTTCAGGGAAGGAGCACCAGCCTGTCCTATGAATTTTATAACCCAATGACAGCTGCTAGGCAATGTGGGCTCGGGCAACTTCCCATCAGTTTATACCTTCATAAACTCCTGGAGAGCAGAGGCACAGTCTCATCGGCTCTAGTTATGAGCAAGGCGATGGAAATCGAGCTCCCAAATCTTGGTGGCTGTGATTGGCTGCACCTGAATACCTTTGTCCACATCAATTTCCAAACCTGGCGGCAAGAGTGGGCCGCTCATATTTTCCACCAATCAGCCAGGTTCTATGTAACAGAGCTTATCCAAGGCATCAGTCCCCAAGTACCAGATGAGCCGATTCCTTCTGTGAGCAACAGTGGACAGAAGATTTTCTATGCTCAAGCCATAGCTCCATCGGGGTCAACCATCCTGGAGTCCATCATCGGCCTCACTGCCCCAAAGATACCATCACTGCTCCAGGGGCCGATGATCAAGGAAAACCCCAAGAGGAAAGCGCCATTTAAAGGCAAAGCCCAAAAATCCAGCAAAAAAGCCAAAATTGACGACCAAGAAGATCTCGAAGAGCTGGATCCCTCCATAGAAGAGTTTCTCAAAGAACAAGTAATGGAGGAAGAAGTCGATGCAGCTGCTGCCGATACATATAAAGAAAACACATCGGCTGAAGCTATCAAGGAAACATCAGCCGAAACCACTGAGATCCCACCGGCCGACGACCAAAGTGATGCCCCCCAACCGGAAAAGACCAAACATGCAATCCGCAAGGTAAACACAATTTCTTCTCCGTGCTCACATAACCCCTTCCTATTGCTTGGCTTTAATTTGATATCCTTTTCAGGCTGTGGCATCATCTATACTGAAGGAAAGAACTCAATCGGCCCCTCTGCCAAGGACTAAGAAAGCAACCCTACAACGGCGTGAGCAGGCTAAAGCGCGCTTGAGGACTCCGTCTCCTTCTCCAGCACCCTCTCCGGTCGCCTCGGTAAGAGTTGATTTATATATTATCATGCTAATCTCACAACCCTACATACCAATCCCTTGCTTTTCAGCCTAGGGCCCCAGCATCTTCGCCACATCGGCCAACCCCATCGCCTACTGCCTCAACATAGCAAAGGGAGGCCGATGCAAACACCACCGATACTCCAACTCAGGTAACGAGACCTAGCCCGATCCCCTTTCGTCAGCTCCCATTTGACAAGACTGACCTTGACCTATGTTGCTGTTTACAGAGCCTAGCCGATATGTTTTCATTTGACATCGGCCAGTTTCTTGATGACGAGGACAAGGAACTGCCCAGCACCGTCAAGGCGCCGATCTCTGACGAATTAAAGAACCGACTGTCCGATATTGGGAATCGGCTAGAAGTCTCGCTGGAGTGTTTGGTAGAGGATTGCTCCTCCATCAAAGCCAGGGTACAAGAAATCCAAAACGAACTGCCCGAAGACCTGATGGAGATCCTCACACCGGCCATCTTCCTGGAACAATACCGATTCAAGCTTTTCAAAGCAAAAGAAAGACTCACAGAGCGACGAGAGCGCGAACAACTGGAATCGGCCCTGGCCGCTAGCAAAGCTCAAGTTAACGCCGATAAGACCAAGTTGGACGAGCTAGCGGTGGAGCCGATTGTATTGAAAAATAGACTTGAAGAACTCCGTTGCCTCGAGGCAGAGCTAGAATCGAAGCTGGCCACTACACGCCGAGAAATCCAAGAATTCGAAGCCGAAATAGCTACATCACCCAAGGCCATAGAAGATCAGACGGCAAAGCTCAAGGCATCGGCCAAGTACCTCGCGACCCTAAGCAAATCACTGAAACTGATCCCAGGGACGATGGCCGATGATGCCCAGGCTATTGAAGACGTTGAGCAGATTCGCCGTAAAACCATTGCTGCTATTGCGGACTTCATAGGGTGATGTAGCATATTTTATTTTTATAATGTATAAACATACACCTTATCGGCCATGCAGCCGAATTTGTCTTGAAAATTCCAGCCAAATCATTGCGTCTGAAATCCTCTGAGTTCAATCTCACTCTGATGAATTGTATCTTAAAAAAAAACACCTATGCATGTATATATCTTTAATATGAAGAATCTCATTATAAACAATCTCATCGGCTAGAAAGCCGAAGTCAATTGCCAACTGAAAAATCCAATGCGAGAACTCCTGTATATATATATGCCCCCCAAATTTTGGAAGATGAGGGCTCATATTCTGAAATTTTGAACTAAGGGCGATAGTATATACCGGCCATCTAAAGACGATGCTTAATTACATCGGCTGTAATCATAAATCGGCTAGAGGGCCGATCATGAGTCAATCCAGATACTGGGATAATGTTTCAAGTATTTGCCATTGAGAGCTCGTCCACAAATCTCGCCATCTAATCCCTTGAGCAGATAGGCATTGTGAGGAACACATCGATGAATTCGAAAGGGGCCTTCCCAATTAGGTGACCACTTGCCGAATTTATTATCTCTGGAACCAATCGGCATTATTAATTTCCATACAAGGTCTCCTTCCTCAAACGACTTGGCAATGACCTTTTTATTATAATGACGGGCTACTCTATCTTTATCACGCTTGATTTTCTCTAAGGCCCGTAATCGAACATGTGCCAGATCATCCAATTCATCAACCATAAGATTATGGTACTCATCGGCTGTCAAGTCGTCTTGCAAAGCAATCCTTCTTGAGCCGATGGCGGTTTCCCACGGCAGTACAGCTTCGTGCCCGTAGACCAGCTGATAGGGAGGCACTTGGATTGCACCATGGCAAGCCATCCGATACGCCCAAAGGGCATCGGCCAGCGTTGTATGCCATTGCCTCGGCTGTTCGTCAATTTTCCTCTTGATTAATTTGATCAAAGACTTATTAGAAGCCTCTTCCTGCCCATTAGCTTGCGCGTAGTAAGGAGAAGAATTGAGTAATCTGATACCCATGCTGTCAGCAAATCGGACGAACTCATCGGACACGAAGATTGATCCCTGATCGGTAGTTATTGTCTGAGGTAACCCAAACCGATATATGATGTGCTCCTTGACGAACTGAACAGCGTCTTTGGAATCAACCTTCTTAAGGGGAACGGCCTCAACCCACTTTGTGAAGTAATTTGTAGCCACTAATATATACTTGTGTCCCTTACTTGATGGTGGGTTAATCTGGCCGATCATATCTATTCCCCATTCACGAAACGGCCACGGCTTTATGATTGGATGCATAGCCGATGCCGGTGCTCTCTGAATTGCTCCAAATTTCTGACAATCCTGACATCCTTTATAATACTTGAAGCAATCCTCTATCATGGTTGGCCAAAAATATCCGACGCGTTTCATCAGCCATTTCATTTTATGGGCCGATTGATGGGTGCCGCAAATCCCTTCATGTACTTCGCTCATAACAGTTTTAGCCTCCTCAGGACCTAGGCATTTGAGTAGGACACCATCAATCGTCCGATAATATAGGTTATCGTCCAATAAGACATAGTGTAAAACTTTATATTTCATTCTGCATGACGTCGATTGGGAAGGATTTCTCAAATACTCAATGATATCAAACCTCCAGTCATCGGCGTGCACGAGAGCAATCTGAATCGGAACGTCTTTAGCCATCGGCCTGTATCCCGGTGCCCCCTGAGCTAAATCATTGGCTTCAAAATTCTGCTTCCTGGGTATATGCCTCATCGTTACGATCCGGAAACCATGTAATAACTCTTTGCACTCCTCATTGTAGACTTTGAGAATATCGTCTCTGCACTCGTACTCCCCAGAAAGTTGACTAATTACTAGCTGTGAATCACCAATGATTTCCACGGCATCGGCCTCGACTTCTTGTAATAACTGCAAGCCTTTAAGCACCGCTTCATATTCTGCTTGATTGTTGGTATAGTAAGGCTTGATAGTGAAAGCGAACTCAAAATTTGCCCCCCGAGGGCATATGATGACCAGGCCGATACCGCAACCGTGTCTGCAGACGGATCCATCGAAATACAATGTCCATGGCACGATGTCTGCATACGCAACTGAGTCATCTCTATGTTGAACGATGAAATCGGCCAGGGCTTGTCCTTTGATTGCTTTGGCCGATTCATATCGAAGATCAAACTATGTTAAAGCAAAGATCCACTTCCCGACTCGTCCTTTCAACACAGGGGCCGATAACATGTATTTCATCACGTCGGCCTTGCTCACCACGATGCACTCGTTGGAAAGCAGGTAATGCCTCAATTTAGTACATGAAAAATATAAACAAAGGCATAATTTCTCCACCGGCGTGTACCTTGTTTCAGCGTCTAACATTCTTCTGCTGAGATAAAAAATAGCTCTTTCCTTGCCGTTAACATCTTGAACCAAGACCGAGCCGATGGATTTCTCATCGGCCGATAAGTACAATTTGAATGGGACTCCTTTTTGTGGAGAAATTAAGACCGGCGGAGAAGTTAAATACTCTTTGATATCGTCTAGTGCTTTCTGTTGCTTGTCACCCCATATGAACTCTTCGTCGTCCTTTATTTTCAACAGTGGAATGAATGGCTCTATACGGCCCGATAGATTTGATATAAAACGCCGGACGAAGTTGATCTTGCCAAGCAGAGATTGTAACTTGGTCTTGTTTTCTGGAGGCTTGATTTTCTTGATGGCATCGATGTTCTTCTGTGTGATTTCAATCCCCCTCTCATGGACCAAGAAACCCAAAAACTGACCGGCCAATACGCCAAAGGCACATTTGTTAGGGTTCAACATCAAACCATATTTCCTTGCCCTTTCTAGTACCTTGCGTAAGTCGGCCAAGTGCATATCATGTTCTCTTGACTTTACGACGACGTCATCTATATAAACTTCAATCAGAGAGCCAATAAGATCATGAAAAATGTAATTCATAGCCCTCTGATATGTAGCTTCAGCATTCTTCAAACCAAATGTCATGATGACCCATTCATATAGGCCGATTGCCCCTGGGCATCTGAAGGCTGTCTTATGAATGTCCTCTTTAGCCATAAAGATCTGGTTGTAACCCGCGTTTTCGTCCATGAAACTAATGATCTTATGCCCAGAAGCAGCATCGACTAGCAAATCGGCCAACGGCATGGGGTACTCGTCCTTGGGCGTCGCCTTGTTTAGATCTCTGAAATCGACGCATACCTTTAGCTTGCCGTTCTTTTTCAATACTGGAACTATGTTGGAGACCCACTCTGCGTATCGGCAGGGCCTGATAAAGTTGGCGTCGTAAAGTCTTGTGATCTCTGCTTTTATGGCTTCGTGCATATCGGCCTTAAACCTCCGAGGAGCTTGCTTAAAAGGCCGATAGCCTTGTTTGATTGGTAGCCGATGTTCTACAATCGATCGGCTTAATCCTGGCATCTCATGGTATTCCCATGCAAAACAATCTCTGAATTCTTTCAAAAGATCTATCAAATTGTTCTTGTATTCCTTTGGCAAATTAGCACTTACATACGTCGGCCTAGGCCTATCACCTATTCCTATATCAATTTCTTCCAATTCATCGGCCGACGTAAAACCTTGTCCCAACTTGCCGTCTAACTCATCCACCGCGTCATCCGTGTAGGGGTCATCTTGTTTATTGTCAACGGCGGATGATGCATCTTCGCTAAAGTAACCGCTTGTCTTGGTCTTCAATTGTCTCGATGTCGCAGTCAGTTACCTTGAGGAAATCAGCGTCCCAGACTCGCCCGGACAAGCAGTCGATTCCCTCCATCTCCCAAACTGCGAGATCGGCATTGGCGACATGTACTGACCGATCGGCCTGCACGATCTCGACTTGGTCCCCTTGCCATTGCATGAGGCATTGGTGCATTGTTGAAGGGACACAACAATTTGCATGGATCCAATCTCGTCCCAACAACAAGCTGTAGGAACCCTTTCCATCGAAGACGAAAAAGGTGGTGGGAATTGTTTTGCTGCCCACGGTGAGCTCCACATTCAGGACCCCCTTCGCCTCAGATGCGTTGCCACCGAAGTCCTTTAATACCATATTTGTCTTGATAAGATCTTCAGGTACTTTTGCAAGCTTCCTGAAGGTTGGGTATGGCATTAAATTGACCGCCGCGCTGCCATCGACCAGCATCTTTGTCATCAGCCGCCCGTTGATGAATCCTTTGATGTACAACGGCCGTAAATGTCTGTAGCTGGCGTCAACTGGCTTGTCGAAGATGGCTTGGTCTAGTGACAACTGTAGCCTGGCCGAACTTTGTTCATCATCGGCCATCGCTTCATCGGCTGCCTGCACACTGTATTCTGCTGGCAATATAAACACCATGTTAACAGGCGCTGATGCCATGTTTTTACCTTTTGAAGCTGAGTAGCTCTGAGCTGTATTGGAGGTGCCCTCATCGGCCTTGACCGCCGTGGATTTTATCCTCCACTCTTTTTTCGTCTTGGTTGGCCGATGGGGTATTTCAGCTTGTTGCTCTTGGATTTGCTCTTTCCTCCTTAACCTCTGAACCCGCCGCTTTTGTGTCTTGGTGAATACATCGCTTGGGCACCATTGGGGGTTCTGGACTTGCTCCTCATCTTCATCGTGTTGATCTCGGTGCATCGGCCCTAGCCTTTCATGCACAGATTTCCGTTGCTTGGCCGGCCGATGCGTTTGCCTGCTTGAGCTACCCTAATAAGAATCTTCTGCACCATTGCATGCAGGGCACTCCTGGATAGATGGCAACCTCATCCCTTCATTCCAGCAAAAGCGAAAAAACTCGCACTCCCAGTGTGGATCGTAGGAGTTGTCTTGATCGGTTTGGTCTTGAGCTTGTTCCTCCCGTCTCCGCTGATATTTTCTGATCAGGCCCTCAGAGGTCTGATGAGGCCGCTTGCCAGTCCGATGGCCACCGCCATCGGCCCTGTCCGCCCGCACCATGTTGACTGGGAACGGGTGGCCTTCAATCTTCATCGACAGCTTGGCATCATCGATTTTAATTCTGCCCTGCTCGATGGCCGATTGAATTTGTTGCCGGAAGATCTTGCATTCATTTGTATGGTGTGAATAGGAATTGTGCCACTTGCAATATCTCCTCTTCTTGATGTCTTCGGCCGATGGCAATACGTGACCTACTGGCAGTTGGATCTGCTTTTCTTGCAACAGCAGGTCAAATATCTTATCGGTCTTGTTGATGTCGAAATCATATTTATCTTCTTTATCTCCTTTCTTGGCCCACTGGCAAGTTGTTGATTTCCACATCCGGGCCCACTCGGCTAGGTCGACCTCACCGTCTTCATCGTCGTCATCGTCGGAGGCGTACTGATAAACAGTGTTAATCTTTTTCGCGAACTTCTTTGCCTCCTGGAATCGCTGCTCGTGGGCCGATACTCGTTGTGCCAGCTGAGCGAGGCTGTCAAATTCCTGCGAGGAGAACCTCTCGCGTATCGGCCCTAGCAATCCCTGAAATGCCAAATCAGCCAACTGGGAATCGGTCAGATTGAGGCTATAACATCTGTTCCGTATGTCTCTGAACCTTTGTATGTACTCAGGGACCGATTCATCCACTCGTTGCCTGATGGCAGTCAGATCTGACAGTTTCATCTCTTGTACGCCACTGTAGAAATATCTATGAAACTGTTTCTCCAGATCTATCCATCCTCTGATGGAATTGCAGGGCAAGGAAGAAAACCATGTGAATGCAGATCCTGATAAGGACAGAGGGAAAAACCTCACCCTCAACGCCTCAATAGCCGATGCCTCCCCGCACTGTGCTAAGAATCGGCTGACATGCTCATATGTCGAGACGTTGTCCTGTCCCGAAAACTTGGAGAAATCCGGGATCTTGTATCGGCCTGGCAATGGTACTCTGTCAAATTCCTTGGGATACGGGTGCCGATACACTGTAGAGTTCTCCTTGGGCTTCAAGCCGAATTGATCTCGCATCACTTCGGCTATCATATCGGCCCAATATCCTGCGGGCCGATGTGGGAGGTCTTGCTGAAACGATTGTTGCAAACCCTCTGCCTGATACTGCCTAGGGGAGTATGGCTGGTAATGATGATCCAAGTTCGGTACGCCATACTGTCCTGCGGGGTGCTGCTGATAGCCTTGTGGCACGTTGTATGCAGCTTGAAGTGGAGGACTATTGAACACTGGGACTTGCGGTTGTCCGGCCGATGGCTGGTTGACGGGAACTTGCTGCATCGGCTCAACCACCGGTTGCTTCCCCTTGGCCCATTGAGCGTATTGTTCCTCGGTGATGAGCTGAGGGCTGCCCCCAGTCTGCCTGGTGAGGACCAGTGGCAATGTTGTTGTCGGCTGCGCCGATGGGGGTGGCATCGGCGCTGTTGGCTGAGACGTGCTCAGATCATTCCTCAGGGTCCGATATGCAGGGAACTTATTTTCTGGCAAGAAAATCGGCCCCTGAGGCTTGTACTGGTGAATTGACCCGTCTAAGATAGATCTGACCGTATTAGTCAAGGTGTTCACCAAAATCCCCGATTGGTTGACTAGCGCAGAGTGGACTGCGGAGTCAATCCTGTCTTGCAACGTCGGCGCTGCAGTGTCTTCAGTCTTGACGGCGTGATCGTGCGCCGCCGCCGATGTTCCAGCTCCATCTCCGGAACTCGGCATGACCACCTTGGACTTTTGAATCAAGGTGCCTTGCCGAGTCCTAGAATATGTTTGTAGGTACATATTCTGGAACTGCTCGACCAAACTATCCATCTCAGCTTTTTGTTCTGCGCTGAGCTGGTCGGCGGTCACGGGAATGACGTTCTCCTCGACGATCTCGGCCTGCTTTGACATCTCGAGGTGTTCTTGTTGCTGGTGAGAAGCTTGTGTTCTTGTGGTCCCACTGGGCGTGCCAAAAGCGTGTTGGCGCAGAATTTCGACCCGTCCAGCAACCAAACGGGTTCCGCGTTACCATAGCGGCCTGGGAGATCTGCTTAACTCCAGTGCAGGTCCAAATGGCTTGCCTAGTCGTAAGTAGAGCGTGCCAGTTGATTTGATCTGCAATCAACAAGAAACAAGTAAACCAAGTCAGAGAACAATGGGCGATCGGTCAATAGACCGATGACACATTGTCATAGCCCAGCCGATAGGGCAAAGCTATATCGGCTCACTTAGAAAATAAGTAAAACATGAATCTAATCTTATCAGCCTTCATTGATATGTAGATCTCAACTAATAATATCGGCCGATAAGGATAACGAAGGTAACTACACTAGCTAGTACTCTAGTGCAAACTTATACGAGCCAATCGGCCAATATAAACATATCAACCATAAAGAAATCTTAAGATTACTTCACGATCGACGTATCTATACTTATCGATCTGCACATATAAGTGGCAAACACATGCAAGAAACATAAAGCAATCACATGCGTTAGATAAGACTGGCTAAAACCCCGGCACTATCCTTAGTTACAACCGAAAACAGGCTTCGTGTTAGATCTCAAAACAGGACTAAGGTCGATGGCAACTCGAAGTGTGAATTGAGACTTAACGCGAAGAAAATCAGGTCGTCGATTGCTTTTGGGGATGGTAGCTGCATTAAACAATCTAGCCAAGCATAAGAATTAAACCATCGTCGGCAATAAACCCTAAAGCGCGTAAACCGCTGGCAAGGCTTAATTAAGATACCTATCAAAATTATTCAAGACATGATAATCGACGATCACATCATCGAGGCTTAACGTGTCTAAAGCGACACGTTAGCCCCGACGATGCAGATCGTCGGGGATGAGTTCTTACCTCTGCTCCGAAGAAGCAAGAACTCGTCGAAGAAGACCTCTTGCGAGGGTTGGCGATGCGCCGAAAGTAGATTGATTTGATTGTGTGATTGATTCCGCCTTTTACATGTACAAACTATCAGGATATTTATACCCGAAATAACAACAGAACCCTTGTCGGGTACGATCTTATCTACAACTAACAAACAATCATAACTACCCAATTTACAAGATACAGTTGCCTAAAACTAAGCTTTATCTCTATCTGGCAACCTCCTTAAAGCTTATCTTAAGCCCAAACCAAGCCTATGTTGAAGCTGTCAACTTACAACCCATATCGGCCTTCAATCAAACCGAATCCGTATCGGCCGATACGCTCTTTATGGCATCATCTTCCCCAGTCCGATACGGCTACCGGGTCCGATACGACTCCTAATCTGGCTCGAACTCAATCCTCCTTCTCTGCTTCAATTCCTCTTCCGCTTCCAAGTCGATTACCAAATTTCACCGTTAACACCAGGGTCTTGTAAGAAAACAACAACAGTTCAATACACTCTCGGTGCATCGTCACAATTTTGCTTTTACTTTTCGACGAGTTCTTGTTTCGAGCTGGGCTGCATCGACTTCAATCGCCAATAAGAGGTATGGCTTATCACAACAGTTTGTATCGGCAGATTAGCGCATCATTTTAGATGTTCTAATATATCTTATACAACCGTTGGCTATCATATATCTTGGTTAATCTAATTCGATGATTCGATTTGCTTGTATCGACCAAACCTCTTCCAAGGTTTTGTCGGTATCGGCTAAATCGTCTTATTGGCTTAGATTAAGTAAGGTATCCACCACCCTAAGAACCAGTCAAAGGTTTGATTGTTTAGACTTCATGCTTCTTTTCATTCATAGTGCTGCATCAATTGGGTTTGACCTACTAAGTCATGATCATAATCATAAAAGCTAACTTGTCCTTTTGATTGCCAATAAGGGTAGAATCAGGGTTTCAGCCGATCTTACTTGGTATAACCGTTTCACATTTAAGTTCATATGCTTTAATTTGCTTAATATGTTATATCTATCATCTTATACAAGTATATCAATCCTTTAAATTTATTAAGCTTGTTTCAAATCTCACGCCGCCATCAGTTAGGTCCGACCCATCGAGATTGAAACTTTTTTAATGTATTTGATCAAGATTGATATTCTTATATAAGGCTGTATCGGAGTTCTAGCCGATACATTATCTAAAATATCTTAAAATGTATTATCGGCTATGAAATAGGTTCATGTAATCACTGATTTATCTAATCTTAATTATCAGCAATTAATAATGTCTCGGTTGGGTCCGATCTGTAATTACTCTCATCTAAGAAGAAGATTGAATAAATGATTACATGTTATTTATATCTACAGCCGATCAAGATTGCTTTGGGTTTAATTTATAATATCTATCCATCAGCTAGTTATTTAGGTTATATGATCATACGACAAGTAACTTTAAAAAACATCAATTTTATGCTGCATCGATTGGGTTCGACCTATGAGATTGATCCTGTTAGGAAAAAATTGTTTATGATTATACTTAATCTAAATCTAGTTTATATATAGCATCCGACATCTTACAGCCGATTCAACTTGTGCATCGGCTAGGTTTCTACGATACGTCATTGGCTAATCAGTCGATCGACTATGATTTACTAATATCGTTTTCTTGTATATCTTGTTGGTTGCAGGATCAAATCAACTGTCACGCCCTAAACCCAAAAGCAAGATTTTGACCTGCACTGGAGATAAGCAGAACTCCCAGGGCGCCGTGTTTTCTCATCAACACGCTTTTGGCACGCCCGGTGGGACTGATTTCAAGATTTTCATCATGTATGCTGAACTTACAGAAGAAAACATTATTCTAGTCACTATTGAACAATTGTTTGAAGAGCAGAAGGCAGAGATGGAACAACTAACACAAGCTTTTCAAAAGATGTATTTGGAATTCTTCAGTGTAACTTGACAAGGGAAAGTAATACAAAAAAGAAAAGTGATCTTTCCGAAAGCTAAAGCAGAGACTAGTACACAAGGAGAAATCAAAGCAAAAGCTGAAGATCCAATAATTGATGATAAGATGTCTCTACAAGATAGAATCGACTATGCAGTACATCATGTTGTGATTAATCAGTCAAATGTGTTAGTTAACACATTAACAAATGTGGTCAAAAAGGTAGTGGATGGAACCATAGCTAAAGAGAAAGCCAAAGGACCAATATACTTGCCAAATAATGTATTCCCACCTTATAGGACTATCAAGACTGAGATTTCAACTTCTTTAGTGGGATGCAACAACAACCAGTACATGGGTGGCAAATATGTCAGCAAATGACGCAAAATCAGGACTCACAATTGACAAAGGGCACACAATCAGTATCGGCTGGAATAGTTTAGAATTTGCAGCAGATAATGGAACAAACAGCTCATCAACCACGTCAAGCATACTTGGGTCAAAATATGAACTCTCAATATCAACCAATTTCACCACGTCAATATCGGCCAGAACCTGTTCCATAGTATCAATATCAACCTCACTTCAATAAGTATGAACAAATACCATAGCATGGAGGTAATGGCCAGCAGCAGCAATGAGCCGATATGATTGCAGAAGTGGTGAGAGAACAATTTGGACTTAAACTCAAGGATAGTGAGATCATGTATTAGTATCCATACCTAGAATATTTTGATAAGGTTCCTTTACCAAACCGATACAAGATTCTAGATATCTCAAAGTTTTCAGGACAGGATAATGTTTCAACATATGAACATATCAGTCGATTCTTAGCACAATGTGAGGAAGCATCGGCTGTAGAAGCTTTGAGGGTTAGACTATTTTCATTGTCCTTGTTTGGATCAGCATTTACCTGGTTTTCTTCCTTGCCTTATAATTCTGTCAGAGGATGGGCCGATCTAGTAAAACAATTTCATAGATATTTCTTCAATGGGGTTCAAGAGATGAAGCTACCGGACTTGACATCTACAAGACAGAAGTCTGATGAATCGGTTCCAGATTATATTAGGAGATTTAGAGATATGAGAAATAGATACTACAGTCTTTATTTAACCGATTCATAGCGTGCTGATTTAGCTTTCCAGGCATTACTTGGGCTGATAAGAGAAAGATTTTTTGCATAGGACTTTGAAAGTTTAGCTCATTTGGTTCAGAAGTATCGACACATGAATAAAGATTTCAGGAAGCAAAAAGATTTGTCAGAAAAGCCAATAATGTCAACAATATTTACAATTCTGATTCTGATTCAGAAGACGAAAACCCAAAGATTGGCTTGACAGAATGGTCAAGAAACAAAAAGACTATCATATGTCAATGGGTTAAGGATACTGAAAAAAAGAGAAGTATGATTTTGATATCAACAAAGTCGATAGGATATTTGATTTGCTGCTACAAGAGAAACAGATTCAACTTCCAGTAGCTCATGTAATTCCATCGGCTGAAGAATTAAGAAAAAGAAAATATTGCAAGTGGCATAATACAGGATCTCATCACACTAATGAGTGCAAGGTGTTCAGGCAACAGATTCAATCGGCTATAAAGCAAGGCAGAATAAAGTTTGATGATGACAAGAACCCGATGAAGATTGATGGCCACCCTTTTCCTATAAATATGGGCCATACAACAGCAAGTGAAGCTGATAAGAAGAATTATCGGACTTATCAACAAAATAAATTCAATTCTACCAGTTGATCGCAAGTACTAGAAGAAACAAGACAAACAAGTTCAGAAGTATTATCAAGATGATAGAGTCTGTTTTGATTCTCATTGGAAATGTGTGTTCTTTAGGTTTTGCTAGAATGAAGGGATGAGATTGCCATCAGTTGAAGATTGCCTAGGATGCAGTGATGCAGATGCAAGGTATTATGGTGATTCTCATCAAGCAATCAATTCAAGATGTGAGAATAGGTCGATATAGAAGAGGTTGTCAGTACATCAACATCTAGGGCCAATTCATCAGTATTATTTCAGAGATGAAGCTGAGGAAGAGCAAGAAGAACAAATTCAAAACCCTTAATGGTGTCCAACTGGAATTTTCACAAAAAACAGAAAAGAAGAGTGCAACGGTTGAGGAACAGGGAGCAGATGCAAGAGGTTGAAGAAGAAATTAATCATCGGCTGAAACATACAAAAAAGGAGTGGCGTATTAAATCCAAAGTTGTGTCAACTGATGAGGTTAATGCCAACAAGACCAGAAATTCAGCATTTGTTAAAGGAAAAGCTATAGCTTCATTTTCAATCAATATGGTATTTATGTTACCAGCAGAATATAGCATACATTTTGCCAATGAGGAAATTGAGGAATCATTGCAAAGTTAATATTGCCACCGGAGCAATTCATTTTTGAGAAACCCGAAGATAATGAGCATTGGCATCTGAGACCGTCATATGTTAAGGGATTTATCAATGGGAACCCGATGTCTAAAATGTTAGTCGATGGGGGAGCAGCTGTAAATCTGATACCTTATACGACGTTCAGGAAGCTTGGTAAAACTCCAGAAGATTTGATCAAGACCAACATGATGTTAAAAGATTTTGGAGGCAATTCATCTGAGACAAAAGGAGTCTTGAATGTTGAATTTACGGTAGGCAGTAAGATAATTCCAATCACATTTTTTTGTCATTGATAGAAAAGGATCATATAGTTTGCTATTGGGAAGGGATTGGATGCATGCCAATTGTTGCATTCCTTCAACGATGCACGAAAGTTTGATTCAGTGGCAAGGAGACTAGGTAGAAATTGTGCAAGCCGACTGGTCAGTAAATGTTACTATTGTCGATTTATCTATTTAGGAGATGGAAAGAGTTCATTGTTTGTCAGGAAAAGTCTGGGAAGGAGATTATTTAAAAGTGTCCGATTGTAATATACAGCCAACCAGTGATGGAGAACCTCAACTTTTGCTGTGAAGACATAGGAGATAACCTCAATTTTTATGCTAAAGATACTATAGATTATCTAGAAGGTATAAATTAGGGCAAGGGTTTATGTCGGCCGATGAGTTAGAAGAAGTAAATAGTGGAACTGGTGATAAGCCAAGGTCGATATTTGTAAGTGCTAAATTGTCAAATGAATTCAAAAAGGAATTAATTGAGTTGTTAAAAGAATACAGAGATTGTTTCGCTTGGTAATATCATGAGATGCTTGGACTTAACCGATCTATTGTAGAACATCGGCTCCCTATCAAACCAAGGTATCGACCGTATAACCAGCCTCCAAGATGATTCAAACCAGAAATGTATGATGCTATTAAGGCTGAAATTACAAGACTTTATGATGCTGAGTGGGTATCAAATATAGTACCAGTGATCAAGAAAAATGGAAAGCTTAGGGTTTGTATCGATTTCAGATATTTGAACAAAGCTACACCCAAAGATGAATACCCAATGCCGATTGTTGATTTGTTAGTTGATGTAGCATCTGGACATAAGATTATAAGCTTTATGAATGACAATGCAACATATAATTAAATTTTTATGGCTGAAGAAGACATTCATAAGACTGCATTTAGGTGTCCTGGTGCAATTGGTTTGTATGAGTGGGTTGTTATGACTTTTGGGTTAAAAAGTGCTGCTGCTACATATCAAAGAGCAATGACTTATATATTTCATGATCTCATCGGCTTATCGGTTGAAATCTATATTGATGATGTGGTTGTGAAATCCAAAGAGGTTGATGGACATGTAGCCAGTTTATGAAAAGTGTTGGAAAGGACAAGGATGTCACACCCAAAAATTCACTAGTAATTTCTGAACTAGGAAAGGACAAGCCACACAACAGGTATGCAAATGCACATGATAATACAAAGGATGACATAATAAAGGCTCATTTTCTTAAATAGCATTTAACAAACTTTTCAGAATTTACAAAATAGTAAAGTACTAAATTAAACAATATTAACAAACACTACAAAACATACCCGTTGCATAGGCCCAACCATATCTAAACAACCACGCCTGGATGCACAGACCTCATCTCCAAACCAAGAATTAACCATTCCAAACTAGGAGCTAAACAAGTTACCACCATTTATTATTATTTAAGAATAAGTGAGACTAATCACAAAAAACATTGTTAGGCCCGTCCATAACCAGAGCTATACAAATTTACCCACAAGCCACAACCTCGACATCATGTCAACCATGCGTTGCAATACTGGAAAAGTGCCCGAATAGAGACTCTGACAAGACACCATGCATAACACCATGCACTGTTCCCGGATCATACTCACCCCTTTTTAAACCAAGGTATGTACTCCCCAGCGACCCTCGTGGGCATATCTCCGCCACTTCATCGTTTGGCACCTCACAGTGAAGCACGCTATACACAATGTCTAGCCGTTACCCACGCTGGCTTACTTGTGGTTAGTACGGTTAATGCTTCACAACGCTAGCTCACAAACCGGTCCTTAATTTTCATAAGCACGACCGTCAGAACCATGCGCTCACAACCCACCATTAATCAGATTTTAGTTGGCAAATTAATTAATTAATCAATCACGATTACCATCGTGAGCTACCATTAAATGAATAGCAAATAAGTGATAGTGAAGCATCAGTTGTCCCATTAATGTGCTAATGTTTTTAGGCAGGCTAAGCATCCTAATAGCTTTAGCCAAAACCATATAAAGTTATAGCAAATCAGATTATTAACCGGGTGACAAAGCACAGGTAATTAATAACAATAGGGCCATATCAAAAATAGTAGGTCATTCCTACCCGGTGACATTCGAAAATAGATGCAGTAGTTGAATAGAAACAATAGCTTTAAACAGGTTCAACATGCTCAAAGGAGTGCTTTAGGATCTGTGTGACTTGCCTTGAAGTAATTGGTTTTCAATTCTTCTTTTGGAACACTTCTGACGCACTCGCGGACCTCCAAAACGACGGAAATGACAAGCTAACACATAAAACGAGGAAAAAGGCTAAGAAACTCCAAATAAACAGTACATAAAAAGTAAACAAACATGTAGAGCAATATGAATTATGAGACTTGGACGGCCTCATTCCGACTTCAAATGAATTAGTTATGAATTTTACAATATTAAATCCAATAGAACCTATTAAAGAAAAGATTATTCCAAATTAATTAAACAATTTACAAATAATTTATAGCTGAGGGAAAAGATTTAAAACATCCTCCAGAATAAGATAGGATCAAATTTGGTGGATGACATATAGCAAAAGGACCAATATATCATTGACAAGAGAGGGAAAGGATCTATATGGATTTTGGACGGCTAAGATTGGTTTGACTAGGGTTGACCGAGATCCAACGGATTAAATCAATCAAGGATGGATGAAGGGGCTGAGATCGATTAATCGGATTTTGACCTAGATCGGACGGCTCAGATTGGATCTGGGTAGGTTGATGACACTAGACTCAACGCAAGCGAAGAAAGTGAGGTGGCGCTGAGCTAGACGATGATGAGGCATGCCACGCGGGATGACACGTAGGATCAACGCTGGCCAGCACGGGACGGCGACAGTGACGGTGAACGGCGGCGCAACAGCAGAAAAGGAGGGCACCGAGGAAGAGAGGAGAGCGAGGCGAAGCTTACCGGCACAACATCAGGCTTGGCTGGAGCTCTGTCCGGAGGTTGAAGAAGCACTGTAGCGAGGGGAGGTGAACTAGACTTCTACTGTAACTTTTTTTCCCTTGGCACGATTAAAGGAGGAGGCAAACTAGATTTTAACGGAGAAAGGAAATAGGCCAGAGGCAAAAGGGGGAAATGTGAACTTTTCTTGTTTCAGCCCGAAAAGGACAAGGTGATTTTTAATTATTTTTTCAATTAAATTAATCATTGAAATGATGTTTGAATTTTTTAAAAATACTTTTAATGCTCACATAATTTCAAGAAAAATCCTAAAAATACTTGGGAAATCAAAGTATTTGATAAAACTATATCTATATCATTTAATAACTAATTTATTATTTAAATAATTATTGAAATGTTGTTTGTATTATTAAAATAAATAATTAAGCTCTGAAAAATCTGAGAAAATGCCAGAGAGTATATTTAATCATGGAGAATTTAATAAAATTTAAATCCACCCATGTTTTATTTAGCAAATTTAATTTCCCACATTAAACTTCGATTGTAAATTAATGAACATTTAATATAAATTTTAGAAATAATTTATAAATCCATAAAACGAAAATCAGGGTGTAACAAATCTACCCCCTTACAAAGAATCTCGTCCCAAGATTTGAAACGGCTAGAAAGAAAAAGAGCATAGGTAAACTACAGTCTATTTTATTCCATAACTCTGATAATTATTCTAAGGCTATGAAGAACTACTGCTGCCTTGCAACTGGTGGCTTAGCTATATCACTTGAAGATGCAACTGGCACTGCATTGGCTCTTGTGACGATGATGTTGTTGACTTGTCCTTGTGCTTGCTGACGCTGTGACTTCGGACACTCTCTTGTAGAGTGACCTGGCTCATAACAGTTGAAACACATAAGTTGCTTCCTTCCATTACTGTTGTCTTCTTGAGACTGATCCTATTGAACTGGCTCTGGTTGAGTAGCTTGGTCATTGCTGGCTTCATTGCTTGCATTATTATCTGGGTTGATGTCATCACCATCGTTTAACTAGTGCGACTGTTCTTGAGATGAAGAAGTTGGCTCACCAATTTGAAGTGGTTTGATACGCTGCTTCTAGTTGCTACCTTGTCCTTTGTTGAAACATACATTTTTCTCTTGCGGTTATCTATCCTGTTCTGTTATTTTCTAGTCGAATTGCTTTGTCAATCAGCTTCTGGAAATCAGCATAGTCTCCAGAGATTAACTTAACTGGCAGCTCATCAGTCCTTCCAAAAACTTCTCCTGCCTTTCTTCATCAGTATGCACTGCTTCTGGAGCATAATGTGCTAGACGGTTGAACTCATACGGATATTCTGTCACAGTGTGATCCCTTTGCTTTAGTGTCCTGAACTCATGCTTCTTCAAAGCAACAACTCCTGAAGGTATGTGTGTCTTCTTAAATCCTTCAATGAAGTCCACCTAGGTGATTGGTTGTCCTTCAGCTCTGTTCATTCGGAAGTGATCCCACCATTTTGAAGTAGGTCCTTGCAACTGATGCGAAGCAAACACGACTTTCTCTTGAACAGTGCACTGGAGTAGTTCCAACTTCTTCTCTATAGTATGAAGCCAGTCACCAGTTTCAACAGGGTTGGTAGTGCTAGAGAAGGTAGGTGGCCTCACACGAAGAAATTATGTCAACTTATTCTGAGGTGGAGCAGCATGCGCATTGTTGTTTCGTTGGTTGAGTTGGTTCTGCATCTGCTGCATCAGCATGGTGATGAGTTGAGCCTGTTGAGCCATGACTTCAGCAAGGGTTGGGTTCTTTGGCATCTCTAGGATATGTTGGTTGTTCTGAGCCAATCCATTGGCTAGACTCCCTGATCCACTAGCATCGTTGTCTCTCCCATGGTAACTTCCATTTCTTGTGTTTACCATCTGTCACAGATTTGAAAAAGATAGAAGGAAAGGGGTTACACTAAATATGAGACCTTAGCCAGGTTACTACTGATCTGATGTGTGTATACTGTTATATTGGTCAAGTTGATTAAACAAGCAACCTACTACAGTTAAATGCTCATCAATGATCTAGATCATTGACGGGAATGTAACACTGCTGGCAAACTTATCTTTAGTCCTGGATTGCAACCCCTTTTAGTCCCGGGTATGCAAGCGGGACTAACAATCCGAGACTAAAGATGGGTTGAAATAACCGGGACTAAAGATGATTTTTCTTTTCTTAAATGCTTTATATTGCTTGCTGCATGTTTATATATATATGTATAAATGCATATATATTTATATATATTCGTGTATATATATATACAAATACAAACATATATATATATAAAAGTGCATATATATATACATGTATATATATGTCTTTATATATATAAATAAATATATATATAAAGACATCTATATATAAGTAAATACATACACATAAGAGTAATATATATTTGTATAGCATCACGTATATATAATTGCTGGTATATATTACTTATGTATAATGGGAATTTACTTATAAACATATACAATCGTTGTTAATTTCAAATGTTCCATTATATATTACAAAGTAGGACAATTCATCTCGAGTAATGGGTGTTCCGTCGTCGTGGAATTCTCCCACCGGATTAACAATTTCATCCATAACATATCCCATGAGTTGTACTTGAATAGCCTTGATGTAATTCTCATGGGGGAGTTGCTCCTTCATTCATATAATCTATCGTTTTCAAAAAATGAAATATGAATATATTAAATCAATGAGAAGAGTGTAAATAATGTACGTGCAGGTGTTTACGTATATCGATATCCTTATAATTGTTAATGGCGCATGCCATGCGGTGAATAAATTCACAAACATAGTGGCCGCATAAGTTGGTCCCCTTTTCTTGTTATAAACACTAAAGGAGAAACGAACTTATCAAATATTTCTAATATCAAATAAATGAGATTTATAATTTTGGACCATGTATGTACCGGGAAGTTCATCTGCACTGACAATTCTTCCTTGAATTCTCCGCGGACATTTGCACAGAATCCTGCCCACACCCTACAATTGCAAACGAATTAATAACGCTTTCATTTACATAGTAGCGATACCAGCAATCATAACGAGAGTACTAGCGGATCACATTACCTGTTAATCATGTCAATGATATCATCGAAAACATCCCTATCTTTGTACATAGAGTCCATGACAATAATCTGGCCTACGGTAATCTCTATGACAAAGAGGACCCAGCGAAATCTGTAGAATTCGTGAAATATGATATACATATCAATTTATAAAAACAAGAAAGGAAGTTGCTACAACAAGCGGTAAAAACTCACTTTGTGTTGTATGGCAATAGTATGTACTCCTTGAAATGTTGCTGCACCAGGAATTTGTAAATGTTATTCTCGGTTTCCACTGGCCAGCGTTCTAAGGTCTTCTCGTTGATTACGTACGGGTCCATGAAACCGCACTTGAAGTATCCTTTTGTCTGGCGTCTTTGAATCTCCATTATACAGCGAAAAATGGACGTTAAATTTTTGATGTCACATACGAGGGGCAAATGAACGACATTAAATTAAACGACACTTACAGAACCCACCAACTCATAAGAGAGACGTCAAGGGCGTCTTGATGGTATACGTCGTGGCAATCTTCCCAGCATATCCACATTTCGTATGTTCCATGGAAGAAATGTTTATTTCTAACCCTTGCCACAAACATCATCCTACCCTTAGCTGATTGATCCATGTACCATTCATGGAATCGATACATCTATGTAGAGAGCTTGGAGACCAACTCTGGCTTGACAAGTGGTTTGCCGAGTACGTACTTGTGTTTAAGTTCTGTGCTCTCTATAGGGGCCTTCCCCAACAGTTGCTCCTTGCTCAGATTTGTATCATCCATAAATTGTTGTAAACTGAAGTCATAGTCCGATGGCATCTGCTCAACACTTTGTTTCTTTTCCGTTCCGAGTTGAGGGACAGACTTTGCCTTTGTCTTTCTTTTTCCAAAGGACTTTTGAACCAAGCGGTCGCAGTCTGATAGCAAGTTCTTTCTCATAGGTTCGCTCATTTTCTGAAAGAAGGCCTTAGTCATCGGGTCTATCAAAATCTTCTTATCTAGAACCCGTGGCCTGAAGTGATCCTCCACTTGCTTTCTGAAGATCTCCTCAATCTCCTCGTCTGTCCTATCATACGTTCTTTTCTTCGAGCGGGTAGTTTTGGCTCGACAAGTCTTTGCTTCTTCTTTTGTTCTGTGGACTTTGACGGCGCTGGACGAGATGGGCAACACCACTTGGTACTTGCAGCTGATTGCGGCATTGAAGACAGAGGACACTGTGCAGGCGGAGGAGATGGTGCAGGTGGAGGAGACCGCAGTTGCGGAGGAGACGGTGCCGGTGGAGGAGAGCGAGACTATGGTGGTGGAGATTTAGGAACGGATGCCGCTACTCGCCCGGGAAGCACGATGTAGTGGTTGCACCACAGTATAATGGCGTGGGCTGTCTCTCCTAGTTTCGTCTCCCCGTCTCCTCCGGGGATTTCTAGCTCGAGATCCTCAAAGCCTGGGACCACCAGCTCAATGTTGGCCTTTGAGTACCGAGGTGGAATAGGTTTACAATGATATGTCCTGTGTAGCTGCACTTGTATGGCCATGCCATCCGCCACTTTCACGACAATTGAGGTTAATTAGTAATTAACATATGCACAAGCATTCGCAATTTAAAAGCCAGACATCATAAAACTACAAGCATACCTTGATTGATTTGTTCCTGAATGGAATATGCAGCTCACACGGTGTCCACTCCGTGATTTCATCCACGGGGCAGAGTTTTTCGTCGACAGCTGGCATTGCTGTAGCATCGATGCTATGTTCCCCTACTTGCCCTATAGAAGCGCAGTTGCTTCTATTGCGTGAGGGGCACACCATGACGTGAGGAACAGATGGCTGGGACTGCTGGCTCTGCTGTTCACTTAAGTGTTGGTCCACCTATCTTGCCACCTCCTCTTGCAACCGTGCATCCTGAGTAGCTATCCTCAATTCAAGATCTGCCAATTTCTCTTTTTTATCTCTCTTGCTCCTCATGCGACTCCGGTATATGTGGATGTCCTCTTTAAACCCATACTTCCATGGAACCACACCTTTTCTGCGCATTCTCTGTCCGGCTGGAATCTTTCCTCAGAAGATGCCTCTAGGGCATCCACGAGACGGTGAGCTGCTTGGCGTATGTCATCGCCAAAGATCAGGGAACCACCACCAGGATTCAGTGTCCCCCATGAGTGTAGTACCACTGTTTTGATCGTTCAGGTCAATCAACTATGGCTAGAACGATTCCTCTTCTAGCTAGAGCATCCTCCATTTTCTACCACTTGGGCACTACCTTCTTGTAGCGGCCCGACCCTAGACAATGAAATTACTTCTTCTTGGAGGCATTGGCTTTGTTCTTCGCTATTCTGCCTTGCCCTTGCTCTCCTGTCTTGTAGGCCAAAAATGCATCCCAATGACCCTTCAGTTTGGGGAATGCGTCGAAGTCCAGTGTCAGATCCTTCAGGACATATCTGTTGTACAAGTCTTTCTTGCAGCCTTGGAATTGTTGAGCCATCTTTTTCAGCGTCCAATCCTTCACTTTGGTGTGATCTGCCTCAGGAATAGTGAAGGTCTCGAGCATGGGAGATATGTTTGTTCAACATCCCCTCGTGACCTTGTTTGGCGCCAGTTTTGTATGGTGATTGGCACGTGATCCCTCACGACCCAACCGCTGTGACATAAATTTTCTTGCTGCATCGGCGGAGCAACTGGTTCACCGTCTGGGTTCACTCCAGTTATGATGTGTCACCCCACCACCTTTCTCGCGACACCTCGTTGTCTGTGTAACATACCCTAAATTCGAAATTTCAACTTTAGCATCTAAAATATTGAAAATGATTTATGTGATTTAGAAACACTAAAATTTTCCAATGAAAACCCTGGGCGAGTCTAGTGATACTAATTTTGATATACAAATTCGTGATTATTTTAAAACCTTTAACTTGATAGTTTCAAGAAAGAAAATAAAAAATAGTGTGTGCATTTAATTGCACGATGTATTGTTAAGCTTTGAGTCCTTTTTCTTGTTTATGGATTTTCCTAGCATTTCATATTAGGACTCATGAGCATTTACTTAAAAACCTGAAGCAAACACTTAATGTATTTTTACAAGGATGTAAAAATATATAAAGTTGAGTAACTAAAAGTATAAATCATGCTCAACAACATCATATTAGGTCAAGAATTATCTAAATATAATTTTACAGCACTTAATTATATTTTATAATAGGAAACATATAAGTAAAGATAAGCTTATTGAATATTTAAAAATAATTGGTGCAATATAAAATCATGGGGAAATTCATGTAGATACTATGTAATATATATATCTCACTAGAATTTTGGTATAATTTAATATGTACAGTTGATACCCCAAATATTTAGGTCAACGCAATCAAACTATAGTTTAATTCTTAACCCTAATCGGCACAATTCTTACCTTAGCCAAAAACACATTAAATTGTATGGAAGTGTATATGGAACATAATTTATTCAAATACTAGTTTATTTATCATGAATTAATATAATTTTTCCAGAATTTATTTTGTAGGTTTGGACCTATTAAAAATTCAAATCAATTTTGGCTAAACTGAAATTCTTTATTTTCTTGAGAATAAAATGTAGATTATTTTTGTGTGAAACCAAATAAAATGGAATCTAGGTATTTTTATCTATCTCCAGAAAAATCCACATTATTTTATTTTGCACAGAAATGAAGATATGGAATTTTAAAGATGGGAGGAAGAAATAACTAAGAAAAAATTGTTTGTAAACATTTGTACAGTAGTTCAGCCAATTATCTACCCATATCTCTCACTCTTCCTCTGTTTACATCGTCTGGACCCACATGGCAGCTCCATCGCTCAAGCTGCTAGCAGAGACACACAAAGAGCGAGAGAGAGAGATCGACGCCGGAGGTGCTCGACGCGTGGCCGAGACGTGTCCGGCGCTGAGCTCACTCATAACTACTCCCGGACAGGTCGCCCTTCCATCTACTCCCTTCCTATGCCAACCAAGCCGAGCGAGAAAGCTTATCTTGCCACCATTCTCGTCAATCTCCTTTGCCGACCGTGAAGATGACGACCATCGCCACCGCCTTTGAGCCCAGGTCGTTCCTCCTCCCTTGGTGTTTTGTCACCTCCAGACCATGCCGAGTCTATCCCCTTTGACCTCATCCCGTGTCGTGCAGTGGTGACATCAGAACGCCGCCGCGCCCACTAAAGCTCCAGAGCACCGCCGCTACCGCATCATCGTCCAAGCCGAGCCAAGCCGCCGCGCCACCATCTTCACCTTGATCCCAGGAAGATGCCAACACAAGGAATCGAACCCCGAAGCCGTGGAGAACGAGATCGGCTTCTTCCCTAATTCCGGCCGCTGGCCATTGTCGTCGATTACTCGTTCTCTGGTGAGCTCTGACACAATTCCTTATTCGGGGAGCATCCTTAAGTGATCCTTGAGATGTCCCTCACCTCCATCGGCGGGGTGTCTCAGCATCCCGTCTTGTTTACGTTCTTCTGCGTGCCAACGCTTCATTCTAGCATGCGCTTTGTTCCTAGACAAACGCCTCAGCCGTGGTTCACCTTAGCAGGAACTCTCTTCTTCGAAGGCTGTCCGTCAACATCACCTAGGTCATCTCGTCTAATCTTGTATCGTAGTGCCTTACAGACCGGGCATGCTTCTAGGTTCTTGTACTCCTCATCACGATAGAGGATACAATCGTTTTTGGACTTCTAGTCCTAGAGGGCAGACTATCTTCTTACCTTTGTACGTTGTTTTGGGCAATTCGTTTCCCTCGGGAAGAATATTCTTTACGAGTTTCAATAACTCGCCAAATGCCTTGTCAGTCACACCATTTTTTGCCTTCCATTGCAAGAATTCCAGCGTGGTACCCAACTTTTTGTGCCCCTGTTCACAACCTGGGTACAAGGACATTTTGTGGTTCGCTAACATCCGCTTCAATTTCTGGACCTCCTTTTCACTTTCGCAATCCTTTTTTACGTCGCACAACATCTAACCAAGATCATCCGCATCGTCATTTTCTTCAACAGCTATGTCTACCTCGCATGTTGTATTTTCTTCAAATCCATCGTATTGAGCCCAGTCCAGAATGTTGTCTTCTTCTTCATCATCTTCTTCCATTGCAACCGCTGACTCTCCGTGCAAGGTCCAACAATTATAGCTAGGCATGAATCCCGACTGCAACAAGTGGATATGAAGAGTTCTTGATGTAGAATACTCATTCTGGTTTTTGCACTTTTTGTATGGACAACATATAAAACCCTTAAGCTTGTGGGTATTGGCCACACTCAAAAAATAATGCATGCCATCAATAAATTCCTTCGACCGTCGGTCCGCGGTGTACATCCATTGTCGATTTATCTACATCAGGAGATAACAAATGTAAAGGAAGTTGACGAAAGTGAAACTACTTAAATAATCATATAATAATTTAAAACATCATATTGCAGCAATTAATGGGTAGATTCATGGATCTGGCCGCGAAACCGATGCTATTATGATCAACTGAGAAGCATATTGCATGATGCATATTGTGTATTTAGATATGCATGAGACGAGGCTTGTAGTACTATAATAAATTAACCAACCTGTTTGGGTTAACGTATATGTCCACTACAGGATAGCATCTAATATTATGAAATACCCTTATTTTTATTCTCTACATCAATGTTCTATCTTATCTTTTTCCATGCATATACCTATTTGATAGATAACATATAGAAAAATAGCTAGAAATGTAATATGTTAACCATACATCAATAAAGCATGAAGTTGCTAACCTTTTAGATCTCTTCAATTTGTATAATATCACCAAAATATTTCCACAAAAAATTTTGGCAGCACCTCCCCTCCTCCTCCTTACAAATTCTTGCAGCAATGGCTCGGCTGAAGGAGGAAGAAGACTATATGGACATGATCTTTAGTACCGGTTGGTGAAACCAACTAGTACTAAAGTGTTGATCTTTAGTACCGGTTGGTCTTACCAGCCGGTACTAAAGATCTCGGGCACCCTGACAAGGCCTAACAAAAGGTGAACTGGGACTAAAGATGATCTTTAGTACCGGTTGGTGTTACCAACCGATACTAAAGATCATAAAGAGCCGTTGGGCTTACGAACCGGTACTAAAGACCATTTTTAGTACCGGTTCATAAGTGAACCGAGAGATTTGTGATTTTGGCCAACCGAGCAAAGATCAGTTCTCCAGTAGTGTAACCATACCTACACATAGCAAGTAACAAACGTTCTACCCTACTAACTACTTCTTCAAAGTTACTTTGGTGGTTTAGGTTCTAGGGTAGGGTTCCGAACTCTATTCCATCTTGACAGCTTAACACCTCAGTCCGACCGTCATCTTTTTGTCCCTTGATCCACTTGACTTGACTTCCGTAATGTCGACGGTGTAGACCGCGACTACGGTATTTGTAGAATATGGGGTCATTGATACAAGTATCTACATGAAACGAGTACAAGCACACAAAAACAAGGATTATACTGGTTCAGGCCCCTTGAAAGGTAATATCCCTACTCCAGTTTATATGGGATTATGATGAAAGTCACCGAGATTACAATAGATAACAACAAAAACATGAAGTACCGACAAGATCCCACTCGAGAACAACTCGATGAGATCCAGGCAACGATTTGTCTTGGAGTCCTTCGGATTGCCTCTGCTATGATGGTGGCTTGCGCTATGATTCGATGATCCTGTACTCCCCAGGGGGCTTTGTATTTATACCTCGGACTGCCTTGGCCTCCAAGTAGAATTCGGAGAGTACTTTCAGCCTATGTGATCACAGACATTGTATCCTCCCCGAATAGAACTATAACACCTTTTATTCATGATACAATTTCCTTGTTTGTTAACCGAATTCAATAATGTTAAGGTAACCTTCCCGTATACTAAAGGTATACCGTATCCGTATGCTTCACGACCCCAAAGATAAGAGGTATGCCTTATCCATAGCCCTAACACGTAAGTAGACGACATCGACATCTTCATGTTTCTTCAACAAATTTAACGACTATCCAAGTTGAAGGAGGAAAGAGGAGGATTGATAAAATGATTTGCAAAGAATTCAAGAGAAGGAAGAAAGGAGAATTTTTTTTTCAATTTAAGTTTTCAAAAAATTTGTCATTCAGGTTTGACCATTTGGCTTATCCTACAGTCAAGATGGCTCTGATACCAACTTGTCACGCCCGGAATTTCATTAGTAATTTTTGAACTAATTTGTGCATAAAATCCTCGTTCAGGATTAGTCGAGGTACACAAATCGACAATTTAATATACAGATTCATGAATAAAAACCTTAAATACTTACAAAAGAAAAGTAAAGAACAGCAGACAACCAATCTAGCGATGGCTCCAGCTCCACTCCCACAGGCAGCTCAACTTGGGTATTAGCCAAATGTCTTCTCCTTTGCAACTTTCTTCAACTGAGTTTTGATTGATTATTGCAAGCTGAGTACATAGAATACTCAACAAGCCACACAACAAATATGCAAATGTACAGAATAAGACAAAGGATGACATAATAAAGGCTCATTGCATAAATAGCATTTAACAAACTTTTCAGAATTTACAAAACAGTATAGTACTTAATTATACAGTATTAACAAACACAACACAACATACCCATTGCGTAGGCCCAACCATATCTGAACAACCACGCCCGGTTGCAGACCTCATCTCCAAACCAGGAATTAACCATTCCAAACTAGGAGCTAAACAAGTTACCACCATTTATTATTATTTAAGAATAAGTGAGACTAATCCCGAAAAACATTGTTAGGCCCGCCCATAACCACGGGCATGACTATTCGAATAATTTTACTCTGGCCAGAGGTGCAAAAATTTACCTACAAGATACAGCCTCAACATCATGTCAACTATGCGTCGTGATAATGGAAAAGTACCGGAATAGAGACTGTGACAAGACACCATGCATAACACAATTCAATGTAGTGCACCGTTCCCGGATCATAGTCATCCCCTTTAAACCAAGGTATGGACTCCCCAGCGACCCCCGTGGGCTTATCTCCGTCACTTCTTAGTCTGGCACCCCACAGTGAACCATGCTATACACAATGTCCAGCCGTTGCCCACGCTGGCTTGTGGTTAGTATGATTAATGCTTCACAACGATAGCTCGCGAACAGGTCCTTAATTGTCATAAGCACGACCATCAAAACCATGTGCTCACAACCCACCATTAATCAGGTTTTAGTTGGCAAATTAATTAATTAACCAATCACAATTAGCTATCGTGAGCTACCATTAAATGAATAGTAATAAGTGATAGTGAAGCATCAGTTATCCCATTAATGTGCTAATGTTTCTAGGCAGGGCTAAGCATCCTAATAGTTTTACGTAAAACCACATAAAGTTCTAAGTATTCAAATTATTAACCAGGTGACAAAGGACAGGTAATCAATAACAATAGGGCCCTATCAAAGACAGTAGGTCATTCCCACCCGGTGACATTCGAAAATAGATGCAGTAGTTGAATAGAAACAATAGCTTTAAACAGGTTCAACATGCTCAAAAGAGTACTTTAGGATCAGTGTGACTTACCTTGCAATAATCGGTCTTCAATTCGACTTGTGGAACACTTCTGAATCACTCGCGGACCTCCGAAACGACGAAAACGACAAGCTAACACGCAAAACAAGAAAAAAGACTAAGAAACTCCAAATAAATAGTACATAAAAAGGTAAACAAACATGTAGAGCATGATTTTATATGAATTATGAGACTTGAACGGCCTCATTCCAACTTCAAATGAATTAGTTATGAATTTTACAATATTTAATCCAATTGAACCTATTAAAGAAAATATTATTCTAAATTAATTAAATAATTTACAAATAATTTATCACTGAGGGAAAAGATTTAAAACATCCTCCCAAAAAGGATTGGATCAAATTTGGTGGATGACATATAGCAAAAGGACCAATATATCATTGACAAGAGAGGGAAAAGGATCTCTATGGATTTTGGACGGCTGAGATTGGTTTGACTAGGGTTGACCAAGATCCAACGGATTAAATCAATCAAGGATGGATGAAGGAGCTGAGATCAATTAACCGGATTTTTACCTATATCAGACGACTCAGATTGGATCTGTATCGATTGATGACGCAGGACGCCAAGCAAGCGAAGAAAGTGAGGTGGCGTTGAGCTAGACGATGTTGAGGCATGCCACGCGGGATGACACGTAGGATCGACGCTGGCCGACGTGGGATGGTAACGGTGAACTGCGGTGCAACTACAAAAAAGGAGGGCACCGAGGAAGAGAGGAGAGCGAGGCGATGCTTACCGACGCAACGACAACAACGAGAAGTGACGGGAGATGGCCGGCGGTGAGCTGTTGACGGTGAAGACATTCGGGTCGACGATGAGGGTGGTGTTCTGGCAACTTCGATGGAATAGAAGCGGTGGACGGACTTCTCATTGTAGCTGTGAACCCAACGGAGGCGTCGATGGGAACAACGGTTGGGCTCGGCTGGAGGTTGAGTAGATTGGGTTCACGGCGACGAGGGGCTTCCGATGGGTTTTGGCACAAGGGAACCAGCGGCTGGGCTTCGTCTCGGTGATGCGGTCCTGGCGGTGGAAGCGGCGCTTTCCGGCGACGATCGAGGCGGCGGGAAAAGGCGGCTGAAGCGGCGGCCGGAGGTGAAGAGAGAGAGAGGTTGCGGGGAGAAGGTTTCTGGTGACGACGGAGAGAGGGAGGGGTGGCGGCCGAAAGAGGAGAGGGAGAGGGCTCTATTTATAGCCACGAGAGGGAGAGATCGAGCCCAATACGAGCCCAAGGTTGCCGGGAAAAACTAGGGTTCAGCTGGGGAGAGATAAACTCGAGTTCGAGCTCGAATCCGCGTTGATTTCTCGAAGATATGGTTCAATTCTTGGGGGAAACGAAAGGAGATAAGGGGAATATTTCCCCTCAACTAATTTCATGTGGGGATGAACGAATGTATTGGATTTGGAGAGGGAAGCGACAGCATCGGGCTTGGCTGGAGCTCTGTCTGGTGGTTGAAGAAGCACTGTAGCAAAGGGATGAAAACTAGACTTCTACTGCAACTTCTTTTCCCTTGGCCCGATCGAAGGAGGAGGCACTGGACTTTAACAGAGAAAGGAAACAGGCCAGAGGCAAAAGGGGCAAAGGATAAGGGGATTTTTAATTACTTTTTCAATTAAATTAATCATTGAAATGATCTATGAATTTTTAAAAAATACTTTCAATGCTCAAATAATTTCAAGAAAAATCCTAAAAATACTTGGGCACTCAAAGTATTTGATAAAACTATATCCAAATCATTAAATAACTAATTTATTATTTCACTAATTACTAAAATTTTCTTTGTATTATTAAAATTAATAATTGAGCTCTAAAAAATCCAAGAAAATTCTAGAGAGTATATTTAATCATGAAGAATTTAATAAAATTTAAATCCACCCTTTTTTATTTAGGAAATTTACTTTCCCACATTAAACTTCAATTGTAAATTATTGAACATTTAACATAAATTCTAAAAAAAATTATTAAATAATTTATAAATCCTTGAAACGAAAAATCAGGGTGTGACAAAGGAAGTATGGTTTATAGATGAATCCTAACAAATGAGTTTTTCGTGTATCGGCTGAACAATTCCTTGGTTTTCTAGTTAATGAAAGGAGGATCGAGATAACACAGAGGAGTACAAACGCTATTAAAGATATTGAGCCTCCACAAAATAAAACCAAGTTACAATCCTTGATTGGCAAGATTAATTTTGTAAGAAGATTTATTTCCAATTTATCAGGTAAAATTAAGCCTTTTACTCTATTGTTGAGACTGTGAGCCGATCAAGAGTTTATATGGGGGGAGAAACAGCAAAAAGCTTTGGATAATATCAAGGAATATCTGAGTTCACCTCCATTATTGATGCCACCTTTAAGCTTTACTTGTCAGCCGATGAGAAGTCTATCGGCTTGGTTCTGGTTCAAGAAATTGAACAAAAAGAAAGGGTAATATTCTATCTTAGCAGGAGGCTTTTGGATGTAGAAACAAGGTATACCCCTGTAGAGAAGCTATGCTTGTGTTTATACTTTTCATGTACAAAGTTGAGGCATTATCTACTTTCAGATGAGTGCACAGTAGTTTGCAAATCTGATGTAGTGAAATGTATGCTATCGGCTCCAATTTTGTAGGGTAGAGTTGGGAAGTAGATTTTTTCTTTGACAGAATTTGTCCTTCGATATGAATCGACTAAGGCAGTAAAATGGCAGGTGTTAGCCGATTTTATTGTTCAACACCGAGGTAGTTCAGTTGGATATGTTGAGATAATGCCTTGGACATTATTTTTTGATGGATCTATTTGTACACATGGTTGTGGCATTGGCTTGGTAATTATATCATCTCATGGAACAAGTTTTGAGTTTGCCTTTACAATTAAACCTTATTATACAAACAATTAGGCGGAATACGAAGCAGTGCTTAAAGGATTGCAGCTTTTGAAGGAAGTTGAAGCCGATGCAATTGAGATTATTGGTGATTCATTGCTGGTGATCAATCAGTTGTCGGGCGAGTATGAGTACAAGAATGAAATCTTGAAAGTTTATAACAAAAATTGCCAGGAGTTGATGAAGAATTTCAAGGTTATTGCTATGAGCATATTCCGAGAGAACAAGATATTGAAGCTAATGATTTAGCCCAAGGTGCATCGGTTTATAAGCCGATGTTGAAGGATATAGAAGTCAAAATTGCAGATGTTGATACCGATGATTGGAGGGATGAAATTATGAAATATTTGAAAAATCAGCGTCAAGAAAAGTAAAATATAAAACTTTGAAATATGTATTGCTTGATAATGATTTATATTATCGGACGATTGTTGGGGTTTTGCTTAAACGTTTAAATCTGGAAGAAGCTAAAGTTGTTATGTGTGAAGTACATGAAGGTATTTGTGGTACGCATCAATCGGCCCATAAGATGAAGTGGTTGCTTTAAAGAGTTGGATATTTTTGGTCGACAATGCTGGAAGATGGATTTAAATATTATATGGGATGTCTAGATTGTCATAAATTTAGAGCAGTTCAGAGAGCCCCAACATCGGCTATGAACCCAATTGTCAATCCATGGCCATTCAAAGGTTGGGGAGTTGATATGATCGGCCAAATTAATCCACCATCAAGTAAAGGGCATAAATATATTCTAATGGCAGCAGATTATTTTATCAAGTGGGTTGAAGCAATTCCTTTGAAGAAAGTTGACTCTAGGAATGCCATTGAGTTTGTTAAGGAATGTATTATGTATCGGTTTGGAATTTCACAGATGATAACAACAGATCAAGGATCTATCTTTGTGTCCGATGAGTTTGTTCAATTTGCCGATAGTATGGGTATCAAATTGTTGAATTCTTCTCCTTATTATGCACAAGCCAATGGACAAGCTGAAGCTTCTAACAAAAGTTTGATCAAGTTGATTAAGAGGAAGATTGTAGAATAACCTAAGAAGTGGCATACTACTTTGGCCGATTCATTATGGGCATATAGGATGGCATGTCATGAAGCCACGCAAATACCACCCTATCAACTTGTATATGGACACGAAGCTATTTTACCTTGGGAGAATAACATCGGCTCAAAAAGAATTTCTTTACAAAATGAGCTATCGGTTGATGATTATCATAGTTTGATGATTGACAACTTAGAGGATTTGACGCAGGTTCGATTACGTCCTTTAGAGAAGATCAAAAGGGATAAGGAAAGAGTTTCAAGGCATTATAATAAAAAGGTTGTGTCAAAGACTTTTGAAGAGGGAGAACTTGTCTGGAAGTTGATTTTGCCAATAGGAACAAGAGATAATAAATTTGAAAAATGGTCACCTAATTGGGAGGAACCCTATCGGATTCATCATTGTGTGCCTCAAAATGTGTATATGCTTGAAAGACTTGATGGAGAAGTTTTTGGGAAAGCATTAAATAAAAAATATTTGAAGAAACTACCCAAGTGTTTGGATCAACTCATAATCGGTTGTTTAGCCGATGTATAAACTACATCGCCTCAAGATGGCTGATATGTATTATCGCCCTTATACCAAATTGCAACAAATGTACAAGTATGAAAACAAAAAGCAAGAACAAAATCAGCTCAAAAGCCGATGATTATATTACACAAAAATGTTTCAAGTGTTTCAAGTAGAAAGTATCAGAGATTTAAAAAAATTACATCAACCCAAAAAGTTTTGGATTGCCGATATCGCACACAAGAGAATTTGATCTACTTCTTTGATAGCTCAAACATCATCGGCATTTGTTCCTGGAACTGGTTTCAAGGCCTTCTTTTGAGCAGCCAAGTGCTTGGTCGATGCCTTCAACTTTGTTGTTTGATCTTCAATGGCCTTTGGGAGATCGACTAGCTTGAGCTTCTCTTGAGCAATTTCTTTGTGTGTTTGTTCCAACTTTGCCAGGAAATCGGCTTCTTGTTGTTCCAGGTCAGCAATATGTTCTAGATTGTTTCAAGACCAGCCATTAGCTCATCAAGTTTGGCTTTGTTCTCATTTACTTGTTGCCGGCTGGTTTGAAGAGTCGATTCCAATGCCTTGAGTTCAAGGCGGTCTGCAAGTCTTTGCTTGGCTCTTTGGACCTTAAATTGGTGGGATTCGAGAAAAGCTGTTGGAGAGATAAAGTTGATTACTTCGTCAGGCAACTGATCTTGAATTTCTTGAAATCTACTTCTAATCGGCCCACTATTTATGACTAAAGCATCTAATGAAGAGTTGAGTCGATCAGCTATATCTTGCAATCTGGCCCTTAAATCTTCGGAGATAGGTGATTTGGCTTTGCTAGTGGTTTCCTCATCTTCTTCATCCAAAAATTGCCTTATGTCAAAAGAAAACATGTCGGCCAAATTCTGCAAGTCAAATTTGATGTTAGAAAGGTAAAAAGGGCTGAGCCGATAAAAGGTTTATTTATAAACTTACTTGGATCATCGGTGCAGCAGCAGCAATTTATTCTTCTTCCCCATGATGGCTGCCAGTAGCGGAAGGTGTGTGTTCACTGGAGGCTGGCCGATGAGGTGAAGCTGATGGAGCTCTGGGCTGAAAACAGGACAAGTTTCAAACTATATTGTATCAGCTGATTACAAAAGTAAAGAGTAAGAAGAATTTACTGATGCAACTGAAGAAGCTCAAGGACTTGGAGACAATGGTGGCATAGGAAAATGCTTGTTCTTGGCAAGAGCCGATATAGTCTTGGGCTACAAGAGGACAAGTGTTAGCAAAATGATTAAAGAGTTCAGATATGAGGCAGTATGACTTTTTACCTTAACCTTGTAGATTATTTTGCGACGATGTAGTGAGGATGAAGGTTGCTCGTCAGCTTCACTGCCTTGTTCTCTAGGATCAGCTATATCAGTGGGACCTTGATCGGCTGGGTCTTGTTCTTCATCATCACTCATCCTAGTAGCAGCTTCATCGATTTCTTCTTCTATAAATGCCTCCTTTAAGTATTGCTCGACATCTGAGTCAGTGGGATGGGCATCATCGACAATCTTCTTGGGAGTAGTAACTCTTGGCTTTTTTGTGGTCTTCTTGATGTTTGACTGCTTGCTTTGCTTATGACCTTGGAAATTGGTTCTCTAACTTGGCCGTGGAGCAAGGAGCCTACTAAAGGAGTAACAAAGCCGATGATGGATGATGCTAGATGTCGAAACTTGGTTTCGGCAATAATAATCTGGGGGTAGCAGTCAAGCACCAAACACGATGGGTTAGTATGCAAAAGGAATTTAGACAGGTTCAGGCCCTCTCTTCGAGAGGTAATACCTTACTACTGTTTCGGGGATTCGATCCGCTGAGTGGTTTATTGATCTCTTGATCTCTTTCAATATGTGCTCTCGTGAGATTTGTATGCTTGTGCCATCTTCGCCCTGCCCCTCAAGGGACGCCCTACCCTCCTTATATAGTCCCGGAGGGTGGGTTTACAAGTCAGAGACCCTATCATACTGTATGTCGGACTCCTCAACCTTACCAACTATGGACTATGAGCCGTTACCTTATTACAATGGTAACGTAGCACCCAAGTCATAAGCTGGTTTACATAATCATGAGTCATAGCCTATCCCCTATGGTAAGTCAGATAAGCCAGCTGTGAGGGTATCCGGTACCCATAATCTCCACAGTAGCCCCCGAGACCTTCACAGTCGACGAAATAATCTTGCCTCGAACCAGAACAACACATAGCCGAGTGACTCATTAGCCGAGTGCTTCTATCGCCGAGTGCCTCCATCACCTCTGCCTGAGTCTCCCGAGTGCTTTATCATCCAAAAAGGGCTGTGAAGGGCTGAAAACATATCAAAAATTTCAAAAATAGAGGTGCATCGACTGATGCACCTAATTAGGTGTAGCCCCCGACTATGTGGTTAGTTAAAACAAACTAAGCATATAGTCAAGAACTATAATAATCATACTCTTTCGAGTGAAATAAATGTCTGGCCTAAGCCAAAAGCATTCATAAAGAATCATATGACACATAACCTTATAATCAAGGCATAGTGTATAATAAATCCGAGTACTGGCAAGCTCATGCTTATCCGAGTCGTTATGCCCGAGTCCTCTTGGAGCATACAATTCAGCCAATCCTCATGAATTGAAAATCCGAGTTAATAAACTCAAAATAAATTTATCAGCCATCTGAAAAATACGACCAAAATATTAAATAGCTCCAGCCATAATATTAGGTCTTAATCGAAAAAACACACCAAGGTGGCAAAAAAGCATTGATATAATATAAAATCAAATGCTTTGTAGAAAACCAAACAGCTCCTGCAACCTATAAAAAGTTACTAGGACAGTTATAAAAAACTTTACTGTTTGTCACCTTCCAAGTTGCATCGTACCAACCTTCAACAAGTTATGTAACTGCTGTATGAAAGGATTTCCAAGGTATTGGGCAAATGAGACACGCGCATATTGCCAGAGCAAATCTGCTTAAGTCCCCAGAGACACGTGTCGTGCCACACCTGTAATATGGGCCATAAGCTTCTCATGGGTCTCGGCCCAATCACGAGAAAACCTAGCGGCACCCTAATATTTCTGAAGCACCGTTGTCTTCCCCGCCGCTTCATCTTGCAAAAACTTCCCCTTCCACGCTCCTGTTCATAGGCTCTTCGTAGAAACCTAGAACTCGTGCGCATCCAAATTCATCCCTCCGGAAGCTCAAGCCCCATTAGGATTCCTCACGCGCAACCAACTCCCGGCATTTCCCTCAAAAAATCCCCACTCCCAACGCCAGATTCATCTTCCCCAATCTGCATCCATGGCTGAGGAGAGAGAAATCCCCTTTGACCAATGGGCTACCTCCGACGTGAAGGAATCGACCCTGTGAGAGATGATGAAGGACGGAGTTCTTCCGGCCAAGGAGATCATCGGTTGGCGTCCGGCGTTCGGTGAAGAATTCACGACCCCAAACACCGGTGAGATCATTGTCTTCACCCACTTCTTTTACTGCGGGTTCGGTCTTCCAACTTGCGATTTCTTCCACGGCATCTTGGAATATTACGGTCTTCAACTCTACCATTTGAACCCAAATTCCGTGCTGCATATCGCCATCTTCATCCATGTATGCGAGGCCTTCTTAGGTATCCACCCGCATTTCAATCTTTTCCTCAAGGCTCACCCAAACAAAGACAACCCCTGCGTTGTGGGTGGTGCTAGCTTTCAACTCTCCGCAAAGATTACTTCCCTCTTCCTTTGAAATCTTTCAATAAAGGCTGGCACGCAAATTGGTTCTACATCTCGAACCCAGCCCCCAGTTTGCCCGACTTCATCGGCCTCCCACCTATCCAACGGGCCAACTGGAACACCATACCAGAAAACCAGGATTGGATAGAAGCGAACAACCTCTTGGCTAAGATCCTTGAACTGAAGAATAAAGGACTCCAAGGAGAGCAAATCACTCGGCATTTCATCAAGTGCCGACTGGCTCCTATCAAGGAAAGGTCTAAGCCGACTTTCGAGTATGAAGGCCAGAGTGATCCCAACCGGGAGGACAGTGAGTCCCTAAGCTTCCAGGTCTTGTGCGCTCGCATGTACAAGATCTTCTCATCTAGAATTGTGGTGCAATACAGCCATAAGCTCCCGGTTGTTCCCTTCAGTCTTCTTCGACCGCCTCCTCCGGTAAGTAGACTCTGCAACTCGTATCATTCTTCATTTTGTTTCTACCTTCCAATGCGTCTTAATAGTATTGCTTGCAGGCAAACGCTCTGATCATCTCCAGGCCATACAAGGTCTTCCACGAAGATGCACCTGCTCAGCCAACTACCAAGAAGCCAGCAGGCGGCCCAAAAATTAAACCACAGACCAAAAACAAGAGAGCCACTGCCGAGGAGGAAACCAGCAAATGGACCAGCAAGAGAAGGCTGGTCGTAGATGACTCGGATGAAGATGCTGAAGAAAATCAGACTCCAAAAACGAACATAACTTCTCCGAGGCCATCCACACGGTCTGCTCCAAAGATTAGGAAGTCCAACAGGTATCTTCTTACTTATTCAAGTTTATCTTTTCGTCGAAAATATGCTTGTCTTCAATATCTTCATCTTCTCTTGCAGAAAACCCCAGGATATAGATCCCACCGGGCAGACAGAAAAAACAAGCCAATCTGCGGTGCCTCAAGAACCAAAATCTGCAGAACAAGGGTCTCAGGACCCTCTCCCGAGTGAAGACACCCCTGTGGAAGAGCCCCCGACTGCCAGTTAGGAAGTCCCGACTGGAAACCAGCCGGATAAAGACACACAGGGCTCGTGTGATCAAGAAACACCAGTCGAGGACCCAGCTCCAAGGACAGGTAAGCTTCAAATAGTGTTCAGACTCTTGTCTTGAATATACTTTCCGACATCCTTCTCATCCGTCATTATTAGAGCAAGCAACCGAAGAGGAGGAGATTGTCCGACTGAAGTCTTCAGAAGACTCAGTTCCTCCAATAAAGATTGAATGGCGAGATGCTAAAGGCAAGAGGCAGGGCATCGTCTTGAACAAACAGAAAGAGGCTAAAGAACGTGACATGCTCGTTGCCAGCCTTACCGAAGCGTCTCGTCTATTAAATGTATGTATGAATCTTCTCGTATCTTGACCATATAACTTTGTGTAATAGATTGACTCTATCTTCGTAATCCAGAGATTACATTGCCGCTCAATGGCCAAGTCAGACACTCTCGAAAAGCTAGTACCTCATGTGAACTCTCTGGAGAATATCCAACAAGATATCAAGAATGCCAGAGAAGAAGCAGCAGCTCAAGAGATCGTCTTGAGGGAGGAAATCAACAAGCTTCGAGATATGAACCTAGAACTTCGTGGTTCAATCGGAGGTAAAAGAACTTTACCTATCTTGCTCTTGTATAATCTGTTTGATTCTGATAATTCCAAATCTTCATGCTGTAGCCAATGTATCTGAGATCGACTCCCTCAAGGCTCAATTGAAGAAGGCTGAAACTGACAATACCAAGCTTGAGTCTGACAAGAACAAGGCCTTAGAAGAAATTAAAGGTAACCCCCGACGTTTGTACTCCTCGATCCGATCTTGGTTATTCATGCAATCTGAATCATATCAAACTTGTAGCTAATAGAGTAAAATCCCAAGCCCAATTCAAAGTCTTCGCCGAAAAAGTCCGGAGGGCCGAAAGAGTTAGAGATGACATCGCCAACGCAGCCACGCCAATACTGTCAGCGCATTACGAGAACGGCCTCGGGACAAGCTCTTTAGACGCAGTTGAAGTCTTCGATAAACTCAGCACAGCACCAAAGAAGTATATAGAAAATATTACGGATGCTGCTGTTATGAGTGCTAGTCAAACCTTGGCCATGACGAAGTCGCTTTATCCTCGGGTAGACATAAACTCCATAGGAGAAGGCTTCGCTGATGGTACCACTGATGAGTAGGCCTTAGAGCTGATTAATGAAGCACAAGAGACGGCCAAAAAGATTGTTGCTGATGTGGTAGAAAACTTCCAAGGGTAGATTAGCTGATGTAAACATGGTTGAGATATGACTTGTAATGTCTTAATTTATTTATGCTTATGCCCTAATACGAGTCTTCACATTTAATTTCTTAAAAATTTTCGTCCGATTGTCACCAAGCCTAGACTTGATTAAGCCATCAGAAAACTTTCAGTCCTTATCTGCTGAACTCAAACCATAACAATAAACAATGATAAACTAAGTATGAACAAGTCAGTACTGAGAAAAAGAACATCATATTTTATTGATATGTGTAGCCCCCGACTGACAACTCAAGAAATCATCTTACTTGAAGTCAGCAGTCGAGAAGAGCATGATACAATAAGTCTAAGCATAATATCGATGAAGGTGCTCAATATTCCAAGAGTTCTCCACCATGGTCTTCACGCTTTAGACGATACGCTCCTGGCCGAGTGACCTCAGCAATTATATAAGGGCCTTCCCATAGCAGAGATAGCTTGTGTCTCTCTTTTGTAGTCTGAATCCTTCGTAGAACCATGTCGCCAACAATAAAAGCTCGTGACCAAACGTTGCGATTATGATAACGCCGAAGTCCTTGAAGATACCTTGCCGACTGAACCAATGCAGCCTCACGAGCTTCCTCCAGTCGTGTCAAGTCATCAACTCTGTCTTGATCATAGCGTTCATCGTTAAAACTGCGAACTCGAAGAGACTTATACTCCATCTCACTCGGCAACATTGCTTCGGCCCCATAAACCAAGAAAAACGAAGATTGGCCAGTAGCCCGACTGGGTGTAGTCCGCAGTGACCATAATACCGAAGGCAACTCTTGAAACCATCTTCCAGCATAGGGACGTAGCCTATCAAATACTCGGGCCTTGATGCCTTGAACAATCATACCATTGGCGCGTTCGACTTGTCCGTTGCTTCTGGGGTGTGCCACCGATGCGTAGCAAATCTTGATACCAAAGTCTACACAAAATTCCTTGAATACGCCTCAAGTGAACTGAGTCCCATTATCAGTTATAATTCTGTTCGGAACGCTAAATCGGTGCACAATATTTAGAATAAAATCTTGCGCCTTATCCGCAGTTATCGTAGCAACCGGCTTAGCCTCAATCCACTTGGAAAACTTGTCAATGGCGATGAATAGATGCGTAAATCCTCCCGGAGCCTTCTTGAAAGGACCAACCATATCCAAGCCCCATATGGCGAAAGGCCATGATAAAGGGATTGTTTGTTGATCTTGGGCTGAAACATGGCTTTGCCGAGCGAAGAACTGACAACCTTCACACGTGTGAACCACCTTGTCGGCGTCGGAGACCGCTGTGAGCCAGAAAAAACCTTGTCTGTAAGCCTTTCCCACCAGAGTGCGCGCTACAGCATGACTGCCGCATATACCAGAGTGAATATCGTGCAACAATTGTCGTCTCTCCTCAGGCATGACGCATCTCATCAAAACTCCAGAAGGGCTTATTTTGTATAATTCCGAATCGATCATGACGTAGCCCTGGCTGCGACATCGGACTCGCTTCGCATCATCCTGGTCTTCCGGCAGCTCTTGCTGAGTTAGAAACTTGATGAACGGCGTCCTCCAGTCGGCGTCGAGCATGGCAACCTGGTTTGTAGCTTCTTCATTGGGGATTGATTTCTTAGCAATAGTTGGCTCATAGAGGTGCTCCACGAAAACGTCAATCGGGGCTGCTTCTCGCTTGGACCCAAACTGCGCTAACTCATCTGCCGCTTCATTGTTGTGTCTCAAGACGTGAGATAACTCCAGTCCATCAAACTTGTCCTCAAGTTTGCGAACTTCTTGTCGATAGGCCTCCATGGTATCATTCAAGCAGGACCAATCCTTCATTACTTGGTTGACCACCAGCTGGAAATCTCCTCGTACAACCATCCGTCGTATACCGAGTGAAACAACAAGTCGTAGGCCATGAAGTAAGGCTTTGTACTCGGCGACGTTATGTGAGGCAGGGAAGTGAATATGAAGAACATACCGTAGCCTCTCCCCGGTCGGGGAAATCAGCACAACTCCCGCTCCCAAGCCGGTGACTCTTTTAGATCCGTCAAAGTGCATGGTCCAGTACTGCAGCTCCTCCCTAGGTACATCTTCTTGTCGCTCGGTCCACTCAGCCACAAAATCCGCCAAGACTTGAGACTTTATAGACGTCCTCGCCTTGAACGTAATGTCCAACGGCATCAACTCCAGAACCCACTTTGCGATGCGTCCAATAACCTCCCGATTATGAATAACATCATCGAGTGGAAAGGACTTGACCACGGTAACCGAGTGACTCTGAAAATAATGGGCCAACTTCCTAGCAGTAATTAGAACTCCATATAGTTGTTTTTGTACCTAGGGGTAGCGGGTTTTGACTCCTGCCAGCACCTCACTGACAAAGTAGATCGTCCTTTGAACCTTCTGAGCTCGTCCTTCCTCCTCACGTTCGACGACCAAAACTGTGCTGATCACCTGGTGAGTTGCGGAAACATAGAGCAATAGAGGTTCTTGATGGTGAGCTGAAGCCAACACGTGTGGTATTGTGAGGAATTTCTTGAAGTCTTCAAAAGCCTTCTGAGCCTCGGTGGTCCATTGAAAATCGTCCGTCTTCTTCAACAACCTGAAACAAATCGGCTCAGCGCCGCCATGCAACCAGTGAGCTTCTGAACGTCCTTTTGGGTACTCGGGAGCTTCATGCTCTGGATAGCGTTGATCTTTTCTGGATTTGCTTCAATGTCGCGATGAGACACCATAAAGCCAAGCAGCTTGCCTGACGGCACACCGAAAGTGCATTTCTCCGGGTTCAACTTCATTCGGAAGGCCCAAATATTTGCGAAGGTTTCTTCTAAGTCAGCGATCAAGTCTTCCTTCTGCTTGGTCTTGATGATGACATCGTCGACGTAGGCTTCCATGTTCCTCCCAAGCTGGGTCTGAAGGCATCTCTGGATCATACACTGATAGGTAGCTCCAGCGTTCTTCAGGCCGAAGGGCATCGTGATGTAGCAATAGGCTCCATACGGGGTGATGAATGATGTTTTCAGGCAGTCGGACTCCTTCAGGCTAATCTGATGGTAACCCGAGTAACAATCCAAGAAGCTCAGAAGCTCGCAGCCGGCTGTTGAATCGACGACTTGATCAATACGAGGCAATCCAAAAGGATCCTTGGGGCAGGATTTGTTGAGGTCGGTGTAGTCCACGCACATGTGCCATTGTCCTGTCTTCTTACGAACCAGGACCGGGTTGGCTAACCAGTCAGGATGGTAAACCTCTTTGATAAACCCAGCAGCCAAGAGCTTGGCAAGTTCCTCCTTGATGGCATCCTTTCGATCTTGGGCGAAGCGGCAGAGTCGTAGTTTTATAGGTTTTGCATCGTCTTTGACGTTTAATGAGTGCTCGATCACCTCCCTAGGAATACCCGGCATATCAGACGGTTTCCAAGCAAAAATATCTTTATTATTATGGAGGAAGGTGATGAGCACGCTTTCCTATTTGGGATCTAACTCCACGCCTATTACAGTAGTTTTAGAAGGATCAGAGGGGTCAAGGGGGATTTTCTTTGTCTTGGCGTCGCCTTCTCCCAACTTGGCTATCTTCTTCGTGGGGATCTCGCCTTCTCCAGATGTCGATGCAGCCAGTCGGACTTCTTGTTGGCCGCGTAATCTCTTATGAGTTTGGGCCATGTCACAACTTTCCTTGTCATAGGTGAAGGCTTGCCTGATGTCGCTGCGCAGGGTGATAACTCTGTTGGGACCGGGCATCTTCATGATGAGATAAGTGTAGTGTGGTACCACCATGAACTTGGCGAGCGCAGGTCTTCCGATGATCGCATGGTAAGCCGCTTCGAAGTCAGCGACCTCAAAGGTGATGTTCTCTGTTCGGAAGTTCTCCCGAACTCCGAAGGTGACTGGAAGGGTGATATGCCCGAGTGGCGTAGATGACAGCCCCGGGATGACTCCATGGAAGGGGGCTGAACTTGGCTTCAATTCTGCTCTCGGGATCTGCATCTCGTCCAGCGTCTTGGCGAAGAGGATGTTGAGGGCGCCGCCGCCGTCGATGAGGACGCGCTTGAGCTTGATGTTGCGAACCACCGGGTATAGTACCAGGGGATACTACCCCGGGTGAACCACTCGGTCAGGGTGATCCGAGCGGTTGAACGTGATAGCCACCTCCGACCATTGTAGGTAGTGTGGAACTTCGGGTTGTGCCGCGTTGACTTCTCTGTCGGTCAGCTTTTGTTTCCTCTTGGACTCGTACGCCAGCGGTCCCCCGAAGATGTGGTTTAGCTCACCCATGGGATCTTGGAAGGGCTCTGAGCTGCCAGCCGGGTCGTTCCTCTTGGTTCCCGATGTGCTGGCTTCATTCGCCGGCTTCTGGCGTAGTTGAGCTGCGTACTGCTCAGCGAACTGCTTGTAAATGAAACAATCCTTTGCCGCGTGCTTGTAATTTGGGTGATGCGTGCATTGAGCGTTCATGATCTTGTCGTAGGCGGCGACTCAGGGACGCTGTTGTTGGTAGTTCGTCGTCGTGGCGACTCGTGGACGCTATTGTTGGTAGTTCATCGTCGTGCACTGAGCCTAGAAGTTGGTGATGAAGTGGTCCCGAAGCTCGCTCCATGAGTCAATCGAGCCTCTTGGCAAGCTCATGAGCCAGTTCCTGACTGAGTCGGCGAGAGCAACGGGCAAGTAGTTTGCCATGGCCTTGCTGTCTCCTCCTACTGCGCGGATGGCGAGGGTGTACACGGTCAACCATGACTCGGGGTTGGCCTTGCCATCGTACTTGTCAATCCCAGTGGGCTTGAAACCACTCGGCCAATCCACTTGACGCAGGTCCCGAGTGAACGCGGGCACTCCATCATCGTAGTTGTCGGGTGATCTCCTTCGGTCTTCATAAGAGCATCGGTCACTCTCCCGATAGCGCCGGTCAAGGACCTCCCTCAAGTCACTCGGCAGGGGCCTTCGGGGGCTGCTTAGATGGTTGGAGTCGTAGCAGCGACGAATCCGATCGTGGACGGGTGGTCGACCATGACCTCTCTCATGAGAGTCGGCCGATTGTTCTTGATGCTTCCATGCTGCGTTGCGGGGAGGGTCCTTGGACTTTGTAACATACCCAAAATTCTAAATTCCAACTTTTGCATTTAAAATATTGAAAATGATTTTTGTGATTTAGAAACACTAAAATTTTCCAACAAAAACCCTGGGCGAGTCTATTAATACTAATTTTGATATACAAATTCGTGATTAATTTAAAACCTTTTTCTTGATAATTCAAAGAAAGAAAATAATACATAGTGTGTGCATGTAATTGCATGATGTATTGTTGAGATTTGAGTCCTTTTTCTTGTTTATGGATTTTACTAGCTCATCATATTAGGACTCATGAGCGTTAACTTAAAAACTTGAAGCAAATACTTAATGTATATTTACAAGGATGTATATATAAGAAATATATGAAGTTGAGTAACTAAAAGTATAAATCATGCCCAACAACATCATATTAGGTCAAGAATCATCTAAATATAATTTTACAATCATTTAATTATATTTTATAATAGGAAATATATAAGTAAAGATAAGCTTATTGAATATTTAAAAATAATTGGTGCAATATAAAATCATGGGGAAATTCATGTAGATACTATTCAATATATATATCTCACTGGAATTTTGGTCTAATTTAGTATGTACATTTGATACCCCAAATAATTAGGTCAAAACAGTAAACTATAATTTATTTTAAAACCCTAATCGGCAAAACGAACATACACCTAGGACTTATTTAATCTCTAGAAAATTATTAGTTAATCCCAAAATTATGAATCCACTGCTGTTCACCTTAGAAATATGTATCATTTGATCTGGATGAATGGAATTTGACAAAACTACCTCCTAAAACAAATTTAAACAAATAACTAACTCTCCTTTTGTTGAACTTGTAAAATTCATAACCTTCAAAATAGCAATGATAAAATAGAATTTTCTTCACATAAAATCATTTTAAGACATGACTAACCCACTGTGAGGAATTCATGCATTTTAGAGCATTTTGGATTTTTCGCCTTATTTGGATGTTTATTTGTTCCGTACATTATGATTAATTAGATTCCGACGTTCCGGAGTACGTGGAGCAAGAACATGAGATTGAGTGTGATTTCTCACAGCAGCAAGGCAAGCATCTAAGCATATAGAATCCCTATTTTGCTAAAATGATTTGATTGCAAAACAATATATATGCATTTGTTGATTTGCTACAGAATTATCGGTATTGGTTAGATTTGGTTATACCTAATTGCTGCAAATCCTTCCTTGTTTCGTTGTTATCTTTTATCCTTGTAACCTCTGGATGGAAATAATTGGGAAGGTTTTATTTCTTTTACTGATGCTTAGCCATGCTTAGGTTTAGTAGTGTTAAAAATCGATGGATGGAGCTATCGATTGAACTTATTCACTATTTGCGATTTATGGGCATAAAATCTGACTACTTTCAATAAATGATTCATATGGAAAATATGCTTGAACTTGGATGAGTGATAGGGCGATGAAGGGATGGTGGTTTTCCCTGATGCACGTAGCCTCGTCTGCATTGTTAAGGACCGAACATGTTGACATCTATTCAAGAACCTTACGTACTACCACACGCCGGTATGGGACGGCTTGACTTAGTACTACGTTGCACTGTGATCATCTACACTACGCTGGTCAATTGTGAGGATGCTGTTCCTTTGGTGTGCCCAGGTGTGCCTGGTTTTGGCAAGGGGTTTCTCCCGCGATGGTGAGCCCGCCTTAGCCACATCACACACGCACGTGGCTAAGTCGTCGGGGGCCTAGGCATGGTTTAGGTGGTTGGGGTGTGACTAGGAATGGACATGTTATGAACTTGTATCACTTGTAGGTCACACCTGTGTGCGTGTGAAGCATTTGATCCTTGTTCATTTCGTGTGGGTAAAGATGTACCCCTCTGATCAGAGTAAAACTATTCGAATAGCCGTGTCCACGGTTACAGGACGACCGCTTGATGTGTTAGTCATTCTATGTTAGCATCAAACTTGGGTTAAATGGATTGGATTAGTCTTGGATATGGAATGGTTATAATTGCAAGCTATGGTGGGACAATGGTAGTCCATGGATGTGATGCGAGCACGGGTTGTGCTTATACATGGATGGTGATGAGAGCACGGGTTGTGCTTATTTGTGATTAAATTTCAGATTGTGCTATGTTAGAATGTCTATGTTTTCAACTTGTGATTTGCTCAACTAAATTGGCTTTTATGCAAAACTTGAACCCTTATACCATCTTTTAAGGTAGAAGCTTGCATACTCCTTTGTTCTATGTATATATATTAACGAGTAAGTCTTGCGAGTACATTCTTGTACTTAACCCGATGTCTGCAAATTTCAGATGAGGTTGTCGGCGTACTTGATTGTTCTTACTACCCTACCGAGGGCGGTGAGGGTGGTGAGTAGCCTTTTCAGCTTGACTCTTGCCCCGGTTGGTTGACCTTTGGGTTAAGTGGCACATCATGGACCTTGTTTTTGTTTATGTCTTATTATGAAACTTCCGCTGCAATAGTTTGTGTTGTAAGATGGGTCGTTGAATACCATTATGACATATGTATATTGCTGTCCTTTTATCTACCTTTATGCATTTGTGATGTTTATCAATTGCTTGCGATAAAAGTGCAAGGCTAGTCGCTTTTCCTGGGGACTAGCTAAGCATGAGTATGAATTTTGAACAATTGAGATGTTGTAGAGCTCTCGCAATTTGAGTCAAGTCTCCTAAGATGTGTAACACATCTGGTCGCCGCCTTCGTGTGGTTTGACGGGCATGTCTCAGGCTGAAGTTGACTGGCATGCGGAATCCAAACACTATCTCCTTTGCTCATTATTCGGCATTACGGATTTTATACCGAATGTTGTTAATTTTGTGATCATGGGCACATTGAGGTATGAGTGGCTATTTATGCGTGTATGGATCTCACTCATCCAAAATTATGTGGTGGTCACAAAATACATTGGACGGTATGATATTCGGGTGACCACAGACTTGACGGGTGTCTTGCTCCGCTCGGGCCTCTTGTAGTCTTTAGATCGTAGTGGTGGTAGGCGGCTTCTTTCAGGTGTTTCGGTGATGGACTCGGTAGGTCTCCGCGTGGAGCTAGAGGGAGGGCCGTTGGCCGTAGCTGCGACGATGGTCTTGATCTTGTCCAAAAGTGGTGTTACTACAGCGTGTGCCGCTTCGATGACGGTGTCGATGAGGGTGAGGGCAGTGACGGCGTTTTGTTGAGGCGTCTGGAAGATGTTGGCGTTGTCGACTCGTATCTGCAATATAGCCTCGCGGGCAGAGCGCCCAGTTGCCCTTAGGTCTCGTTTCTTCTTGTCGGCTTCTTCTTTCTTCTTGAGCTCCTCCTCCTTGCGCTTGTTTTCCTCCTCCACACGCTTGCGCTCTTGCTCAATCTCGGCTCGTTCCTCCTCCACAATCCTCCGGGCCATGGCCGAGTCAGTCTCGGCTACTTCGGCCATAAGGACGTCGAGGAGCGCCGGATCGTAGTACTCTTTGTCGAAGTCGGAGCTGTTGATGTCGTCCGTGGAGATGTCGTAGAGGTCGTCGAAGTCGGTGGAGCTGAGATGTTTGTCGAGGTCCGTAGACGAGTATGACCTGAGTCGTTCGAGTATGACAGCAATTTCCCTCGTGCCCGGGGCGCAGCATGAAGATGATGAAGAAGATTCTCCCAAGTGGATCGAATCCAACTCGGAAGACAGACGGTTGTGGTAGATCTTAGCATCGTCCGGTAACCCGAACAGCGTCGAGGGGTTTCCCCCTCCTGACTGGTCCAAATCCGAGTCAAGGAGAGAGGGCTTACCGAATTTGTCAGCGATGAAGTTGAGGCTGCCGAAACGAAACACCTGCCCAGGGGCGAAGACAAAGTCGTCGAAGCCTGATGTAGATCCCATCGCGCTTTCTCGACGAGATGAAGAAGAAAACTTGACGCGTTTCCCCTACCTGGCGCGCCAACTGTCGAAACTTGGTTTCGGCAATAATAATCTAGGGGTAGCAGTCAAGCGCCAAACACGATGGGTTAGTATGCAAAAGGAATTTAGACAGGTTCAGGCCCTCTCTTCGAGAGGTAATACCCTACTCCTGTTTCGGGGATTCAATCCGCCGAGTGGTTTATTGATCTCTTGATCTCTTTCAATATGTGCTCTCGTGAGATTTGTATGCTTGTGCTATATTCGCCCTACCCCTCAAGGGGCACCCTACCCTCCTTATATAGTCCCGAAGGGTGGTTTTACAAGTCAGAGACCCTATCATAAACTCCTCAACCTTACCAACTATGGACTATGAGCCGTTACCTTATTACAATGGTAACGTAACACCCAAGTCATAAGTCGGTTTACATAATCAAGAGTCATAGCCTATCACCTATGGTAAGTTGGATAAGCCAGCCGTGAGGGTATTCGGTACTCGTAATCTCCACACTAGATCTCCTGAAGGCAATAAAGCCGATGTATATGCAATTAGCTGGTTGCTTATGATTCTAGCAGGAGGAGTGCTGATGGCCTGCAAAATAGATATGTCAAGCATTTTTAAGGAAGACAAAGAATTTAAAGTTGTTTGGAAAGGGACAAGAAATAATTTACGTGAGGGTTGGTAGAAGGGATAACAGTGGTCAAGTAAAAGCTAGCCGACAGATGAAAAAGATGCTTCTTCCATTCACTCAACCATCGGTCAAATAGCTGGCTTCACAAAAGATGAATGTTGATGTGTTCAAGGGAGCCTAAAACAGGATTTTCAAGGTTCAACACCCTGTCCATCAAAAGAGTCGATGTGATGATGCCTCTGGTCTGGATTTTCCTTGCAAAGTACAAGCCGATTGGAAGCTAACCTTGTTAACAGCGAAATTTGGTAAAGATATACAAAGAAAAAGATGAGTTCGAAGCGGATTCGAAGAGATGAGATTGTTTCCAAAAACAGAGCAGCGCATCGGTTGGAAAGCTGTATCGGCCGATATAGAATCAGACTCGGTCAGCCAATACAGGCAATGCGAGTTCATATTAGGTTCGAAAGGAGATCTAAAGATGTTGCCAAACAAGGATTGAGTCCAGAAGAGGCAATTGTATCGATTAATTAGGAATAAGAGTTAGTTGTTTCCTTTAAGGAATTCGTGGTAAGAATCCGCCTACAGACTTGATTGTTTATTTTGTAAGTAGGCAAGTTTGAGTCATATCCGATATGAACAACGTTTGTATGTTTGGGTATAAATATATGCCTGCGGTCTTGTAAGAATGAACAACAGTTCAATACACTCTCGGTGCATCGCCACACATTTACTTTTACTTTTCGATGAGTTCTTGTTTCAAGTTGGGTTGCATCGGATTCGACCTCCAATAAGGGGTATGACTTGTCACAGCGGTTTGTACCGACGGATTAGCGCATCGTTTTAGATGTTCTAATCTATCTTGTACAATCGCTGGCTATCACATATCTTAGTTAATCTAACTCGATGGCTCAATTTACTTGTATCGGCCAAGCCTTTTCCAAGGGTTTGTCGGTATCGACTAAATCGTTTCATCGGCTTAGATTAGCTAAGGTATCTACCACCATGAAAATCAATCAAGGGCTTGATCGTTTAGATTTTATGCTTCTTTTCATACTTAGGGTTGTATTAATTGGGTTTGACCTACTAAGTCATGATCAAAGTCATAAAAGATAACCTGCCTTTTGATTGCCAATAAGGGTAGAATCGAGGGTTTAGCTGATCTTACCTTGTATAACTGTTTCGCACTTAAGTTCATTCAATTTGATTTACATGTTATATCTATCATCTTATACAAGTATTTTAATCATATAAATACGTTAAGTTTGTTTCAAATCTCACGCTGCCATCGGTTAGGTCTGACCCATCGAGATTGAAACTTGTTTAACATATTTGATCAAGATCGATATTCTTATATAAGGCTATATCGGAGTTCTAGTCGATACGTTATCTAAAATACCCTAAAACATCTTATCGGCTAGGAAATAAATTCTTGTAATCGTTGATTTGTCTGATCTTGGTTATAAGCAATTAATACTGTCTCGGTTGGGTCCAATCTATAACTCCTTGCATCTAAGAGAAAGAATAAATGAGTGATTACATATTATTTATTTCTTTAGCCGATCTCGATTGTTTTGGATTTAATCTACAACATCTATCCATTAGCTAGTTATTTAGGTTATATAATCGTACGACAATTGACTTTAAAATACAACAATTTTATGCGGCATCGATTGGGTTGAACCTATGGGATTGGTTCTGTTTAGGAAAAGTTGTTTATGATTATACTTGACCTAAATCTAGCTTATGTGTAGCATCCTTCAACTTACAGCCGATTCAGCTTGTTTGCATCGGTTGGGTTTCTACGATACATCATCGGCCTCCCATCCGATCGACTATCATTTACTAACATTATTTTCTTGTATATCTTGTTGGTTGTAGGATCAAACCAACTGGCACGCCCTGAACCTGAAAGCAAGATTTGGACCTGCACTGGAGCTAAGCAGAAATCCTAGGCTGTCATGTTTTCTCATCAACGTGCTTTTGGCACGCTTGGTGATGAGGACATCCCAACCATGCACGCTAGCTCAAGTTCAAAGGATACAAATCAAGGGCCAATTATGCGTAGCCGTGCAAAACTACTCCAAAAAGAGGTGAACTCACTCCTAGCTGAAATTAACTTTGATATACATGAGAATGTTATACTACCTAAGTGTTCTACCTTGATTATGTTTAGGTTTAAAGACGAGGAAGAATCGAACCAGTACAGTCCAAAACGGACCAGTAGAAGAAATGTTCATATCTCTCCACTCCGAGAAGCTTTTGAGGCCCATGAGAACATTTTGGAAAGCTCATCAAGTCTATTTTCCAATGCAACAAACCTCACCACTTTTGGACGTGTTAATGGTGAGATATACACAACTTAGTCAAGACTGCTCTGAAGGCTAAGGGTCTGCCAGGTCAGCATATTGGTACAACTTCTCGTGTAAAACTGTACCAATCCACAATGTTTCGTGATGCATGTTGCACATGTCTGGAAAGCCCTTCGAGTCTATTTTCACACCCAACAAACGGTTCGTCAATTGGAGTTCCCAATAAGGAGTTATGGTCAGTTTAGTAGAAACTGCTCTAGAGACCAACAGTCACGCGAAGCCACTTCGGAATGTCATCTCGAGGAGACCTTTCACATAGCCTTTCTTCAGAAACTCTATTTCATTTTCACACCTATCTAGGAGGGTTGTTCCTAGTATATATATCCCCTGCCTCTAAGCTATTAGGGACTTTTGATCATTTTGATAAACGACATCATATCGCAGCCGAGACTGATGAGTGCCTTACTCAAACCATTGTTCTTCCTTGTTCTTCTTGGACTTGTGAAGTGATTCCTCTGGAATCCCCTACTTCGTGCTCTACGGCTTCCGTTCGGCTGCGCCGTATTGTGTGGATTAGTTCCGGATTGTGGTTCTGCAGTCGTTCGGAGATCGAGTCGAAGTCTTCGCGGTTTCGGTGCCTCTCTCCCCGTCGCTTGGTCGCATCCAACCTTGGACAGGTATAAAGCTAGTTATCCCCCGATGTTCGCAGCAACTTTCCTTCGATTCATGACCTATTGTCGTGAAGATCGGGCCATCCCTTTCTCCGAATCATATCGGTACTTATCATATGGTATCAGAGCTTTGGTTGTCACGATAGGTCTTACCATCATCCACATATTTACCTTGGTTTTATCCATCATATACTACTATTTTGTTCATCACCTAAAGTCCACTAAAAAGCCACAAAATAAATCCTACAGCCTTTGGCGGTACTGTTATCTTTTTGTTGTTGTGTTCATCAAGTTGCTAGTCACCATTTTCATATATTTTGTGTCGTGTTTCATTTGTTATCTGCACCCCTATTTGTGTTAAAAAAAATTCAGAAAAAATATTCAGAGAAGAAAGAAAAGAGTCAAAAAAAAGGGAGAAAAAAAAAGGAAGAAAGAAAAATAAGTTCAAGGGGTTTTGTTGCGGTTTGTTTGCTGAAAATTTCAGTTTACATATTCAAGTTGGTGGTAGACTCAATAGCAGCAACTTTGAGCACTTCAAACCACTTGGATTGCAGTACCATAGCCTCCCTTGATTAGCCACCTATAGCTCCACCAAAAACTGAAACCGGGACGTTTGACTCGTAATCCTTGCGACCTCTCAATCACTTCCATTGAGCTGCTACACTAGCACAATCACTGTCCTTGAGAACAGGCAAGAACATTGGTAAGTAAGAGGTGAGGTGTGTGATTCAACAAATTTACCTATTCCATTTTTCTTGCATAAGTGCTAATATGGCAGACTCCAATTCGAGTATTCATGGTGGACGTCATGGAGAAGAAGAACCCCCTGTTGCATGGGCTGAATTGCACCAAATGGCCGACTCACTCTTGGAGGCCATGGGGAGGATGCTTGATGAACACATTCCTGTACATGGGAGAAGGGCACCTCGCCATCAACATGATGAATTTGGTGGTGAGAATTTTGATGCGGGACATGGCGTTCATGACCGTTTCAGAGATGGTCGTGGTGGTGATAGGTGGGCTGGTCATCCAGGCCGCAATGGAGGACGTGATCACGGGCGTGGTCGTAACCACCGTGTGCGCTTTGAAGATGAAGAATTTGGTGATTTTGATGATGAAGAGGGGTTTGATGATAATGAAAATCCCTTTGCAAATGATGGGCTGTTTGGGCGGCGCCGAGATCATTGGCGGCGTGCTGATTATGGAGAAAGAGAGCATCATCATGGTCGTCGTAATAGAGATGACCCGGACAATATAGCTCGTGTCAAGTTGAGAATTCCCAAATTCACTGGAAAAGAAGATGCTGATGCATATCTTGAGTGGGTTGAGCAATGTGGTCAGATTTTTAGAGTTCATAATCTTTCTGATCAAAGGCGTGTGAATCTTGCTTCAGTTGAGTTCTCTGGCTATGCTCTGACTTGGTGGAATCAAGTACAAGAGAATCAAGTTGAGTTGGGACGTGATTATATCAATACTTGGGATGAGATGAAGAGAGTGATGAGGAGGCGATTTGTACCCTCAAGCTATCAGCGTGACCTTCGCAATAGGTTGCAAGCGTTGAAGCAAGGAAAAAGAACGGTTGATGAGTATTATAAGGAGATGGAGCTGCTGTTAGTGCGTGCTGAAATTAGAGAAGATCCGGAGTCAAAAATGGCAAGATTTTTGGGTGGTCTTAATGAAGAGATTTCTGATTTTGTTGAGATGTTTCCATATCATACTTTGCAAGATCTGGTTGATCAAGCTAAGCGCACGGAGAGGAAAATTCATCAAGAGTCACGTGGAAAATCTTATGGCAGCTGTTCCATAGATGCCCCATGGCGCAAGCAGCAGTCCGGTACTTCTTTTGGTGGGGGTCGATGTCAGGGTGCTGCAGCTAGGCCCTCTCCATCGATTGCTCCATCAAAGATGGCGGTTTCTACTGCATCATCTCCTACAAATCAGCAGCGATCTATTGCAAGTGCAGCAGCCCCAAGTGTTGCTTCAGCCGCTGCGTCTTCTACATGTAGCAGAGAAATAGTGTGCCACAAGTGCCATGGTCATGGACATATTGCAGCCCAATGTCCAAGTAGGAGGACCATGATTGTGAATGAGCATGGTGAATGGGAATCTGAAAGTGATCAGGAAGAAGTTGGTCCAAGATATGATGAAGAAAATGAAAGCAATGATGATAATGAGATCCAACCCGATGAAAGTGATAATAATTGCTTTGTTTCTCTTCGAGTGCTCAATGTTTCTGCTGTAAAAGAAGAGAATGGGCAGCGACACAATCTCTTCCATACTAGAGGCATGATCAAAGAGAAATTGTGTAGAATCATTGTTGATAGTGGCAGCTGCAATAATATTGCCAGTCAAGAGTTGGTTGATAGATTGGGGCTAAAGCAGCGGCGTCATCCTAATCCATACAAGATGCAATGGCTTAGTGATTGTGGTGCGCTGCGTGTGAACAATATTGTGACAGTTCCTTTCTCTATTGGGCGGTATAATGATCATGTGGAGTGTGATGTGGTACCTATGCAATCATGCCAACTGCTACTAGGTAGACCATGGTTATATGATCGTGATGTTCAGATTTTTGGAAGAACAAACAAGCTGACCTTCATGCACAAAGGAGAGATAATCTCATTGCTCCCTTTGACACCAGAGGCGATTTTCAAGGATGATCTAAAAAGAAATCAGTAAGCGAGCGAGTACCAATTGCGAGAGACCCACAAAAATAGTGAGGGAGTGTTTCGAAAGCCAAATAAAACCCCACAGCTGCAAAAAACCAAGACAATGGGACAAGAGGGATTAGTCATGATGGCTAGGAAGGGGAATTTAAAAGAGTTGAGTGAATCCAATGCCATGTTCTTTGTACTCCTGTACAAGGGCAATTTTTTTCCACTAACGACTTACCCTCTACTTTGCCAAGTGTTGTTTTTAGGCTGTGTTCGGCAGCCGAATTTCCCGGCGCGCACGGTACTTTTCGTCCGCGCACGCTTTTCAAACTACTACACGGTGTATTTTTTTGCAAAAAGTTTCTATATAAAAGTTGCTTTAAAAAATCAAATTAATCCATTTTTGAAAAAAAAATTAGCTAATACTTAATTAATCACGCGCTAATGACCGCTCCGTTTTCCATGTTTACTGTGCGCGCTCGGAGTTCAGCCTAACGAACATAGCCTTAATGTGTTACAGGATTATAAGGATGTGTTTCTAGATGAAGTGCCACCAGGGCTGCCACCTAAGAGAGGGATTGAACATCAAATTGACCTTGTTCCTGGTGCCTCACTTCCAAACCGAGCTGCATATCGCACCAATCGGGAGGAAACAAAAGAAATTCAGCGACAAGTGGAAGAGTTGATCAAAAAGGGGTATGTGCAAGAAAGTCTTTCACCTTGTGCTGTTCCTGTTCTTTTAGTTCCCAAGAAAGATGAGTCCTGGAGAATGTGTGTTGATTGTAGAGCTATTAATAACATCACAGTAAGGTATAGACATCCCATTCCTAGACTTGATGACATGCTTGATGAACTTAGTGGTGCTATCGTTTTCACAAAAATTGACTTGAGAAGTGGATATCACCAAATAAGAATGCGAGAAGGAGATGAGTGGAAAACAGCTTTTAAAACAAAATTGGGATTGTATGAATGGTTGGTAATGCCTTTTGGATTGACTAATGCACCTAGTACCTTCATGAGATTGATGAATCATGTGCTTAGAGCTTTTATTGGCAAGTTTGTTGTGGTATACTTTGATGATATATTAATTTACAGCAAATCCCTTGATGAACATGTTGAACATATTCAAAATGTGCTTGCCGTCCTACGTGAGCAAAAGTTATATGCTAACCTTGACAAGTGCACCTTTTGCATCGACAAGGTAGTGTTTCTTGGTTTTGTTGTTTCAGGACAAGGTGTGGAGGTGGATGAGGAAAAGATCAAAGCTGTTCGTGAGTGGGTGCCTCCACAAAATGTGAGTCAAGTTCGGAGCTTCCTCGGACTTGCTGGTTTCTACCGGTGATTTGTGAAAGATTTCAGCACCATAGCTGCTCCAATCAATGAGCTGACAAAGAAACAAGTGCCTTTTAAATGGGGTGAAGCACAAGAGAAGGCATTTGAAGAGCTAAAAATGAAGTTAACAACAGCCCCAGTCCTCGCACTTCCAGATTTTGGTAAGGCATTTGAAATTGAATGTGATGCAAGTGGTGTAGGGATTGGAGGCGTGCTCATGCAAGAAAAGAGGCCAATAGCTTACTTCAGTGAAAAGCTAAGTGACCCAATTTTGAATTATTCAGTTTATGATAAAGAATTATATGCTCTTGTTCGGAGTTTGGAAACTTGGCAACACTACCTTCTACCTAAAGAATTTGTGATACATTCAGACCATGAATCTTTGAAACACCTTAAAGGACAACTAAAACTGAACCGAAGGCATGCAAAATGGAGTGAATTCATTGAGTCTTTTCCATACATTGTCAAGTATAAGAAAGGGCAAGATAATATTGTAGCTAATGCTTTGTCCCGTCGTCATATTTTACTTTCACAACTTGACGCTAAAATTCTTGGTTTAGAAGCATAAAAGATTTATATGCCACTGATTCATATTTTGTTGAACCATATTCCAAGTGTTGTGGTGGCAAGGGATGGGAAAAATTCCATTTGCATGATGGGTTTTTGTTTCGGGCTAATAAACTCTGCATTCCAGATTGTTCTGTTCACATTTTGCTTGTACAAGAAGCTCATGCAGGTGGACTTATGGGCCATTTTGGTTCAAAGAAAACAGAACAAGTACTTGTTGATCACTTTTTTTGGCCTAAGTTGAGAAGAGATGTGGAGAGACATGTTCTTCGCTGCGAAACCTTCCACAAAGCTAAGTCCCGTTCGAACCCTCATGGTTTATACACTCCTCTTCCTATTCCTAGGCTTGGGAGGATATTTCTATGGACTTTGTTCTTGGTTTACCACGAACCAAGAGGGGAAGGGATTCAATCTTTGTTGTGGTTGATCGATTTAGCAAAATGGCACACTTTATTCCTTGTCATAAGAGCGATGATGCTTCACACATTGCTGAATTGTTTTTCAGGGAAATTGTGTCTTTACATGGAGTGCCGCGTACCATTGTATCTGATCGGGACACCAAGTTTTTGAGCTACTTTTGAAAGACCTTGTGGGGAAAACTTGGAACAAGGCTGCTATTCTCCACAACGTGTCATCCTCAAACTGATGGGCAAACCGAAGTTGTGAACTGTACATTGTCGACATTGTTGCGAGCTGTCCTAAAGAAAAACTTGAAGCTATGGGAAGAAAGCTTGCCACATGTGGAGTTTGCATACAACAGGGCGGTACACTCGACCACAACATTTTGTCCATTCAAAATTGTATATGGTTTCAAACCTGCTGCTCCCATCGATCTTTTGCCTTTACCTATGCAGGAACGTGAGAACTTTGATGCAAGCAAACGAGCTGAATTTGTCAAGAAGCTTCATAATCAAGCTCGTGTAAACATTGAAAAGATGACCAAGATGTATGAGCAGCGCGCCAACAAGGGTTGCAAGAAGATGTTATTTGAACCTGGAGACTTGGTTTGGGTCTATTTGCGTAAGGACCGCTTTCCTGAACAACGCAAGAGCAAGTTGCAGCCCCGAGCTGATGGTCCTTTCAAAGTGTTTCGCAAGATCAACGACAACGCATATGAAATTGATCTTCTAAGTACTTATGGTGTTAGTACAAGTTTCAATGTCGCCGATCTATCTCCATTCTTTGGATTGGAAGAGTCGAGGACGACTTCTTTTCAAGAGGGGGCGATGATGAGGACATCCCAACCATGCACGCTAGCTCAAGTTCAAAGGATACAAATCAAGGGCCAATTACGCGTAGCCGTGCAAAACTACTCCAAAAAGAGGTGAACTCACTCCTAGCTGAAATTAACTTTGATATACATGAGAATGTTATACTACCTAAGTGTTCTACCTTGATTATGTTTAGGTTTAAAGAGGAGGAAGAATTGAACCAGTACAGTCCAAAACGGACCAGTAGAAGAAATGTTCATATCTCTCCACTCCGAGAAGCTTTTGAGGCCCATGAGAACATTTTGGAAAGCTCATCAAGTCTACTTTCCAATGCAATAAACCTCACCACTTTTGGACGTGTTAATGGTGAGATATACACAACTTAGTCAAGACTGCTCTGAAGGCTAAGAGTCTGCCAGGTCAGCATATTGGTACAACTTCTCGTGTAAAACTGTACCAATCCACAATGTTTCGTGATGCATGTTGCACATGTCTGGAAAGCTCTTCGAGTCTATTTTCACACCCAACAAACGGTTCGTCAATTGGAGTTCCCAATAAGGAGTTATGGTTAGTTTAGTAGAAACTGCCCTGGAGGCCAACAGTCACGCGAAGCCACTTCGGAATGTCATCTCGAGGAGACCTTTCACATAGCCTTTCTTCAGAAACTATATTTCATTTTCACACCTATCTAGGAGGGTTGTTCCTAGTATATATATCCCCTGCCTCTAAGCTATTAGGGACTTTTGATCATTTTGATAAACGACATCATATCGCAGCCGAGACTGCTGAGTGCCTTACTCAAACCATTGTTCTTCCTTGTTCTTCTTGGACTTGTGAAGTGATTCCTCTGGAATCCCCTACTTCGTGCTCTACGGCTTCTGTTCGGCTGCGCCGTATTGTGTGGATTAGTTCCGGATTGTGGTTCTGTGGTCGTTCGGAGATCGAGTCAAAGTCTTCGCGGTTTCGGTGCCTCTCTCCCCATCGCTTGGTCGCATCCAACCTTCGACAGGTATAAAGCTAGTTATCCCCCGCTGTTCGCAGCAACTTTCCTTCGATTCATGACCTATTGTCGTGAAGATCGGGCCATCCCTTTCTCCGAATCATATCGGTACTTATCACTTGGTGGGACCGATTTAAGGATTATCATCATGCCTACTGAACTTACAAAAGAAAACATTGTTCCAATCATTGTTGAACAATTGTCTGAAGAGCAAAATGCAGAGATGGAACAACTAACACAATCTTTTCAAAAGATGTACTTGGAATCCTTTAGTGCTACTCGGCAAGGGAAGGTGATACAAAAAGTAAAAGTGATTTTCCCAAAACCTGAAGCAGAAACCAGTATACAAAGACAAGTCAAACCAATAGCTGACGATCCAATAATTGACGATAAGATGTCTTTGCAAGGTAGAATCAATTATGCAGTTGATCATGCTTTGATTAACCAATCAAATGTGTTAGTGAATACATTAACGAATATGGTCAAGAAGGTGGTGGATGGAACCATAGCTGAAGAAAAAGCCAAAGGACCAATATATTTGCCAAATAATATTTTTCCGCCATACAGAACTGCCAAGACTGAGATTCCAAGTTCTTCATTGGGGATGCAACAGCAACCAGCACAAGGGGGGCAAACATCTCAGCGGACAGCACAGAATCAGGCTTCTATAAGGATCACACAACCTCTATCGGCTGGAATATTTCAAAATTTGCAGCCAATATGGGAACAAACAGCTCAGCAACCCATTCAGTAGCTGATTTTGTCACAGCCACCAATTGGACCATAGTACGTGCATGAGGTGCCACAAAATTTACAACATCAACCGCACCAAGCATACTTAGGTCAAAATATTAATTCTCAATATCAACCAATCTCACCACATCTGTATCGGCCAGAACTTGTTCCACAATATCAATATCAACCTCAGTTCAATCATTACGAACAAGTGCCATAGTATGGAGGTAATGGACAGCAACAGCAATGGGCCGATATGATTGCAGAAGTGGTGAGAGAACAATTTTGATTTAAACCCAAGGATAGTGAGATCATGTCTCGGTATCCATACCCAGAATATTTTGATAAGGTTCCTTTACCAAATAGATACAAGATTTCAAATTTCTCAAAGTTTTCAGGACAAGATAATGTGTCAACATATGAACATGTCAGCCGATTCTTAGCACACTGTGGGGAGGCATCAGCTATTGAAGCTTTGAGGGTTAGACTTTTCCCATTGTCTTTGTCTAGATCGGCATTTACCTATTTTTCTTCCTTGCCTTATAATTCTGTCAGAGGATGGGCCGATCTAGAAAAATAATTTCATAGATATTTCTTTAATGGGGTTCAAAAGATGAAGCTATCAGACTTGACATATATAAGACAGAAGTTTTATGAATCGATTCCAGATTATATCCAGAGATTCAAAGATATGAGAAATATATACTATAGTATTAATTTAACCGATTCACAACTTGCTAATTTAGCTTTCCAGGAATTATTCGAGTTGATAAGAGAAAGATTTTCTGCACAAGACTTTGAAAGTTTAGCTTATTTGGTTCAGAAGGTATCGACACATGAGCAAAGATTCCAGGAAACAAAAAGGTTCGTCAGAAAAGCCAACAATGTTAACAATGTTTATAATTATGATTCTGACTCAGAAGATGAAGACTCAAAAATTGGCTTGGCAGAATGGTCAAGAAACAAAAAGACTATTGTTTGTCAATGGGTTAAAGACACTGGGAAAGAAGAAAAATATGATTTTGATATTAACAAAGCCGATAGGATATTTGATTTGCTACTTCAGAAGAAGCAAATTCAACTTTCAGTAGGTTGTGTGATTTCATCGACTGAAGAATTAAGGAAAAGGAAATATTGCAAGTGGCATAATACAGGATCTCAGCATACCAATGAGTGCAAGGTGTTCAGGCAACAAATCCAAATGACTATAGAACAAGATAAACTCAAATTTGATGATGGCAAGAAGTCGATGAAGATTGATGGCCATCCTTTTCCTGTCAATATGGTCCATACAACATCAAGAAAAGCCAATAAGAGAAATTTATCGGACTTATCAACAAAATAAATTCAATTCTACCATGTTGATCAGCAAATACAAAAAAAAACAAGACAAACAAGTTCATAAGTATTATCAAGATGATAGGGTTTGTTTTGATCCTCATTGGAAATGTGAGTTCTTTAGGTTTTGCTAGAATGAAGGGATGAGATTACCGTCGGTTGAAGATTTCCCAGGATGCAGTAATGAAAATACAAGGTAACATGGTAATTTTTGTCAATCAAGCAGTCTAACATCCGAGAATCGGCCGATACAAGAAAGGCTGTCAATACGTCAACATTTAGGGCTGATTCACCAAGATTATTTCAAAGATGAAGCTGAGGAGGAAAAGGAAGAACAAGTTCAAAACCCTCAATGGTGTCCAACTAGAATTTTCACAAAAAATCAGAAAAGGAGGGTTCAACGATTAAGAAACAGGGAACAGATGCAGGAGGTTGAAGAAGAGATCGATCATCGGTTGAAATGTACAAGGAAGGAGTAGCGTATCAAGTCCAAAGTTGTGTCAACCGATGAAGTCAAAGCCGACAAGACCAGGAATTCAGCATCTGCCAAGGGTAAAGCTATAGCTTCATCTTCAATCAATATGATGTTTATGTTACCAGCAGAGTATATCATACATTCAACCGATGAGGAAGTCGAAGAATCATTGGCAAAGTTAACAATATCACCCGAGCAAGCTATTTTTGAGAAACCTGAAGACAATGAGCATCGGCATCTAAGACCGTTATATATCAAAGGATTTGTCAATGGGAAACCAATGTCTAAAATGTTAGTCGATGGGGGAGCAGCTGTAAATTAGATGCCCTATACCACATTCCCTATACCACATTCAGGAAACTTGGTAAAAACTCCAGAAGATTTGATCAAGATCAACATGATGTTAAAGGATTTTGAAGGCAATTCATCCGAGACAAAAGGAGTCCTGAATGTTGAATTGACGGTAGGCAATAAGACAATTCCAACCACATTTATTGTCATTGATGGAAAAGGATCATATAGTTTTCTATTGGGAAGGGATTGGATACATGCTAATTGTTCTATTCCTTCAACAATGCATCAGAGTTTGATTTAGTGGCAAGGAGACCAGGTAAAAATTGTGCAAGCCGACAGGGCAGTAAATGTTACTATTGCCGATTTGTCTATTTAGGAGATGGAAAGAGTTGATTGTTTATTAGGAAAACTCTGGGAAGGAGGTTATTTAAAAGTGTCTGATTGTGATATACAACCAATCGGTGATGGAGAACCCCAACTTTTGCTATGAAGACATAGGAAGAGGCCCCAATTCTTATGCTAAAGATACTGTAGATGATTTAGAAGGTAAATTGGGGCAAGGGTTTATGTTGACCGATGAGTTAGAAGAGGTAGATATTGGATTTGGTGATAAGCCAAGGTCGACATTTCTAATTGGAAATTGTCAAATGAATTCAAAAAAGAATTAATTGAGCTGTTAAAGGAATATAAAGATTGTTTTGCCTAGTAATATCATGAAATGCCAAGACTTAGCCGATCTATTGTAGAACATCGGCTTCCTATCAAACCAGGGTATCGGCCATATAAGCAGCCTCAGAGACGACTCAAGCCAGAGATATATGATGCTATTAAGGCTAAGATTACAAGACTTTATGATGCCAATTTTATAAGGCCTTGTCGATACGCTGAGTGGGTTTCAAATATAGTACTAGTACTAAAAAAATCAAAAGCTTAGGGTTTGTATCAATTTCAGAGATTTGAACAAGGCTACACCCAAAGACGAATAACCAATGTCGATTGCTGATTTGTTAGTTGATGTAGCATCTGGACATAAAATTATAAGTTTTATGGATGGCAATGCAGTATATAATCAAATTTTTATGGCTGAAGAAGACATTCATAATACTGCATTTAGGTATCCTAGTGCAATCGGCTTGTATGAGTGGGTTGTTTTGACTTTTGGGTTAAAAAGTGCTGGTGCTACGTATCAAAGAGCAATGAATTATATATTTCATGATCTCATCGGCTTGTTGGATGAAATCTATATTGGCGACGTGGTTGTGAAATCTAAAGAGATTGATGGACAAATAGTCGATTTATGAAAGGTGTTGGAAAAGACAATGAAGTATGGTTTAAAAATGAATCCTAACAAATACGCTTTTGGTGTATCAGCTAGACAGTTCCTTGCTTTCCTAGTTCATGAAAGGGGGATCGAGATAACACAAAGAAGTATAAATACTATTAAAGACATTGAGCCTCCACAAAATAAAACCAAATTGCAATCCTTGATCAGCAAGATTAATTTTTTAAGGAGATTTATTTTCAATTTATCGGGTAGAATTGAGTCTTTCACTTCATTGTTGAGATTGAAAGTCGATCAAGAGTTTATATGGGGGGAGAAATAGCAAAATGCGTTGGATAATATCAAGGAATATTTGTGTTCACCTCCGATACTAATGCCACCTCAAAGGGGAATTCTATTCAAGCTTTACTTATCAGCCGATGAGAAGTCTTTCGGCTTAGTTATGGTTCAAGAAGTTGAAGAAAAACAAAGAGCAATATTTTATCTTAGCAGAAGACTTTTGGATGCAGAGACAAGATATACTCCTGTAGAGAAGCTATGTTTATGTTTGTACTTTTCATGTACAAAGTTGAGGCATTATCTGCCTTCGAATGAATGCACAATAGTTTGCAAAGCCGATATAGCAAAATACATAATATTGACTCCCGTTTTGAAAGGAAGAGTTGGAAAGTGGATTTTTGCTTTAACAGAATTTGATCTTCGATATGAATCAACTAAGGCAACAAAGGGGCAGGTGATAGCCAATTTTATTGTTCAACACCGAGGTGATTCTGTTGGATATGTTGAGATGATGCCTTGGATATTATTTTTTGATGGATTTGTTTGTACACACGTTTGTGGCATCGGTTGGCAATTATATCACCTGGAGGGGTAAGTTTTGAATTTGCCTTTTATAATCAAACCTTATTACACAAATAATCTAGCAGAATATGAAGCTGTGCTTAAAGGATCGTAACTTTTGAAAGAAGTTGAAGCCGATGCAATTGAGCTTATTGGTGATTAATTGTTGGTGATCAATCAGTTGTTAGGCGAGTATGAGTGCAAGAATGAAATCTTGAAGGTTTATAATGAAAAGTGCCAAGAGTTGATGAAGAATTTCAAGGTTATTACTATGAAGCATATTCCCAGAGAACAAAATATTGAAGCCAATGATTTAGCCCAAGGTGTATCGGGTTATAAGTTGATGTTGAAAGATATAGAAGTTGAAATTGCAGATATTGATGCCAATGATTAGAGGTATGAAGTTATCAACTATTTGAGAAATCCTTCTCAATCGGAGTCAAGAAAATTGAAATATAAAGCTTTGAAATATGTATTGTTTGATGATGATTTATATTATCGGACGATTGATGGGGTTTTGCTTAAATGTTTAAATCTGGAAGAAGCTAAGGTTGTTATGTGTGAAGTGCATGAAGGTATTTGTGGTACACATCAGTCGGCTCATAAGATGAAGTGGTTGCTTCGAAGAGTTGGATATTTTTGGCCGACAACGCTGGAATATTACTTCAAATATTACAAAGGGTGTCAAGATTGTCAGAAATTTGGACCAATTCAAAGAGCACCAGCATGAGTTATGAACCCAATTATCAAACCATGGTCGTTCAGAGGTTGGGGAATTGATATGATCCGTCAAATTAATCCACCATCAAGTAAAGGGTATAAATATATTTTGGTGGCAACAAATTATTTTACAAAGTGGGTTGAAACAATTCCTTTGAAGAAAGTTGACTCCAGAGATGCCATTGAATTTGTCAAAGAACACATTATCTATCTGTTTGGGATTCCACAGACGATAATAACATATCAAAGATCTATTTTTGTGTCTGATGAGTTTGTGCATTTTGCCAATAGTATGGGTATCAAATTGTTGAATTCTTCTCCTTATTGTGCACAAGTCAATGGGCAAGCTGAAGCTTCTAACAAAAGTTTGATCAAACTGATTAAGAGAAAGATTGCAGAACAACCTAAGAAGTGGCATACTACTTTGGTTAATTCATTATGGGCGTATCGGATGGCATGTCATGGAGCTACACAAGTACCACCCTATCAGCTTGTATATGGGCATGAGGCTATTTTGCCTTGGGAGAATAACATCGGCTTAGAAAGGATTTCTTTACAAAATGAGCTATCGGCCAATGATTATCATAATTTGATGATTGACAACTTAGAAGATTTGGCGCAGGTTCGACTACGTGCTTAGGAGAAGATCAAAAAGGATAAAGAAAGAGTTTCAAGGCATTATAACAAGAAGGTTATATCAAAAACTTTTGAAGAAGGAGAGCTTGTCTAGAAGTTGATCTTGTCGATAGGGACGAGAGATAACAAGTTTGGAAAATGGTCACCTAATTGGGAAGGGCCCTAACGGATTCATCGTTGTGTGCTTAAAAATGCGTATATGCTTGAAGGACTTGATGGAGAAGTTTTTGGAAAAGCATTAAATGAAAAATATTTGAAGAAATATTACCCAAGTGTTTGGATCAACTTATAATCGGTTGTTTAGCCGATGTATGATATAACTGATGTATAAACTACATCACCTCAAGATGGCCGATATATACTATCGCCCTTAGAGAAAAATTTCAAAAATATACAAGTATGAAAGCGGGAATAGAATCAGCTCAATGGCCAATGATTATATTACACAAAAATGTTTCAAGTGCTTCGAAGTAGAATGTATCAAGAGCATAAGACTATTACATCAACCCAAAAAATTTTGGATCGCCGATATCACACACAGGCGAATTTGATCAATTTCTTTGATGGCTCATATATCATCAGCATCCGTTCCTGGAACTAGTTTCAAGGCTTTGTTTTGAGTCGCCAAGTGCTTGGCCAATGCTTTCAGCTTTGCTATTTGGTCTTTAATGGCCTTGGGGAGATCGGCTAACTTTTGTTTCTCTTGAGCGATTTCTTTGCGTGTTTGCTCCAACTTGGCCAGGAGATCGACTTCTTGTTATTCCAGTTCGGCAATGTGCTTCTGGGTTTTTTCAGAACCGGTTGTTAGCTCATCGAGTTTGACCTTGTTCTTATTTACTTGCTGCTGGCTGGTTGGAAGAGCCGATTCCAAAGCCTTGAGTTCAAGGCGGTCTGCAAGTCTTTGCCTAGCTCTTTGGAGTTTGAATTGGTGGGATTCAAGAAAAGCTGTTGCAGAAATGGCATCAATTACTTCATCAGGCAGCTAGTCTTGATTTTCTTGAAATCTGCTTCTGATTAGCCCACTATTTGCAACTAAGGCATCCAATGAGGAGTTGAGCCGATCAGATATGTCCAACAGTTAGGCTCTCAAGTTTTCAGAAATGGGAGATTTTGCCTTGCTGGTGATTTCTTCATCATCGTCATCCAAAAATTGTCTTATGTCAAAGGAGAACATATCAGCCAAATTCTGCAAAACAAAATTGATGTTAGAAAATAAACGGGGTTAAGCCCATAGAAGGTGTGTTTGTAAATCTACTTGGGTCATCGGCGCAGTAGTAGTGGTTTGTTCCTCTTCTCCATGATGGTTGCCAGTGGTAGAAGGCGCGTGTTCGTTGGGGGTTCGCCGATGAGGAGAAGTCGATGGGGCTCTTGGCTGAAAGAGTTAGAAAAATTTACCGATGCAACTGGAGAAGCTCGAGGACTTGGAGATAATGGTGGCATGAGAAAATGTTTGTCCTTGGCAAGAGCCGATACAGTCTTAGGCTAGAAAAAGTGAGAATGTTAGCAAAATACAACAAAAGTTTGAATATGAGGCAATGTATCTTTTTACCTTACCCTTGCAAATTGTTCTACGGTGACGTGGTTGGGGTGAAGGTTGGTCGTTAGTTTCATTGCGTGATTCTTCTGGATCAGCTATATCAGCTGGGCCTTGATCGGCTGGGTCGTGATCTTCGTCATCACTCATTTCGACAACAACTTCATCAATTTCTTCGTCTATAACTGCCTCCTTTAAGTATTACTCAATATCTGAGTCAGTAGGTGGGCATCATCGGCAATCTTCTTGGGAGTAGTAACTCTTAGCTTTTTTGTGGTCTTCTTGACGTTTGGTTGCTTGCGTTTCCCTGAGACCTTGGAGATTGGTTCTCTAACTTGTCCCTGGAGCAAAGAACCTACTGAAGGAGCAACAAAGCCGATGATGGATGGAGCTAGGTCTCCTGAAGGCAGCAAAGCCGATACATATATAATCGGTTGATTGCTTATACTTCTAACAGGAGGAGGAGTGCTGGCAGCCTGCAAAATAGATGTATTAGGCATTTTTAAGGAAGGTAAAGAATTCAAAGTTGTTTGGAAAAAAGGAAAAAAATGATTTACCTGAGGACTGATGGAGGCGATGACGTGGTCAAGTAAAAGCTAGCCGACAGGTGAAAAAGGTACTTCTTCCATTCACTCCACCATCGGTCAAATAACTGGCTTCGCAAAAGATGGATATTAATGTGTTCAAGGGAGCTCAAAAGAGGATTTTCAAGCTTCAGCACCCTGTCCATCAAAAGAGCCGATGTAATCATGACTTTGGTCTAGATTTTTCTTGCAAAGTACAAGCTTGATTGGAAGCTAACCCAAACCTAACTATCTAGCTGCTGTCATGGGGTGATAGAATTCATAAGAGATTTGAATATTTTGGCCTTGAGATATTCCAATTGGAAGTATGCATGGGGATATGGCCGAAACAAAGTTATCTCTAGATCTGGGATCTTTTTCATCATTGAGGTCATTCAATCTGTAAGATGTCATAGGGAAACCAAATCCTGGCATTCTTAGGATGTCCATAATAGAAGTGACAAAACCAGGTTTGGAATGCTTCAGCCGATGGTCCTGATCCTGTGTAAACCGAAGCTACCTGTCCAAATGACATGCATCTGCATGTGCTTGCTTCTTCTTCATCAGAATAGTCAGAAGGAAAGCTTGATGAGTAAAGAGGAGCTCTTTCAGCAACATTGATGGTATATAAGTTTAGCCAAAGTTGTAATAGCCACCAGGGACCTCCGTAGCCAACAGATCATCAAGATCTTGGCCGCTGCCTGGCCCATCATTTGGTATGTTGCTTCAAGCAAATATTTCCCAAGAGGGAAAGTTCTCTTTTCCACTATGGCTTGGGCCAGATGCTGCATGTTGGCTGTCGGACCAGAGGTTGAACCACAGAAAACAAATCTCTCTAGACAAAGGTTCAAAAAGGCTATATGTTTCCTATCTAAAACAGGGCATGTGCCGATGTGTTTGGCTACGTATCCAGACCAGCCGCCTACATTTTTGGTTGTCAACTTGTGTTCACATTTAATTTTCGATCCAAAAGGGTTGGCCGATGAGGTTATATCCAGGCCAGTAAGCATCTTGATATCAAGGACAGTGAGTGTCATCGGCCCTTGATTGAACATGAAGGCATTAAGAGTGTCGGACTAGAAGAAGGAAGTTGATGATAGCATAGGCTCATCTTTCTTCATATCAGCTAAAGACAAAGCTAAGCATTGAGCTATTCCTGCTTCTTCCCAGAAAGGTTGCTTAGTTGCCGATATTCTTTTATGCTAATCCTTCCATCCATCCAAATTTGAGGGCCAGGATCTAAAAACTGTTTGTCAATTGGCTAGATTGGGCTTTGTCTGACTAAAGGGGATCCTATTAGTTTTGGCATTAATCAAATAACAAAGGTCTGTGTCTCTCATCGGCCCAAGAAAATAATGAGTAGGTTCTTTGAGGACAAGGATTGCGATTTGGTTTCTCAAATGCTACAATCATAAGGAATAAAAGAAGGGGAATCAGAAAATTCATCAAAAAGGGGGATCTAAAGCAAAATTTAACCAAAATTGATGCGGTATGGATGAGAGAAGAAGATGAAGCATAGTTTGAAGGGAACTTACCACGGGAACGTCAATGATGGTCACCATTAAGCTTGAAGAAGAGAAATCGCCCAGGATTCGCTGAAGATGCTACTGGAAGGGCTTGCGTCGTTGATGCAGTCTAAGGAGATGAGAGAGAAGTAGTGCATGGCTCAGGCGTTGGTTTAAGTGGTGGTGAAAAGTTAACAGCGTGAAAGTTAAGTCCGAGGCCATTGCTATTTATAACCCACGTCTTTAACGGTCAAGTTATGGAAACACTAGATTTTTGTGGATCTAAGAGATAATTCCATAGCATATTAATTTATACTCTGGAATTGGAGGGAATGTGTTAACAGTAAAATTTGGTAAAGATACGCAAAGATAAAGATGTGTTCGAAGCAGATTCAAAGAGATGAGATTATTTCCAAAAACAAAGCAACGTATCAGCTAGAAAGCCGTATTGGCCGATACAGAATCAGACTCGGTCAGCCTGTACAGGCAATGCGAGTTCATATCGGGTTCGGAAGGAGATCTAAAGATATTGCCAAACAAGGATTGAGTCCAGAAGAGGCAATTGTATCTATTAATTAGGAATAAGAGTTAGTTGTTTCCTTTAAGTAATTCGCGGTAAGAGTCCGCCTAGAGACTTGATTGTTTATTTTGTAATTAGGCAAGTTTGAGTCATGTCCGATATGGACAAGGTTTGTATCTTCAGGTATAAATATATGCCCAGGGTCTTGTAAGAATGAACAACAGTTCAATACACTCTCGGTGCATCACCACACTTTTACTTTTACTTTTCGACGAGTTCTCCAATATGATGTATGACTTATCATAGCGGTTTGTATCAGTGGATTAGTGCATCATTTTAGATATTCTAATCTATCTTTTACAATCGCTGGCTACCACATATCTTAGTTAATCTAACTCGATGGCTCGATTTACTTGTATCAGCCAAGCCTTTTCCAAGGGTTTGTCGGTATCGGCTAAATCATTTCATCGGCTTAGATTAGCTAAGATATCTACCACCCTAAAAATTAGTCAAGGGCTTGATCATTTAGATTTTATTCTTCTTTGCATACTTAGTGATGCATCAATTAGGTTTGACCTACTAAGTCGTGAACAGAGTCATAAAAGATAACCTGCCTTTTGATTGCCATTAAGGGTAGAATCGGGGTTTCAGCTGATCTTACCTAGTATAACTGTTTCGCATTTAAGTTCATTCAATTTGCTTTACATGTTATATCTATCATCTTATACAAGTATATTAATCATTTAAATACATTAAGCTTGTTTCAAATCTCATGCTGCCATCGGTTAGGTCTAACCCATCGAGATTGAAACTTGTTTAACATATTTGATTAAGATTGATATTCTTATATAAGGCTGTATTGGAGTTCTAGTCGATACGTTACCTAAAATACTCTAAAACATCTTATCGGCTAGGAAATAAATTCATGTAATCGCAGATTTGTCTGATCTTGGTTATAAGTAATTAAGACTATAATAAGCAATTAAGACTATCGCGGTTGGGTCCGATCTATAACAGCTTGCATCTAAGAGAAAGATTAAATGAGTGATTACATATTATTTATTTCTTCGACCGATCACGACTGTTTTGGGTTTAATCTACAACATCTATCCATCGGCTAGTTATTTAGGTTATATAATCATATGACAATTGACTTTAAAAGACGCCAATCTTATATTGCATCGATTGGGTTCGACCTGTGTGATTGGTTCTGTTAAGGAAAAGTTGTTTATGATTATACTTGACCTAAATCTAGCTTATGTGTAGCATCCTTCACCTTACAAACTATTCAGCTTGTTTGCATCGGCTAGGTTTCTACGATACGTCATCGGCCTCCCAGCTGATCGGCTATCATTTAGTAACGTTGTTTTCTTATATATCTTATTGGTTGCAGGATCAAACCAACTGGCACTCCTTGAACTCGAAAGCAAAATTTGGACCTTCATTGGAGCTAAACAGAACTTCCAGGCCACTGTGTTTTCTCATCAACAGACCTAGACCTAACTGTCTTGCTGCTGTCATTGAGTCGTAGAACTCATAAGGGACTTGAACATTTCGGCCTTGGATATTCCAGTTGGAAGTATGCAGGGTGATATGGCCGAAACAAAATTGTCTCTAGATCTCGACTCTTTTTCATCGTTAAGATCATTTAATCTTAAATTGGTTGGAAGCTCATAGTCAGTAAATCTCTCAAAAGGGAACCAAATTCTGGCATTCTTAGAAAATCCATCATAGAAGTGATAGAACCAGCTTTGGAATGCTTTAGCCGATGGCTGATGTGACCATAGCTACTATGGATACAACCGTTGCTCACATCATGGATCAACAAGAATACATCTAGATCAAGTCCTCCAACTGCTGGAATCCGTTTTGGCCACCTGCTACATTACTGACTTCAAACGGCCGCCAAATCTGCATACGAGCTTCGATTTTAGCCTGTGAGTACTTGCTGGAAAGCTCTCGGAGTCCTCCTTCCAACGGATCTAGCCTCATCTCCAAATTCCATCTCAGTCATCCGCAATCACAAAAACAAGGTACCGCATCACCTGTAATGGGTCTATGGGCTTGTAACTTCATCTGGGACCCTGGCCCATGTGGGGCCCATGTGGGGTACGCCCCAATCTGGTAGAGCACGACCCTAGGGACCCCTTGGTCATTCTCCCATCTCTTTAAATAGCTAGGTACCCCTTTAGGGTTTCTTGGATTTTATTAGATTAAAGTTTTAGCCATTGCTATTTTATCTTGTAGTTACATGTGTCGGCTAGACCACCTAATTACTTATTGTGAGTTTTAATTCCTATTTGCAATTCGGATTACTTTTATCTTGTTCTTGCTTGTTTCTTTGATTTGCTTGCAGGAATAAGGTTGATTTGCATCGGTAAGATCAACAACCCACGGAGAGGTGTATCGATCGCTAAGGTACAACACAACAACGTCTTGTACGATTGTAGTCGGGTCGTCAAAGTTTCTCTCAAATCATAGTTATCATCAACTCACCAAAAGATCGGGACAACCAGATCCCTGAGCGTATCGAGTGGAGTTCAGGGTTTATCAAGTGGTATCGAAGCAGCTCAAGGTTTATCAAATGGTATCAGAGCATTCGTTGCTCAATGAGTTTTTATCTACCTATAACCAGAAAATAGCCTAAAAAAATTACATCCTTTACCTAGCCATATTTGTGTCATTGCATTGTTCTATTCAGTATTTGCATTGTTGAGTTTTGTGTTGCATCGTCGTGTCGTGTTGCTGGTTTTAGCGTGTAGTCCGTTTAGAGTTTCGAGTTCTGGTCACGTTTAGCCCACCATGTTTAGAAATAGTAGATTGGATTAGTTTCTTTTTTTATATCCAGACACCGTGGTAAAAAAAAGTTTTTGGTGTCGGAATTCGAGTTCCGTTTTAAAAAATGGAATCCATACAAGGAGAGCATTCTATTTTGTTATAGATCAAATTTTAAGGTTTGGACTTTTACATTTGAGTCCTTATAATTTTATATTTACATTTGAGTCCCTATAATCTTGCCTTCAGGTCCTTGAGTCGTTTTTGCTAAAAAAATCAAAAAAAGAAAAAAGGCAGAAAGGTGCTAAAAACTGAAAACAAAAGCCGCACCAAAAAAAAGGAAGAAAAAAAGAAGAAGAAAGGAAAGAAAGAAAGAAAAGAGAAAATCAGTTGTTATCTTTGAGTTTGCTTTTGTATATCAGAGTTGTGCTTGAGTTGTTCATAGTGCTATCTTGTGGTATCGTTTGTGTCTAGGCTCGTGTCTCTAGTACGTTCTAGCCTAGGACCAGCACGGTACTTGACTTTGAATAATTATTCAACTTTGCATTCTCTTATTTGAGTATTTGCTATTCGTTTGCTATATATTTAAGCCTACCTAGAGCTCCACAGATTTGATTGCAGCCGTACAGTAAGTTTTTGCCAGGGCATCGATACATCCAACCTTTATTGGGGTGATTGGTTGAGTTGGTGTATGTCACCATTCCGCTTGCCTTGGAAAGAACTTGTAAAAGCTTGGTTAAAAGCTTGAGTGTGTGTCTTTTGAGCCTCCACTACCTAGTAGTTAAAAGGAACGTGCATATTGTTGTGTATGTTTCATGTTTTTTACCAACAATGGCAGGGATACACAAGACAATTGGGGATAATTATGCTCAACGTCGACATCTTCATCGAGACATGAGGAGTGATCAACATGACACATATGAGAAAAGTGACGTTGTTGTAGCTAAGATCAAATCCGCACTACCTTATTTCGAAAGAAATTATGATCCTCATGCTTACATTAAATGAGAGCTAGCGGTTGATAGTGAATTTAAAAAGCATGATTTGTCGAAGAAACACATGATTATTTGTGCCTCTTGTGTTTTAATTAAAAATACTTCTTATGAATGGAAACATCTTTGTAGGCATAAGAAAATACATTAATCTTGGAAAGAACTGAAACGATATTTGAGACACTGTTATGTTCCCGAGTATTATACTGATATTCTGCTCAATAATCTACAATGTTTAAAACAAGATACCAGAACTGTTATTTCATACTATCAAGATATGCATGCTTGTTTATTATGTTGTGGTTTAGATTAATGCGAAAAAGCTACAGAATTGAGGTTCTTATGTGCGCTTAACAAAGAAATTCAGGACATGCTTGCTTATCAAAGTTATAGATTTCTTTCTTATTTGTTACAACTTGCTTGCAATGCTGAAAGTCAAATTGAGGAAGACATGAAAAAGCAACACGCTATGTTTTTGCCTCCTATTACTAACCATTTGCAGGAAGTGCATTATCACGATAAGAAGAAGAGAGACATGAATGAGCTGCCATTTCCATTGTTCACACTCAAATTCGATGCACCACCATCATCTGAAGAGAGTATCAAAGGTAAACTAAATGGTGCTGAAATTAATCAAGGTGAGTGTGCATCTAATGAATTGAATATGTCTACTTTTCATGCTATAGTAGAGCAAACATTAGTGGAACCAATTGCCGAGATGCCTTTGTCACCAGTTGATTTATTTGCTGTTCCTTGTGATAATGAAGAGTTGTGTGATAATGCTTCACTTATATCCATGCCACAACTAGTGAATAAATATGGTATTTCTAGTGTTAGTTCTTTATGTGTTGATTTTAAGCATGTTGTTCATATTGCTAATGGAGTATAGGAACGTGAATTCATATCTTCTTTAAATACTTTGGGCTATATTCGGTTTGATGATTTTTGTGAGCTCGATAATTTGAAGGAGAAATTATTTGCTAAGTCTGAGTTGTCATGTCCAAGTAATGCTATTTTTCATATCTTTGGTGAATATAATGATAGAGAAACATATTTGGTGTCTAGAGTTTACATCTGTTCAGATTTGGAAACTCTTATATATGTGGATAAAAAATGCAAGCTAAAAAAACAAGTTATTGCTAATCATATTATCTCGAGTTTGTCTTATTTTGATTCGAAGAATCAGGTTGTTTTAAAGGACTACGTGACGAGCACCATATGAAAAAACCAAGGATGGTTTTCGGGAAAAGGGGAGGATGATGTGACCATGGCTACTATGGATACAATCGTTGCTCACATCATGGATCAACAAGAAGACATCAAGATCAAGTCCTCCAACTGCTGGAATCTGTTTCGGCCATCTGCTACATTACTGACTTCAAACGGCCGCCAAATCTGCATACAAGCTCCGATTTTGGCCCGTGAGTACTTGATGGAAAGCTCTAGAAGTTCTCTTTCCAACAGATCCAACCTTATCTCTAAATTCCTTCTTAGTCATCCGCAATCACAAAAACAAGGTGTTGCATTACCTGTAATGGGCCTATGGGCTTGTAACTTCATCTGGGACTTTGGCCCATGTGGGGCCCATGTGAGGTGCATCCTAATCTGGTGGAGCATGACCCTAGGGACCCCTTGGTCGTCCTCCCACATCTTTAAATATCTAGGTACCCCTTTAGGGTTTCTTGGGTTTTGTTAGATTAAAGTTTTAACCATTGCTACTTTATCTTGTAGTTACTTGTGTCGGCTAGACCACCTAATTACTTGTCTTCGGAACCCCAACTTATCGTGAGCTTTAATTCCTATTTGCAATTCAGATTGCTTTTATCTTGTTCTTGCTTGTTTCTTCAATTTGCTTGCAGAAATAATGTTGATTTGCATCGGCAAGATCAACAATCCACGGAGAGGTGTATCGATCACTAAGGCACAACACAACAACGTCTTGTACAGTTGTAACCAGGTCATCAACATTTCTCTCAAATTTTAGTTATCATCAACTCACGGAAAGATCGGGACAACCAGATCCCTGAGCGTATCGAGTGGAGTTCAGGGTTTATCAAGTGGTATCGGAGCAACTCAGGGTTTATCAATGGCCCTGATCCTGGCTAGACCGATCCTGCTACTCCAAATGACATGCATCGGTGGATGCTTGCCTCTTCATCATCAGAGTAGTCAGAGGGAAAGCTAGATCAGTAAAGAGGGGTTCTTTCAGCAACATTGATGGTATATAAGTTCAACCAAAGTTGTGCTAACCACCAAGGGCCGCCATAGCCGACAGGTTTGCCCATCAAGATCTTAGCCGCTACCTGGCCCATCATCTGATACACTGCTCCAATCAAATATTTTTCAAGCGGAAAGGTTCTCTTTTCAACTATGGCTTGGGCTAAATGCTGCATGTTGGCTATCGGACCACAGGTTGATCAAAAGAAAACAAATCTCTCCAACCAGAGATTTAAGAAAGCAATATGTTCTCTGTCCGAAAGGGACCTGTGCCGATGTGTTTGGCTATATATCTAGACCAGTCGTCTACGTTCTTGGTTGTCAACTTGTTTTCACATTTAACTTTCAAGCCAAAGGGGTTGGCCGATGAGGTTATATCCAAGCCTGTCAACATCTTGATATCAAGGAGAGTGAGGGTCATCGGCCCTTGGTTGAACATGAAAGCATTGTGGGTGTCAAACCAGAAATAAGATGTTGATGACAGCATGGGTTCATCTTTTTTCATATCAGCTAGAGACAGGGCTAAGCATTGGGCTATTCTGGCTTCTTCCCAAAGAGTTTGCTTGGTAGCCGATATTCTCTTGTACCAATCCTTCCATCCATCTAAGTTCGAAGGATAGGATCTAAAAACTGTTTTCCAATCGCCTAAATTAGGCTTTGTCTGCCTAAAAGGGATCCTATTGGCTTTGGCGTTGATGAAATAATAGGGGTCCGTATCTCCCATTGGTCCAAGGAAATAGTGAGTGAGAATGGGATTGCGATCCAGTTTCTCAAATGCTACAATCATGGGGGACAGAAAAGGGGAAATCAGAAGATTCATCAAAAGGTTTCCTTCAAACTACGCTTCATCGTCTTCATTCACCCATACTTCGCACCAACCTTGGTTAAATGGGTGAATGAAGACAATGAAGTGTAGTTTGAAGGAAACCTACCACGGGAACATCGATGATGCTCGCCATTGAGCATGAAGCACGGAAATCGCCAAGGACACGCTGAAGTTGCCGCTGGAGGGGCTCGTGTTGTCGATGCGGTCGTCGAAGATGAGAGAGAGGCAGTGCATGGCTCAGGCATTGGTTTAAGCGGTGGTGAAAAGTTAACGGCGTGAAAGTTAAGGCTGAGACCGTTGCTATTTATAACTCACGTCTTTAACGGTCAAGTTATGGAAACCCTAGATTTTTGTGGATCTAAGAGATAATTCTGCAGCATATTAATATATGCTCTGGAATTGGGGGGCATGTGTTAATGACAAAATTTGGTAAAGATACGCAAAGATAAAGATGAGTTCGAAGCGGATTCAAGGAGATAAGATTGTTTCCAAAAACAAAGCAACGCATCGGCTGGAAGCCGTATCAGCCGATACAGAATCAGACTCGGTCAGCCAATAAAGGCAATGCAAGTTCATATCAGACTCGAGAAGATGTTTGAAGATATTGCCAAACAAGGATTGAGTCCAAAAGAGGCAATTGTATCTATTAATTAGGAATAAGGGTTAGTTGTTTCCTTTAGATAATTCATGGTAAGAGTCCTCCTAGGGACTTATTTGTTTATTTTGTAATTAGAAAAGTTTGAGTCATGTCTGATATGGACAAGGTTTGTACGGGGTCTTGTCAGAAAACAACAACAGTTCAATACACTGTCGGCGCATCGCCACAATTTTACTTTTGCTTTTTGATGAGTTCTTATTCCGAGTTGGGCTGCATCGGCTTCGATCCCCAATAAGAGGTATGGCTTGTCACAGCGGTTTGTATCGGCCAATTAGCGCATCGTTTTAGATGTTCTAATCTATCTTATACAACTGTTGGCTATCATGTATCTTGGTTAATCTAATTTGATGATTCGATTTGCTTGTATCGACCAAACCTCTTCCAAGGTTTTGTCGGTATCGGCTAAATCGTCTTATTGGCTTGGATTAGCTAAGGTATCCACTACCCGGAAAATTAGTCAAAGGATTGATTGTTTAGACTTTATGTTTCTTTTCATACTTAGTGCTGCATCAGTTGGGTTTGACCTACTAAGTCGTGATCAAAATCATAAAAGCTAACATGCCTTTTTGATTGCCAATAAGGTTAGAATCGGGCTTTCAGCCGATCTTATCGGCTATGAAATAGGTTCATGTAATCACTGATTTATCTAATCTTAGTTATAAGTAATTAATATTGTCTCAGTTGGGTCCGATCTGTAATTACTCACATCTAAGAAGAAGATTGAATAAATGATTACATGTTATTTATCTCTATAGCCGATCATGTTTTTTTGGTTTAATTTATAATATCTATCCATCAGCTAGTTATTTAGTTTATATAATCATACGACAACTAACTTTAAAAGACATCAATCTTATGTTGTATCGATTGGGTTCGACCTATGAGATTGATCCGATTAGGAAAAAGTTGTTTATGATTATACTTAATCTAAATCTAGTTTATGTATAGCATCCTACACCTTACAGCCAACTCAACTTGTGCATCAGCTAGGTTTCTACGATACATCATCGGCCAATCAACCGATCAGCTATCATTTACTAATATTTTTTTCTTGTATATATTGTTGGTTGCAGGATCAAACCAATTGGCACGCCCTGAACCCGAAAGCAAGATTTGGACCTGCACTGGAGATAAGCAAAACTCCCAGACAGCCGTGTTTTCGCATCAACAATAGACCAAGGGGATAAATCTATAGAAGAATACTATCAAAAGATGCAAAAAAGGTTATTTGCGTTGTGATGTGATAGAGGATGAAGAGGCTGCTATTGTTTGTTTCTATGGAGGGTTGAACCGTGAGATTCAAGATATTGTTAACTATAAAACATATGATCTTGTATGTAGATTGTTTCAACTTGCATGTTTGGCTGAACAGGAATTGCAGGGGCAACAACAGTCAACAATGTACCGTTTTAGAAATGCTACTTCAACAAGGACGGTACCTCCTACAACAGTCTACTAAATTGCAGGTACCAGCAAAAAGTTTCTCATCAGTGGCTTCTATTGGGCGAACAACCGGGATCATATGCGAAAAACCGACAATTCTTTTACTCAACTAAAAAGCATATACTGGTCCCAAGGCAGATAGTTGAAATTTATTTATGACAAGATAGACACCGGATTAGTGACCTCAAGTCTCAGTAAATATAAGAAGAGGTCCCATCACAGAGCAAAGTCGAAGAATTGTCTTGTGGTCACACTTTGTGTCGACTACAAGAAACTTAGAACGACAACGCTATATCATGGTCACATATCTTGTATGGATCTGATAACCTACATAAGGAGAAAGAAAAATTGAACAAAATGATGGTTTACCCATCGAGATGACATTTTTTGACCTTAATCCAAATTCAAATAATGCTCACATTCTCTATCATGGCCAGGAAAGATGACTTGTCGGGAATTCCATGCCTACTCGGTATTCTGAGAACAACTAGGTGATTCTGACAATGATGGATCTTCAGGCTACACGGTCAAGAATGCTAGTCTGATCATTTGCATTGAGTTCGGGGGCTACTGTCAGTGTTATAGATGAAGCATACCTAATACTTTTGTGTTAGGCTTGGTGGGGCCCAGCATATACCAAGTCTTATACGGAATTTTGTCTCATTGAAAAGGTCACTTAGGCTTAGAAGGGGGTGAATAGGCAATTTAAAATGAAAAGCAGAAGCTAATAAACTAAAACAGGTCGGATTGTCTGATACCTTGTCGGACAATCCAATATAAATTAGATTGTCCAAAATGAGATCAAACTATCTAATCTGCATAGAAGCACAACAATAAAGCAAGCTCTAGATCCACTACACAAGCTAGGATAAATGCACAAACAGCAAACAAGCTATAGCGACACAATATAGAGCAACTAGTAAATGAAGAGGGAGAATCAATATCACCAAGATCCTATGCCAAAGTATTTCCCAAAGTTCAAATCCTTGAGAGGATTTTACTATCCGTTGAGGAGCTCAAAAAGAGTCAGGTCTTTTCCAACCCTTTTCTCTTGAGGTTGCACATATGCACTCCTCTTTCCACTAGTGATATCTCTTTCCTTACGGGCGGCAAGATCTGTCATTCACAAGCTTCCCTTGGCTCACCGCAAGTAGATCGGAGGCTTAACAGCGATGCCTAGCCGTCTAGGAGTCCTCAACCTCCAAGAGTAACAAACACCACACAACCCTTGGACAAACCCTAGTACTCAAGATCGAGCGAAACACACACTAGGCTCCCAAATTCCTAATCCACAACTACCAAGATCCAACACACAAAGAGCAAGGAGGGATATGAGAAAGAGAGAAAGAGCTCAAAGATCTAAAGCATCTTAGCACTAAGCTCAATCCAAAGTGAATCAGAATTGAATGAGTTGGGTAACCCTAGAAAAGGGTTAGGTGGGGTGTATTTATAGATCCCCAAAATGTGGCTGTTGGAGGGGAATCTTTTCATCCCACATCGGACAATTTGAAAAGGCATCTGATAGTCTAATATTTTTAGCCCCCAAGCAAGCAAGAGACAGAGAATATTAGTTCTTTGAAATTTTGGATAGTCTGATCCATCGGATAGTCTGATTTGACATCAGACAGTTCGATGTTTTTAGGAGCAAAAACTTCGTCCTCAAACAGAGACTCAGGTTCTATGGAATTTCAAAGTCTCTGGGTCATCAGATTATGTAATCCACATCAGATACTCCGATTTGCACTTAGAGAAAATTCACTTGAAAGAATATTTCAATTCAAGACAGAGAGTGAAGTTCCAAGAAATTTCAGATGCTCCAAAATGTCAGACAGTCTGAAGTCACATCAGGCAATCCGATGTTTTTGGCATAGCCCACTGTCCAGAGACAGAGATTGACATTCAGTGAAAAATCGGATACTCTGATGAATCAGATAGTCTGACCTGAGATCGGATAGTCTGACTTAACAGCAACAAGACCACTCAAACAAAAGATTTTGAGCACTAGTGGTTAACCAATTATATGCATGTGATCTCCCTCTTAATAGTACGGCATCCTAAACACAAGTAAACAAGATTTACAAGGGATTACAACAATCAAGATGCCGCTAAGCTCTTATTCAAACTTCAACTCCTTTTGATCCTTGCATCCATCTCAGCAAAAGTCATTAGTATATCTCTATTTGTGTTGTTATTAACACCAAAACAAAATAGAGGTCCTAGATGCATTTTCACTCATTTACGGAAGATGTTCCAGATAAGGAAGGAGAAACAGAGTTCTACTCAGACATTACAAGGACTACTTAGATCGTATCCTTACTTTGCCTCCCTAGTTCTACATAGACAAGAGGAAACCCGAGGGTATAAATACGAGACCTTCTAGGAGGTGGGGAGGCTAACACAGAAGACAAGCCTATACAGATCTAGACAAATCTAATGTAGGAGCCATGGAGGCCAACATGAGGGATCTAGAGATACCTTCAATCTCGTCGAGTTCATATTCGAGGAAGAAGACTAGACTAGCCATCGACCACATGTGAGAGCTCCATGCCACTAGGCTGATAGAGACTAGATTAAGTCATCCCAAATATTGTACTCATGTGATACTTATATATAAAGGCAACACCGGTTTCGGCCAATAGAAGTACGGCTATTACCTTTTGTTAAGGGGTCCGAACCTATATAAAAATCATGTATCCTGTCTCTTTTACCTCAATCTCGCGTATATCCTGGCACCAATGATCTCTATACTCTACAAATACCGTAAGCGGGTATAGCCCGTCGACAGATGGGTTCATGTTTCAATAGGGACATTTGGAATGCTTCGAATTTATTTCCACTGCCAAATGACCACTAAAACATTAAGCACCAAATAATGATCCTTATCTGCCTGTGGTATGCCTCCATGCACACAGATGCTCAGTTTTATCATTAAGGACTTGCTTTTCTAATGAGAACAGATGTGTAAGCTTCAATTGATGACCATATTTTTGACCCTTTATAGCTGATTGTGCAAACGGTGGTCAATAATATAATAAGGGGAATCTTTTTATAATGAATGTGAATGTCAAATCTAATGAATCTTTATATTTTATCTTTGTAAAAGATTGGGATGGTTGTGCCTTCTGATGTTCTTTGTTTAATATTGCTGCTTGGCCTGCACCGAGCTGACTTTGCTTTATCTGTACCTTGTTTTGTGACAAGTAGTTGACCTACAATTCGAGATATATTATTTTTTTACATAATCTTTGAAATGTGAGAACCACGACCTTGCTTAGATTCTACTTGAATTCCAGGACTAAATGCATATATCTGAAAATATAGCCAAAGCATCATTGTTTAGCTGGCTAGCCAAGAACACCCAAATTGACACTAAAACTGTAAAATTACTATGGGACGCATTTCTGTTTAGGAATTAGTTTATCTCATATTTTATTTTCTTTGCTATCTTGTCTTTCCATTTTAAATTAATGGACAAAAAGAAGCCAGACTGCCAGAGGTGGGAGTTCTTTTTGTTTAGCAATTTTTCCAGGATCTGAGAAGTATTTCAACGTCCTTTTAGATTTCAGAAAAGAATTTTGGACTTCTATATGGTAGCAAGATAGATATAGCAGGGATGTTCCTGTAACTATTACTTCCCTATAACAAAATTTGAGGATGATTCCTATGACTTCCCAATGAATTCATTTGCAATAATAAGATATATGTGTACAGTGTACTTGCATTGTTAACTCCGAATAACAATTTTGTATATGAGCCTGTTACCATCCCTATAGACGGGCAACTCTCATTGATAGATTTGTTTGTACAATATAGAACCCGAATTAATTAAGATTATTTGTTTGTCAAAAAAGGTTATGTGTTTAACAGGGATTTACTAGGTCAATAATGGAAGCTTTGTTCTAAGTGAAGCTACATAAAGTTACAAGCTAGGCCTAAAGCCTACATGTATTGTTGTTATACACTGTGTATATGAAGGTCCAGAAGAACAATATGATCCACTTTCATTATGTCAAATTCATATTTGATCAATGCATTCAGAAAAGTATATCATCAACGAGACCAAAGAAGAATAGTTTGATGCTTTTGATTTCAATTCACCCTATTGCTCAAGATACATTGGATTTATGTGAATATCAAAATTATTGTAATTAGCAGTCATCGTTGAGAATTAGTTTCTGTTGTATATTTGTACAAAAATCTGTATCCAATTATTGCTTACTATTATAATAATGTGGGTGTCGATTTTGGAAATCGGCAATGATAAAAGCGGTAGCGCATGAGACCTAAAAATGGATGAATGCGGAAGCCAAAGGTTTAGACAGGTTTAGACCCTCTCGATGAGAGGTAATACCATGCTTCTGTTTGGGGATTGTATCCGTCGAGTGTATATTGATCTAATTATCTTGGTGTGGTTATGCCCTTGGAGGGCCACTACCCGCCTTATATAGGTTGGGGTGGCAGGATTATAAAGATAGAAACCTAGCCAAATACGGTATCAGTTTTCTAAATCTACTTTCTAATATTACCGAACCAGACTTTGGGTTGTTCCTTGATACACAAGGAAACGTAATACCTAAGTCATGGTCCATTACATATTCCATATATATAATCTATCTCCTATATTCAGTCGGATAGACCAGCCGTGTGGGTATATGGTACCCATAATCTCCACAGTAGCCCATGAGACCTTTACAGTCAAAAAGATAATCTTCTCTTGAACCAACTTAATCCAAAGTCGAGTGCTTCAATCATCTTCGCTATAGTCTCCCAAGTGCTTTTACAAAATCAGAAGGCTGTGAAGGGCTGAAAAAATTTCAAAAAATAACCAAGAAAATATATCCAGGTGCATCGACTAGATGCATCTAATTAGGTATAGCCTCCAGCTATGTGGTTAGTTGAACAAACTAAGCATATAGTCAAGAAATAAATAATCTAACCAACTGATTGGTTTTTGATAATTATAGTCAACCGAGTGACTTAATATTAATATACAGCACATACGGTGTGAATTCTCGAATAACATGATCCGAATGATATACCAACTGCTTTAAGATACATAATGCGTATAGTCTAAAACCAATTTGCGTCTTTAAGAATCGCATAGCAAATGACTTTAACAACAAAACCTTTTACACAGTGAGTAAAATAATTTTCTAAGGTATTGGGTTCACATTGTGCGTATATTGCTGAGACAAATATGCTCAAATCCTTATAAGACACACAATTTCATCACATCTGAAAATATATGACATACATGGTGTAAAATCCGAGTAAAATAACACTCATAAATAGATTTACCAACTGCATAAAAATGACCAAAATATATAATCAGCCTAAGGTCATAATGTTGGTCTTTGTTAAAGAACGCACACATATGTGGCCAAAAGCAATGATATAGTATCCAATCAACTGTTTTATGAAATCCAAACAGTGCCTTGACTTATATAAAAAAGTTAATAGAGCAGCTATATATACACTGTTTGCCACTTATTAAATTGCATTGTACCAACTCCTAAAATATTGTGTAACAGCTGTATAAAAGGATTTTAAGGTATTGGGCATTTGAGCACGTGCATATTTCCAAGAGTAAATATGCCAAAGTCTCTAAAGGCACGTGACAGGCCACACCTAGGAATACGGGCTACAGACATATTGGGATTAGGCCCAAAATATACCTACCAATACCCTTAAAATATGATGTGTATAGCACGCCTATTAATGTGCTCCTGAGTAAAAAAGCTCTCGGGTGATGTAGACTGAGCACATCTCATCTGACTGGCTTTTGATCTAAGTGGTTATCCCTCATGGGGTGTACCGAAGTAAATATGATAAATTAAATCTCAACTGACGCAAGAAGCTTGTGACCTTTGTGGGGAATAATGACTGATCCAAACCTTGGACATAGGAAATAAGCTCATGGCCATGAATTCCTGTTGTACATATCTGGAAAGAGTTAAAAACAAAAGTGTGATCTTCATGGATGTGCATAAAAACACAAGTCAAATTTGCAAACAAGCATAATATATAACTTATGTAACCCTCGACTCACTACGTAGTGAGGCAATGGAAAAAGAGAATATCATATAATGAAAGAAATTGATATTGACTTATCTTTTTGGTTTTAATGAGCCGGTGATTGTTGATGAAGCCATCAATTTAATAAAATCTCGTCCCCAGAGAAACTGGTCGGGAAGAAGGTGTGGGCGTATAGATCCTCATGCGTACTGACACCAAAGATTGATGTTGGGTGACGGTGAAGGTGAAGATGCCCATAAGTGATGGCAAAGAAACCAACCGGCAAGGACGAAGGCAGCCAACAGTGAAAATGATATTGCCCATCAACGACGATGGAATGTACCAACCAGAGCGGCGAGGAATCTAGCCATCGATGATGGAAGCAACCGATGATGAAGACGATGTGTAGGGACACCCCGGGTTAAATATTATGTAAGTTATCTGAAGTGATAGCGCGAAATATTTAGTTGGATGGGGTCTAATAATAATCAAGTAAAACAGTAACCATCCAACCTCATCACTGCCCTACCAAGTCAAATGACATATATAGTATAAAACCTGAAGCACCGAGTAGAGAGCATAGGAGATATTGCTGGGACTTTAGCATGCCAGTCAACTTCAGCCTGAGACATGCCCGTCAAACCACGCGAAGATGGCGACCAGATGTGTTACACATCTTAGGAGACTTGACAAAATTCGCTAAAGTTCTACAACATCCCAAATGCTCAATACTCATACCGGTGTAGAACTAGATCCCAGGATAAACTTCAGTTCCATACTTTCATCTAAGTGATGAAGATCAGAATAATAAGGAGTAAACACAAATAAAATTTACTCTACATCTTTATTTAAATACATAGGCCAATCGACTAGATAATTACTGATCCGCGAAAGCTTGGCTACCCGAAACCACAAGCAGCCGACTGGGGAGGTAACCCATTTAGATCCAGTCCTAGAAGAAACAACGATCTCCCGAATCACTCAAATTAAACTAAGCATACAACCTGCAAAATGGATATTCCAGTATAATAAGAGTCAGTACATTAAACGAGTTAATGTACTGGCAAGCACAAGACAATCCTAACATACTACATGCATGGCATATAATCAAGGAAAAGCTATTTGTAGCTCATTTTAGCTTAAAGCAAGCTTTGGTTCACAATTCTTTTTAAAAGAGTTGATGATTCAATTAACAAAACATTAACGTAGTTGAATCCTAATATTCACCTTAATAACATCATAAACATACTCTTGTTGCCCATACCAGCAACTGGTCATCATCTTATCATAATAATATACTTGATTGTCCACCCGGCATCAAGTCTCACATTCATCATCAATATAACATAGTTATCATAACTTAACCTAAGTTACCATTTCCAAATCCATAGTTCACAAAGCATCATTTGAAAACATAAATCAAAGTCTATACTCATGACACTTCACCAAGTCGCTCATGACCGTGAGCACGGCTAATCGATTAGTTTTAGAGAACTCTGCAGAGTTTGTACAACTTTACCCAGATGATATGAACTAGTTTGTTTCGTGTTTGCAAGGCACTACCACACTCTTCATGATGAATGTGGTCTAGAGGTCATAATGTAGTCTTTACATTACTTAACGCCTAACCTTGCATCAGCGACGGCAAGTGTGAATCCATCCTGGGAATGACCCAGAACCGTTAGGTGGTGGGCCCACGCCTTAAACCTAACGCTGTGGTAGCGAACACATCCGTTCCCCCACGAGGCACTATACCATTGAATTGGACAGACTTAGAAGCCCAAACTACCCCCAATAATAAGCGGGGTAAATAGGTAGTTCCTATGAATCATCGTTCAAACTAATTCATTCTACTCCGGCCTACCAATATGCAAGGCTAGACTTTAAGTAACTTAATTAGCTAAGGCCACCCCAAATAGTACATGTGGATGTATGGTATACTTAAGTTGGTGACACGAAGTTCAGTCCTTAATTAACTCAGGCGAACACTTTCCCTGTCGGTGTGCAACTACCACCAAATGCACACCACTTGCCGCCCAAGTCCAAAATCGTTTTACTCACACTTTAGTTCGCAAATACTTAACATTTTCATTCTCAATCCAGCATTAACCAAATATTCAAAATCTCATTCATAAATCCGTAAGAGTGATTATTTTGCTTAACCCTAAGCATGGCTAAGCATATAGTAATGTATTAAACATGATTAACCCCAAATGAGCACAAGTAAAGTACTCTATCCATTACTAAGGTTACAAACCAAGGGGATCACAATTAGTCAAGGTCATACATGCAGCAATGAGGACATAGCTACCATTTACCAAGTTTCACATATCATTTTTTACTCAAATACATATGCAGTTTTGCAAACAACACTTTTCATCTCCCAAATCATGGGTTTCAATGTGATCAAAGGAGAGGGGAGGAATGACTTACCTTGATCTTGAACAATATGAATACCACCTAAATTACTCCTTCACCGTTGATGCAATTTATCTATACAAATGACATGATATGCAAATAAATACCAAATTATGCGAAAAATACAAAATGCTCTAAAATGCATGATTTGTGCACAATGGATAGGTTCTGACCTATGATGAATTTAGGTAAAAGAATTATTATTTTATCTCTTTTCATTTGTGAGTTATAAATTTTCCAAGTTTGCATTGACATATAGTATTATTTACTTATGTATTGTTGTGAAATATTTTTAATATATGATTTTGATCAAGTTAACCTTACTGGGATGAAGAGGATTGTTTTCTAAGATTAATACAATTGGTTTCATAATTTTTAGAGCTAGTATGAATTTCTTATGTATTTTACAAGTAGTAATGTGTCCTATGTTACTGTTAGCAATATTAATTTGAGGATATCATTTGTACTAAATGTTCCAGGTTTTAACCAACATAAATGCAGAACATAATTATATGAGTCTAACCATATTTTTACTTCAGCTTATTTGGAGCTAAAATATATTCTTATATGGAATTCATAATTTATAGGTTGTGGCTTAATTCCCATTGTACCAAAAAAATATGTTAGGGATGTTCTCTATATTAAAAGTACTACATTTTATCTTACAGTGCACAATGATACGTGATTGTGAATCTAACTAGACTTAGTTCACTTCATTTTGAGCTAGGATGAATTCTCTATTATTTTTAGAAATTAAATTATACATGTGGTGGTTATTTTACTATACAATTTATTAGTGTTGTTTCCTGTACAGAGTATTATATTTTATATTACTCAATTAAACTTCATACTTTGCTGATTCTACACAAATTAAATTCACTCCATTTAGAGTATAAATGAATTTTCTACTTATTTTACAAGTTTTATGTTAACTATTTCTTATATGAAATTTTAGAAATAAATATCATACTGTAAGTGTAAGTTTTTATTGTACAACATTAAAGTTCACAATTTATAAACTTACTAAAGTTGGTTTCACCTGAAAATGAGCTATATTTGATTTTATATGAATTTCACAAGTTTGACAAAGTTTCAATTGAAAGGATAAAGGTTTAATTATTTCCTTTTATATTTTCAAATTATAAATACTTAGGGTCCACAGGTCAGCCTCTGGCCAATATGCAAAAAGGCCCCTAGGGTTCCAAAAATCAACCCGCAGTCCATAGCACGTGCTAAAACAAAGTTTATTAGGAGTCCCTGATGTTTTTAGGTATTACTAATAAGTCCTTGGTCCCACATGTAAATCTAAGCAAATCTTACAAATTAAACCTTACAAGTTTTAAACCTTTGCTAAGATGAATCTTTAGCGCCTAATTAAGTGGGGCCCGCTCGTTAGTGAGACAATGCAAGGAGGAGCAGAGGCAGCAACGCTCTGACGAGTTTCTCACCGGCGGCAATGGGGAACGGTGGCCAATCTCGGCGAGCGGCTAAAAGAGAAAATGAAGAGGGGTTCAAAGCGAAGCTGATGGTGGTGGTTTTACTAGCTGCGGTGGCCAGAATCAATGGCGATGGCAGCGCGAGCGGCGGTAGCTCTCGGGTTGACGACGTATGTTGAGCTTCGGCTCGGTTTAGTGCGAAAGGGTGTATGCAATTGAGTCTATGGGGCTCTTGGAGACTTACAGAAGGCCGCAAAAGGGTCGGTGATGGCCGAATGGTGACGGCAATGGAGAAGATGGCTCGGTGACAGTGCAGAGCTTGAGGATGACGGTGATGGCTCGATCTGGAGCATGTAGGAAAAGGGTGAGGTGTGCAAATGGTAAAGATCCTCCTAGTGATGCTACATGCACAAGGAATTGAACCGTGGCTCATCGAAGTGGCCGGAATCGATGATTTGCGCCGACGGCTGGAGTTGGGGAAGAAGAGGTCGATCTCCTTATTCATGGCTTCATGGTTCGATTCCTCCAGTCAATAGCCTCCTAGGATCATGATGAAGACGATGGCGCGGCGGTTTGGCTTGGGATGGTCGAAGTTGGCCGAGCGACGATAATGCCAAGATGGCGGCGCTCCGGAGTTCCCGTGGGCGCGACGGCGTTCCGGCGTCACCCCTACAAGATATGAGGCATGATTAGAGGGGATGGGATCAGCACCTTGTGTAGGTAGTAGAACGCAGGAAGAGAGGAGACGACCGTGGCTTGGTGACGATGGCGATGGTCGTCGTCTCCATGGCCGACGATGGAGATGGAGGAGAATAGAGGCACCGGTGCTCTCCCTCTCAACTTGCTCAGTTTAGGAGCGAAATGGGAGAGGAGGCGATGCAACTGGAGAAGATATGGCGAGCTCGGCGGCCGCCACGACGATGGACACGCGTCGAACACGCCGGCACTGCTTTCTCTCTCGCTCTCTATCTCTCTATCTGTTGGCTTGAGCGGTGGAACACTTTAAACTAAGTTGGAGCTAGACAAGGAGACCGACAGGAGGGTCCAAGGTGGTGCAAATAGAGGTAGAGTGAGAGAGGTGGGTAGAACTGTTGGTGAACTTACTGCTAAGGTAGTTTTAGGATTTTTCCCTATTTATTTCTTTCTCCCATTTTCGTAATTCCATAATTTAATTTTTGTGCATGATAAATTAATTTTGATTTTTCTAGAGGTAGATAAAAACACCTAGATTCCAATTTCTTTGGTTTCACACAAAAATTCCCTCTATTTTATTCCCAGGAAAACAAATAAATTGGGTCTAGCAAAAATTGTTTTGAATTTTTAGGAGGTCAAAACCTATAAAATAAATTCCGGAAAAATTATATTAATTCTTGATAAATAGATTAGTATTTGAATAAATTATATTCCTACAAATTCTCATGAGATAAAATACACATATGAGAGGTGTAGCAATTTTGCCGATTAAGATTTAGAAATAATTTGTGGTTTGACTGTTTTGACCAAATTATTTGAGGTATCAACTATACATATTAAATTATATCAAAATTCCAGTGAGATATATATATTGAATAGTATCTACATGAATTTCTCCATGATTTTATATTGTACCAATTATTTTTAAATATTCAATGAGTTCACCTACCTTTAAGTGTTCCTATTTTAAATATATATTTAAATGATTGTAAAATTATATTTTGATTTGTAATTAACTAGAGATGATGTTGTTAGGCTTTACTTTCTATTCACCATGCTTAAAATCACAATATTCTTAAGCACTAGTGTGTATATATATTTGAGTTAGACTAATGGTACTTACGATGGCAGTTAGGAAAATGCTTTTATTATAGATGATTAATATATATCCTCACTTATGCTCATGAGACCTATTATGAAATGTATCCAAGATCCAACAACACTTAAAAGGACTCAAATCACATACCGCATCTTGTGTTTATGCAAGCATGCACATGTTTTGCATGTCAAGTTAAATTAGGAAAGAAAAGTTTTAAATTGTTCGCAAATTTGCATATGAGCACCAACTAATTTAAACTTACCTAGGTTGTATATTTGAAAATTTTTGGTCATCAACTCGAAAACACATTTTTATTATTTAGGTGAAATCAAAATTCGAAATTTGAATTTTTGGTATGTTACACGATGTTGCCTAACAGCGATGGCGGAGTAGGCCAACTGTGAAAGCGAGATAACCAGTTGGTAGCGATGATATCAAGGCCGGTATAGAAGCAAGGCCGACGACGCATGTCAGGATGTCGATGAAGATGATGATGTTGATGATCTAGTCAGATTTCAGCATTGACGAAGCCTAGACTCTTTAAGCGAAGAACTCGATTGACAATAGTTGGCCGAAGATGAAGGTAATACCGATGACGAAGGTGCCGGTGATATCGTCAATGATAATAAACTGTTTAAGAGATGTCCAAGCTTGACTAGTTGTCTTGACGTTAGCATGCGCGTGGCGAAATTTGATGTAACACCTCTTGATTTATGACGATGATAGTAGAAGTTAGTATTGTAGCTATTGGAGATGCTTTATGTGGAGGAAAGTAAATGTTGATACTGTTGACCAACTTGTCGAATCTGAGTTGATTGGTTAATGACTCCAAACTCCTTAGGCCCAAACTTGGGAGGCTCGAAGCCATATTCGAGTTGAACTCCAAAAGGCAGAGCTAATTCTGACCAGGACATATAAATTAAATCTTGAACTTGACACTTGAGAAACTTCGAATAGTCTATAGCATCATCTGGGAGCCAAAAGTTGTCGGTGAGAATGTTGGAGTTGCTGAAGTAGAAAGCCTACTTTGGAGCGAAGAAGAAGCTAATGATTTCTGAAGTTAACTTCATAGAACTCGTTGACTAGTTAATTGCCTGTCGAAGTTTAGTGTTATGTTTGTGTAGCCTCTGACTCTATGCTTAGTTAGGAAAAAAGTAAAGATAGAGTCAAGAATTGTAGCTTCTTATCATAGAGTAACCGTCGCTTGAGTGAAGATACGCGTTGTGGATGTCCGAGTAAAAAGCTTGAAGATTGAAGCACCACTTATTGTAGTAGATTACTGCGATATTGTATCTACTGGCGCATGCCGAGGTGTCGAGGTTCTCGGAGACGTCGAGGTTGTTGAAGTAGCGAAGATGAAGTCACCCAAAAGTGGTAGCAGAGTTACATAGACTTGGAGGCGTAGACACCAGTCGACGGCAGCAGAGGCAAACTGATGGTAAAAATGCACAATCATGAAGGCGAGGACACCAGTCGGCGGCAGTAGAGGCGACTGGCTATGAAGACGAAGTTCCTCAATAACAGTGGCGGAGACACGTAGCCATCGAAGCGAGGAGACCAGTCGGCAACAACAGACGAGGCGACTGGCGGTGAAGACGATGACGCCCGTCAGTGATGGTATCATAGGCCAACCGTGAAGGCGAGGACAACAGTCGGCGACGACAGAGGCAACCGAACGGTGAAGATGAAGACGTCCATCAGCAGCGGCGACGTAGGACAGCTATGAAGGCAAAGGCTCCAGTCGGCAGCAGCAAAGGCGATCGGTCGGTGAAGACGAAGACGCCCATCAGCGACGGCGTAATAGGCCAACCATGAAGGCGAGGCCACCAGTCGCTAGTGGCAAAGGCAAGCTGATGATGAGGATGAAAATGCCCATCAGCGGTGGCATAATAGGCTAGCCGTGAAGGCAAAGACACCAGACATCAATGACGAAGGCAAGCCGGTGGTGAAGACGAGGACGCCCATTAGCGGCGGCATAACAGCTAGCCATGAAGACAAGAACACCAGTCGACGACGATGGAGGCAAGCCAATGGTGAAGACGAAGACGCCCATCAACGGCGGCATAATAGGCCAGCCATGAAGGCGAGGACACTAGTCGGCGGCAATGGAGCCAAGCCGGTGGTGAAGACGAAGACACCCATCAGCGACGGCATAGTAGGCCAGCCATGAAAGCGAGGATACTAGTCGACGGCGGCGAAGACATCTGGACGGTGAAGATGAAGATGTCCATCAGTGGCGGCGACGTAGGCCAGCCGTGAAGGCGAAGGTACCAATCAGCAGTAGCGAAGGCAACCGGTCACTGAAGACGAAGACGCCCATCAGTGGCGGCGTAATAGGCCAACCGTGAAGGCAAGGCAGCCAGTCGGCGGCAGCAAAGGCAAGCCAATGGTGAAGACGAAGACGCCCATCAGTGACGACATAATAGGCCAGCCGTGAAGACAAAGACACCAGACGACGACGACGAAGGCAAGCCGGCGGTGAAGACGAAGATGCCCATCAACAGCGGTATAATAGGTCGGTCGTGAAGGCAAATACACTAGATGACGGCGACGTAGGCAAGCCAGCGGTGAAGATGAAGATGCCCATCAGTGGCGGCATATTAGGCCAGCGGTAAAGGTGTGGACACCAGTCAGCGGTGACAAAGGCAAGCCGGCGATGAAGACAAGACGTCCATCAACGGTGGCATAATAGGCCAGCCATGAAGGCGGGGACACCAGTTGGCAGCGACGAAAGCAAGCCGATGGTGTTATACTGATTGACCCATTCCTAGAGCGTAGGACATAAGCTTATGGTCATGAATCCCTACTATGTGTAGGGGATTTAGATCCTACAGTATAAACACGAAGGATGAGTAGTATCTGACGTAAAAGTAGTACTCGAGGTAAATTCAAGATTTTGCAATATTTATAAATATGTACTTTTCCTCTTGTCGATTTTAATTTTCCCGAGTAGTTGACTCCTTACGTTTAAACACTCTGCCCGACTAGTCATAGCCCCCAAGCACCGGGAGTCTGCTCATGGCACTTCCCAGACATGCGTATGAGTAACATGAGTTCGTCTTCCATGAAGCAAAGTTTAACGGATCAGAATTTGTGCTACTCGAGTACTTTTACAATTGTTAAGAGCAGAAAACAAATTATTTTACCCTTGTGCTTTTGATTTTCTCTAAGTAATATTTAGTACCTTACGTTATACACTCTACCTGACAAGTCCCCGGGTGCTAGGAATCGACACATGGCAACCATCCATCAACACATCAAAATGGAAGCATCGGAAAATAGAGCTTTACTACTTCGCGCTTTTTTTACTTGGATTTATTCGCAAGCAATCAGGATAAACATTATAAAAATTGTTGAAAAAATATGATATAACATCTGTAGCCCCCGACTCACTACTCAATGGAGAACTAGTTGATGTAGTGAGGCAAAGAAAAAAAGAAAATATCATATGAAAAGAAAATTAATGATGACTTAGCTTTTTGGTAATCTCCTTGATGAAGGTAGAAGTGGTCGATGTAGGGACAAGGTAGTCCATGAACAGCAACGAAGACACCAACCGTGACAGCAACTGAGGCAGCCGGTAGTGAAGATGAAGACGCCCATTCACGGCAGCGTAATAGGCCAACCCGATGATGAAAATGAAGACGCTTATCAACAGCAACATAATAAGCCAGCTATGAGGGCGAAGATAACAGTCGGCAGTGGTGGAGGCAAGCCAATAGTGAAGATGAGGTTGCCCATCAGCAACGGCAAAGTCGGCCAATCATTAAGGCGAGTAGACCAGTCGGCATCAGTAGAGGCGGTCGATAGTGAAGACGATGTCGCCCACCAACAACGGCGGAGTCGCACAACCTTAGAGGTGAGGGTACCAGTCGGCGGCAGCAGAGGCAGCCGACGGTGCAAATGATATCGCCCAACAGCAACTGCAGCAAAATCCACCAACCATGGAGGCAAAGACACCAGTCAACGGCTGCGAAGGTGGCCGGTGGCATAGTAAAAAAACCAGACTGGGGTCGACCCGCTCTGGCCGTCGGTTCACCAGTTGAACCGCCGGGTCACCAGTCAAACCACTGGTTTTTTATTTATTAACATTATATTTGATTTGCATTATTTTTAATATAGAACCATCACAAATTGGTGAAAATATGCATAAATAAACCAATATATCTATTATTATATGGCCATAACATCAAAAAATAAATATAGTGTGGTAACATAATAAATTCATAATGCCATACTGCCATAGGACAAATTAAAAACTGGTTCGATTCTAAAAAACGCCACCGGTTCACCGTTCAAACAAAAAACCACTCAATTCGTCAGTTTTTTACCTATTCGATTGCAGGGACAGTCTTTGAGCAGAATTGAACCGCCAAGGTCGCCGATTTTGGTTTTTTTCGGTTCAACCATTGGTCTGGTCTGGTTTTTTGTGCTATGGCCGGCGGTGAAGACAAAGTCGCCCAACAATGATGGCGGAAACGTGTAGCCATGGAACCGAGGAGACCAGTCGGTAACAACAAACGAGGCGATTGGCGGTGAAGACGATGTCGCCCATCAGCAACGACGGCGGAGTCCACCAACCATGGAGGCGAAGAAACCAGCCATCTGTGGCAGACGCAGCCGACGGTGAAGTCGATATCGCCATCGGCAACGGTGGTAAAATCCACCAATCATGGAGACAAAGAAACTAGTCGGCGACGACAGAGGTGACCAACGGTGATAACGATGTCGCCATCAACAACGGTGGTAGAATCCACCAATCGTGGAGGCGATGAAACTAGGTGACCAACGATGAAGATGATATCGCCATCAGCTGCGGCGACGGGATCCACCAACCGTGGAGGCGAAGAAACCAGTCGATGACAATGGAGACGATCGACGGTGAAGACGATGTCGCCATCAACAAGGCGGTGGAATCCACCAACCGTTGAGGCGAACAAACTAGTTGGCGACAATGGACACGATATTGCCATCAACAACAGCAGCGTGGAGTAGGCTCGTGGACAATTGACTGCATAGCAACACCACAAGTCCATGACCGACATCAATTGCCTTAGTAGTATCACGTAATTATATGTGAACAACAACATAAAACAACAAGAGATTAATCTGATATTAGAAATCAATCTAATAAGCAATGATAAGTTGGAAGGAAAAAAACCCGATGATGTCAAAGATTAAATTATCGAACTCGCCGAGATTGATCTCCCCGGTTGGACTAAATCCGACATAGAGAGAACGAGCTTGGCGCAAGCCTTCACGGCGTTCAGAAGAATTGGGGCGAAGACAAATCCGGCGACGTCGGAGTTTGATTCCATTGCACTCATCGATGGAAAACTTGGCATACCAACTGTCAATTTTGAAAATCGGTAATGATAAAGGGGGTAGCGCATGAGACTTAAAAGTAGATGGATGCAGAAGACAAGGGTTTAGACAGGTTCAGGCCCTCTCGATGAGAAGTAATACATTATTCCTGTTTGGAGATTATATCCGCGATGTATATTAATCTAATGATCTTGGTTGTGGTTATGTCTTTGGAGGGCCTCCTGCCCGCCTTATATTGGTTGGGAGACAAGATTACAAAGATAGAAACTTAGCTCGATATGATATCGATTTCCTAAATCTACTTTACAATATTACCGAATCAGGACTTTGGGTCGTTCCTTGATACACAAGGAAATATAATACCCAAGTCATGATCCGTTACATATTTCATATACATAATCTATCCTCTATATTTAGTTGGATAGATCAGCCGTGTGAGTATATGGTACCCATAATCTTCACAGTGAGAATCGATCTTAATAAGAAAATTATCCTATCTACTTAATTAATCATGTGCTAATCAGTTCCCAACTGAGTTTGTTTGATTAAGTTCCCAACTCACCCCACTCGTTTTCCGCGCGCACGCTTTTCAAACTGCTAAACGGTGTGTTTTTTGCAAAAAGTTTCTACATGAAAGTTGCTTTAAAAATCATATTCATCCATTTTTTCAAAAAAAATTACTAAATACTTAATTAATCATGTGCTAATCAGTCATTCCGTTTTTCGTGCGGAGGAAATTTCTTCCTAACCCATACCAACGAACACACCCTTAGTAACGTTGAGAATTTCTTTTTTTTACTGATTGTGTTCATGTACTGCTTGCGTTGCCGTTACAATGATATCATTCACTTCTGATTTGGTGCTAAGCCATGGTGCTAAGCCACAAAAGATACGTACACAAATTTTATAGTCATTTTAAAGACATTTTGTAGTCATTTTAGATATTTGTTCTTTTGATATACAGTTTGAATCAAGGTGAATCGATTGGTTAGGTTTAATTACTAGACACAGAGACACGAAGTTATGTCCAATAGGGCGCACAACATGCGCCAAAATGTTTAGTAGAGGAAACGACAAATGTGAATCTGGATCTTACATGTAAGTGGGAAAGAAATAATTGATTTATATAGAAAACATATTCCTATCAATAAAGAAATTAAGATTACTATTGTTAACAGTAGGAGCTGGGCCAGCTGGCTGTGTGTTTGTTACGCTGTGTTCTCCGCGCGCACAGTGCGCATGGAAAACGAAACGATCTATTAGCGCATGATTAATTAAGTATTAGCTAATTTTTTTAAAAAAAATAGATTAATTTGATTTTTTTAAGCAACTTTTGTATAGAAACTTTTTAAAAAAATACACCGTTTAGTAATTTAAAAAATGTACGCGTGAAAAAAAAGAGCGGTGAGTTAGAAAGAGCCAAAAGACAAAGCCTAAATGCTCCGTACTAACGTGCACAGGAGCCCATGTACGAACATGTGCCTCATCCATGAGTGATTATGATTTTCTATAGCAGCGAGATGTTGAACTGATGGTGTTGAGTGCTCATCCGTATGAATGAAAAAATAAAAAAATAAAAAATCATATGATTTTGATAGAAATGTAAATACAAACAAAGAATTACAAACCATAAGAAAAACATAAAAATAACGGTTTCATTAGATGAATCGGATGAGAGATAAATTTTAAAAGAAATTTTAAAAGGTTGAAGCTCTTTGCTAAGGTGGTGTTCTAATCTTATTAAGATGATGATGAAAATAAAGATTAAATGTTTCACGTAAAACGAGGTGACATTAACGTATGATTAATTGAGTTTTAATTATTACAAACTTAAAAAATAAAATTATTTGATATTTTAGAGCAACTTTCATATAAAAAGTTTTCACATGAAACGCACCGTTTAGTAGTTTGAAAAACGTACCACATAAATAAAAATTTTCATCCTAACGTTACAGTAGAAACAGACGGGACCTAAGTTTTTTTCAAAATCTCCGTGGGATTATCTATTCCATAAAAATTTCAAAGAATTTAATCCACGTTCACAGGTAATTTTTGTATAGGTTCAAAATGTTTCAAAATTAGTATTATGTTTTTTCTTGTAAAGAGACCTAAATGGTGATTAAGGCCGACGGCGGTGCGCCCAAGCCCGACATTCCTTTGAAAATAGACGAGACCCGGCTCGAGTCTGTACTTCGTGGCCAGGCAAGCTCGGCTTCATGGACCTGGTAATGGCAAACAGTGAAAAACCCCGATAATTGCAAGGCAAAACCCGTGGGCCGTGGCCGTGTTTCACCCACATATCCAATTTATTAATGCGCTGCCAGCTGGGCAACCTGCTCTCCGCCACCGTCTCGCCCGGCCAACATCGAATGCAAAGCAGGCCCATGTCGCCTCCGGCCGACGTAGATCCTCGCAGCGGCTACTGCGCCGCCAGCAGGACGTTCCACAGCCTCCGCGCGCCCCACCCGCTGCCGCCCTCCGCCCAGCCGCTCTCCTTCCCGGACTTGGCCTTCTCCCTCCTCCCCTCCCCGCTCCCGTCCGGCCCCGCGCTCCTCGACTCCGCCACCGCGGACGCCGTCCCATTCCCCGCCTTCCTCTCCCGGGTCCGTGCCCTCGCCGCGGCGCTCCGGTCCCGCCTCTGTGTCTCCCGCGGCGACGTCGCCTTCGTCCTATCGCCACCCAGCCTCCATGTCCCCGTGCTCTACTACGCGCTCATGGCCGTCGGCGCCGTCGTCTCCCCTGCCAATCCTGCCCTCACCGCGGTGGAAATCTCCCGCCTCGTCGCGCTTTCAAACCCCGCCGTCGCCTTCACCGTCTCCGCCACCACCGAGAAGCTCCCTCCTGGACTCCGTACCGTCCTCCTCGACTCCCCGACCTTCCTCTCCTTCTTGCACGAACAACGACTCGGCGTCGGCGATCAGTATGACTCGCCCGCGGAGAAGAAGCTTGTGATCTACCAATCAGACCCTGCGGCGATATTGTACTCGTCCGGCACCACCGGCCGCGCCAAGGCGGTGTTGCTGACCCACCGCAACATCATCGCGTCGGCCGCCACCATGCCCGCGGCGGCGGCGACGGCGACGGCGACGACGACGGTGGTGCTCCTGACCGTGCCGATGTTCCACATCTATGGGTTCATGTTCTGCCTCAGGGCAGCGCTGGCGGCGCAGACGCTCGCGCTTGACACGGCGGCGAGGAGGAGGTTCGACGCCGGGGCGGTGCTGGCCGCGGTGGGGAGGTTCCGGGTGACGCGCATCGCCATGGCACCCCCGTCCGTGCTGGCGATTGTGCGCGCCGCCGAGGACGACGAGACGGCGGCCGCCCGCACGGCGACGCTACAGGAGGTGTACTGCGGCGGCGCGTCCATCTCTCCTCATCTCATCAGGCGGTTCTTGCGCAAATTCCCCCGCGTCTCTCTCCTGCAGGTAGGTTATCTCCAACCTGCCGCCGTTCTTCCTCATTTTTTTTTCTACCTCCATAGAAAAGAAGTTTTAATAGCAGAATATAAACATTTACTCTGCTCTTTACAAATTATAATTACTACTCCATGGATTTGAAATTTCAACGTGTGGATGGTAAATTGGTAATGGGCTAAATTTCGCTTGCAAATTAAATCAAAGGGATATGGGCTGACGGAGACGACTGCTGGATTCTGCCGTGCCGTCGGGGTGGAAGAAAGTAGACAAACTGAATCAGTGGGGCGTCTTTCGTGGGGAGCCGAAGCCAAGATCGTTGATCCTGAGACAGGGGATGCTCTGCCTCCCGATGTGCCGGGCGAGCTTTGGATTCGAGGACCATTCGTGATGAAAGGTATGGCAGCCAGCCCTCATGCATTCTGGAAACGCGATGTATGAATAATTCATTCATTTTCTTGGTGTCCACAAATCGTGATACTTCGGTAGAACATCGTTTTCTTTCTGAATCTGGATTTGAACTATCGAAAAGCTTGGGGTAAACAAATTTCAAATTATCTTAATATGGAATTCACGCCCTGCCAGGGATTGAAATTTCATTTCGAAATTTCGGAAATTTCGCCCATCACCGGCAAGCTTATTTCTCGCCCGAAATTTTTGTTTTTTTGCAATTTTTTGTGAATTTGGTCAAATTTTATTTAAATTCATTCAAAATTAGTCAAATTTTCAAAAAATTTCGGCCAAAAAATTCCGAAATTTTGGACCCCACCGGCAAAAATCCATATTTCGAAATTGAAAACCCTGCGCACCGCCCTATATATTCGCGTCGTTGGGTGAAGGGAGGTAGCCTCGGTCAGGAACTCCGGATAGGAAGGACGAATTCGCACCTATTTTGACCAGGATTTGGCGGTTTTTGACCAATTTTTTGACCGGCGGCGTCTGCTCTATCAGAACACGCTGGTCACCGGGCTGAAATTTGCTATCCCTGGCTTCCTCGTGACCATTTCTTCGTTTCGGTGAAAGCATTGTCTGTCATAGTAATTAGTGTCTAGTACAATTGGTAAACAAAACGGTTGCAAAGAGTAGACAAGAATTGGACCAGTGTAATAACTGTCCTGTCCGTGACTAATTCAGAGAAAGTTGACAGGGAAACCTTTCTGTTTAATCAGTAGTACAAATCTTTCAAAAACGATAGGAATCTTCTGTTTCAAAAAGTAAAGCTGGAAAGTCAGCATTAAACAAGTGTGCTGGTCTTTATGGATGTTGCTTTCTAGTTCTACTTTCTACCAATTCAGCATCTTTTTCTATTGATTCTCAATGCTGAGTGTGCTCACTATTCCATAGGTCATGTTAGGTTGTTAGCATTTTTCAGCTATCGCTTTTATATGGATATAAAACTAGAGTGACACTCCATTTCTTTTGAAACATAAGGTTATCTTGGAGATAAGGAATCCACATCTGCAATTCTGGACCCTGAAGGTTGGTTGAGAACGGGCGATCTTTGTAGCATTGACAAAGACGGATTCCTATTTGTCATTGATCGGCTGAAAGAGTTGATTAAGTGCAAGGGCTACCAGGTGCCAACTACTGTTATAGATGCTCTAATTATATATCACTTTTCATAAATCTGGCAGTTTAATAATGCGCTGCTAATATGAACATTCTGTCCCTGATTGCATTGTTTCAAAATGCAGGTTGCTCCTGCAGAACTCGAGCATCTTCTTCAAACACACCCAGACGTTGTAGAAGCAGCTGTTGTCCCGTAAGTAGACACCAGAACATGAAAAAAAATTTAAAACTATGAAAAGTCAGCTCTGTAAAACTGCCATAATGAAAACAAAATGTTAACCATTACCCAAACAGATTCCCTGATGATCATGCTGGTGAATTGCCACTAGCATTTGTTGTGAGATGTGCTGGGAGCAACCTGAACGCGGAACAGATTAAAGAGTTTGTTGCCAAACAGGTATGTGGTTTCAACCTTAGCCACCATTGAAGCAACAATGTTGTGAACCAGTGCTTCTGACGGGTGACATTTGTCACGCAGGTTGTGCATTATAAGCGAATACACCATGTTTGCTTTGTGAATACCATACCAAAAAATGCTGGGGATAAGATCTTGCGGAAGGAGTTGGTCAAGTTAGCATTGCATCGTAAGTCCAATCTTTAGTGTCTATCTTTGTAGGTCACCGATGTTGCAGCACAATAGCAGCAGCACGGCCCTAGTTGTATTACAGAATTCCCTATTCAATTCTTGGAGTGTTAAGATTATTCATACACTTACAGTCATTAGGTCCTACATCAACAAAAAATTGGTCGTAATTAGTTATGATTTTGTAATTTGCAATCATTTGAGCCGAAACCTCTATAATAGCGGAATGAATTCCATTATGTAAAAAAACCTCACAATCATCAGGTCCTACAGCAAAAAGAAATATTATGAGAGTAATTTACACCAGTTCTTTTAATTAAGCATAATTCACACCAGTTCTTTTAATGTATGTGTTGATGGCAAAGAATAGCATTATTATAGCTTGGGTCTAATTACATTGTGAACCGATGATTAATTGCTTAGTCTAGCTTTTATGAAAGATTTAATATGTGGACTAGTTGTGGCACTAGCATTTATTTTGGCACCTCTTATTTAATCTAAAAGAGATAACGAGTCCTTGAGATTAGATTTTTTTAATAATTTGGTATTTGCTTCTACAATTCCAATTATATCAATACTTTACCCCCATTTTTTACTCCTAGAATTTTCTATTTCTGGGGATGGACAATACCGCAGCCTAGAAAGAGCTGGTTTGAGGACGATCACTTAAGAAGTAATGCTCGCCATCGATTGGTCAATCTATTACTTTGGCCGGAGTAATAAACAACTTGGTTAATTGTAATCAGAATAGTGAGTGGTTGATCGGCTAGAAGGCCGATCAAGTCATCGATCTCCATCTAAAGTTGCCAAAATTGCTAGTTTTCTTTTCCAGAAATGCTAGAGCATGGCATTCCGCGTGTATATTAGAGGACATTTATCTGTCCCAATCTGATTTACCGAACTATGCTTTTTAACTATAAGGAAAATGATAATGCTCACATACGCCTTTTCCACACACGTAGGGCACAAGGTAGTGCGCCATCCATGTGGTGCATGTATTAGTATTAGGCCAGTTAGGATGGGTCACGCGTATCAATTACTACCGTCATTTTATATTATAAGTCGTTTTGATTTTTTTAAGTGAAATTTTCTTAGTTTTGACCAAATTTATAGAAAAAAATAACAATATTTTCAACATAAACAAAGAAACTATCAAAATATATTCAATGTTAGATTTAATAAATTAATTTGGTGCTATAAATGTTGCTATATTTTTCTATAAATTTAATCGATCTTTTAAAAAGTTTGATTTAGAAAAAGTCAAAGCGATTTATAATATGAAACGAAGGGAGTATTATTTTTCTCTTTTTTATCTCGTCTTTTTTTCTTGAATTTTTACATATGCACTTATTGATTTCTATGTTCCCATGGTATCATAGAGGTAACAACGATAATGTTTAATTAGTAATCAATGATACCATACAACCTAGTATCCATATGACTCATCTCTGGTTCATATATATATAGGTATCAGACCTAATACTTTAATAAACATGAGTATAAGATATGGTTCTAGGCATCAAAGCTGGTACGTATCAGATCTGGTACCTGAGTATCAAGATTGATACCTATAAGTACCAAAACTGGGAAGCATCATGGCTGATACTCATATATGTATCATCTAGGTATCTAGGTATTATATTTGGTACTATAGGTATGATGATAGTACTTTATAATTGATACCTAAAGTAGCCTGATATTTGGTATTGAGGAGGCACCATGGATACTTTAGTTTTGTGTTATAGATATTTCATAATGATATCATAAAAGTATCATGATATTTTTATGGTATGAATGAAGTATCGTGATACCTTTATCGTATCGAGGAGGTATGGATATAATACAAAGATATTATCGAGTTTTAATCATGACATAAGTGAAGTTTTATGATATTATCAAGAGGTATCATCAGAATCTTTCCAATCTCCTTACCTATCGGTCCAGCACAATAACATGCATTAGCCTAGCTGGGAGCCTAATATTATCAAGAGGTATCATCGGCATCTTATAGAGGTTCTAATCTCCTTACCTGTCGATACAGCACAACAACCTGCATGCAGCCTAGCGAGGAGCCTATCACATGTCCAAGCATGCAGTCCAGCCTAGCTACGGCCAAGCATGGACCATGTAGGGCCGTGTGCGCGAGGAACTCTAGCCAAAGACATTATGCCCAGCCAACTCATGCATGTGTGTCGCGTGATGCACAAGAGGAACCACGTTGGAGGGCGTGTGCGAGTATACTGTTCTTGTTCCTGGAACAGTATGACATGGTATAAAAATCCCCTTCTTTTGAGAGAGAGTGTGATCGAGATTGCTAGCTAATGCCCCATAAGGAAGTGTATATTTGGCGGGCATGGAGATAAAAGAAGATACTGCATATAGAATTCTACCATTATGTACCAAAGACCATACTGTGTATGGCTGATTGTTTTCTCCCCACCAAAAGCAATCGAAAGAAGTTGATCCATGTTGTTTTTCTCTTTTTTCTTTACCTTTTGTGCCTAAGAGCAATAGTTGTTGCTCTTAGGCAACAACTTTGCCATAAAATTAGTTATTTGTTGTCACAAAAGCGCAATAGTTGTCTTCTTTGAAAATTTGCTTGTAAATTGGTAGCATGGTTTAGTGCAAAGTGAATCAAACTTTTCACCAGGTTATTGACGACGGTTGACACAAGATGATTTTCGATGCCAACAATATGCTCTTATTTAATAAGAATTATTTCACTTGTCCTTTTAATACTACCTCCATTCTTTTCTTACTTGACATTAATGACATCAATATAATCTCCAATGCACATATTCCTTCATTACTAAAATTAGTTTTGAATCATGGCCAGCCATTGATGAGACGGATAAATTTATCTGGAACCTCAACAAATATAGGAAATGTTTAATGCAGCCCACGTACTTGCCTATGCTTAACAATCAGGTGCATGTACAGTAAAAGAATTGAAATATCAAGATTCCCCTTACAGTTGATCCCCATGTATTGTGGATTTAAAGAAAAGATAATGTGCAATTGCGCTTTAGATGCTATTTTAAAGCCTAGCTATCAATTTGGCCCTATTTTCTTAAGTCTGCTCATTTGAGCCTCTTTTCCAAAAACGAAGATAAGGTAAATAGATATTTGACAGCTGTTTTCTAAAGAACCTCAGATGGAGACAAGCTCTATATCAGAATTGTAGAGCTCAACGAGATCTACAAAGTTGAAAATTTACATTGCAGATCATTTAGTTGTCTAAATTTGCATTAGAAACTTTAATATATATATATATCTTTACAAGTGGCTTACGAAGTCCAACTTTCGAAGTTGATAACAAAATCAATTTAAGTCCGATTGAGGTGAACTACATTTCTCTAAGATCCTTGCAATATATCCTTTAATATGATCTAGCTCATATTTTCTTGAATATTTATTTATGTATGTCAAGTTACATAACATATGTTAACTCATGTAGAGACTACTCGATACAAGTAAACAATCGTATTACAAGAAATATTTTAAGAAATATCGACCCGACCATATTTAAGAAAGTATGATAAGGATCATAGAGAACTTTGGTTCAGCTCAATCATACTTATAACAAATTTCCAAAGAACAATGAAGAAAATGTTTTTCATAAGCGGACTTTTTGAAGAATCACCCTTAACATGATTTATAATGCGGTTCTCATATGGAAAGGCCTTGAAAATGGGAATAATACTATTCCAAGGAAAAAATCATAACTCTTTCACATCAAGGCATATGATGATAAATTTTGTAATAAAATTATACCTCTCGATGATATCTACAACTTTGTAGTTGAATGTTTTTCCATTTGAAATAGTTTAGAGCCATATTCATTACAAGCTCTCAGAACTATTTTTGAGAAACAATTTTTTTGAGTTTTTAAAATGACCTTGGATGAAAACATGCTAGTAGAGCTCGACGATAGAGCTCGACAAGACCTACAACTTAATAGTTGACTAGAAAATCAGCCTGCCAGTTGGCGGGCCTCATAATTTATAACCCGTGTGAATTATGGAAAGCACCTATTTTTCAAGTTTTTTATAGAATTAATTTAATTGTTGTAAAATCTCTATAATATTAATTTATTTGAAAATAACCCTTTAATGGGCTCTTTGATTTTGCATGTGTCAAAGGTTGAGAATTGAAGTATAATCACTAATTGGTGGGCTTTATTGTGTTACATATGGGTCTAGCATTGCTATATATGTTTGTGAAAACGGTATTAAAAAAGAAATGGATGTTTAGTGAAAAAAATGTGTGTAGCTTTCACAGATTACAAACTTTTTGTTTGAGAGCTTTTGATTTTTCAAATTTACCACAATTGATTGACCAGATTTAGCGTGGCATCGACGATCGTAAGAGCGATTCAGTACCGTTGATGTTGGTGATGCCACACTCATAAGGGCGATTTAGTACCACTAGTGTCTATGCATCACCGCACTATATATTTTTTAAATAGTTTTAGTTGTGTTCTCTATTTATTTATTTTTATTTTTACATACTCAGAAGCCTTTAGGATATAGACAATATTGAATTATTGATTCGTTTAAGAAAATCTTGGTCTTTTTTCTTTTGACCACTATTTTTTTATTATATTATATTTTTCTGTTTTTTTTATTTTCCAATTTTTCAGATGTGTCATGCCTATTCTAGTAGTAATATTGTTGAAATCACTAGAAGTATTTAGATCTTCTTAGTTAATTTTATTGGACCTTCAAAATATAAGGAGGGACATTAAGTAGGAAAATTGAGTATAGGAGCATAGCTAGCTGCAGCATTTTTCCTTGGTTCCACGTGTCAGCACCTTGTAGGTCCATGTGGACCAATCAGCTGGCAAGAAATTTGCCAGCTTGATAAGTAGTAACGACTCTTTTTCATTTAATATCATTTATAGTGCCAAAAGTGTTACAGGTTTTAGAGAGAGGTGAAGTCTATATAATATTATCTAACCCATAATCATGAAATGCTTCATTAGTCATATGGTAAGAAGCCTACAAGTAGTTCTGGGATCAAAATGTATGTACCATGTGCCCGTAAAATTAGGTGACTTGTGACTTGCGACATGTGCTTTTCACAAGAAGTTAGCCGTATATGAAAATTGATTTTTATGGGCTATTGTGAAGTCCACATGTAGAAATCAATAAAAAACTAAAAATTTAATTTTTTTTTTCACGAGCAGTTCCTTAATAGCCACATGTCAATTGATTTTCACGGGCTATTGTAAAATCACAGGCAATTCACAGGCCACTTGTACAAGTCGATTTCTACATACCCTATATTACAGGCAATTTGCCCACCCGTATGTGAAAATCCTTTTTGAAGCTTGGAAAAGTGATTTTCATACTAGTTGCAGGACTTGACAAAATCTTTGTTCCTTCCTAGTACTTATCGTGTTCCAATAAAATCTCTTTGCAATCTTAAGAAAAGATCTAAATGCATAGATCACTATATCTCAGTTTCAAAATATTTCTGTTAACACAATGGACTGCTGCCACTCTCTTTATAAAAATGATTTGTATAAAGCATGAAGATAACGCAAGCGTATACAAATCAAGCATTGCGGCCAAATTCTCCTTAATGCACCTGTGAATGAAAACTCCCATCAAAGGCTTAAAGTTCACAAGTCATATTATTGAAAAGGATACAAGAGAGACCCAATGCATGCATTAACCCTAATTAAGAAAGGCTGGTGCACTAAAGTTGTCTAAAAGAGGAAGTAATTCCGAGATAGTGGTACTGTGGGTGCTGGCTGACATCTCAAAACCTCTCCATCAGCAGTAACCGTGTAGGTTTCAGGATCGACATCAATTTTCGGAAGTGCATCGTTTAGCTTCATATTTAGCTTTGTCAAACCACGAACGCGACCTACAGCTTCCACCCTCTTTCCCAGCTTGTACTGCACTGCAACGCCAGCTTCTTTAGCAGCCTGCCATTAATTGTTGAACTGAGAAATCAGTAGATATCGTTGGTTAATGACATATTTCTATATCAGAAAGATAAATCCAGGTTGTATTGGTGAGACGGTGAGTCCATCGATATCTATAACACATGTCCAACACTGTAGCTAAGCCCTAGACCCGCATGTTAGTGAGACACCATGACATTTTCTGAACATTTTGTGAAACTAAGTGCCATAAAATGGATCCCTCAAATATTTAAAATCTTTTTAATTTTCCACTATTGTTTTTATGTACAACGGATTTCTGGTTTGTGCTGGGCAGCTATACAAATGTTTACTGATATGTTAGTGAAACATTGTGCCTACTTATAAATTATACCTCCATTCTTTTCGATGATGTTTAAAACATCAGTAAAATCTGACACAAATGGTCAAATGTTTGATCAATTCTTTTCTAATCATCCATTCATAAAAACTATTAAAATATAACTAAATCAAAGATTTTTTATGATAAATCTACTAATGTCATTTTCACATTGATGCTCCTTTCTCTGAGGAAGAGGTGCGGACAACTATCTGCCAATTACCACCAGATAAAGCCCCGGGACCAGACGGTTTCACAGGCCGCTTCTACCAAGTGTGTTGGTTGATTATCAAAGAAGACATTATGGCTGCTTTAGCAGCAGTTTGGAGCAGAAATTTGAGGAATATAGGGCTTCTTAACATGGGTTATGTAACTCTTCTACCAAAAAAAGAGGCAGCAACACATGTGAAGGATTACCGGCCAATAAGCCTTGTGCATAGTTTTGCTAAATTGGTCAGTAAGATCTTAGCTAATCGTTTGGCTCCTCGGTAGGACCAAATGGTTTCCATTAATCAGAGTGCTTTCATAAAAGGGAGATTTATTCAATATAATTTTATGCTCATTCAACAGACAGCAAGGTTTCTACATCAACAAGGACAAGCTCGCATTCTCCTCAAGTTGGACATTACAAAGGCCTTTGATTCGGTATCATGGCCCTTCCTCCTATAGGTCATGGAGAAGTTGGGTTTCAGCATGTTTTGGTGTGATATTATTAGTGGGCTGCTGTCCGCTTCTTCAACACAGGTGCCTCTTAATGGGATTCCCGGCGATATCATCTTACATCAATGAGGTTTGCACCAAGGTGACCCTCTTTCGCCGATGCTTTTTATCTTGGTAATGGACACTCTCAGTCATATCGTTTCTCTGGCTTTGGAGGAAGGATTGCTGCAGCCCCTAGCTTCACGAGCTTTGCCACATAGGATTTCTCTATATGCAGATGATGTTGTCCTATTTATCCGGCCATCTGCGAGCGACATTGCTTTAACTCTTGATATTTTGCGTATTGTCGGACAAGCTTCAGGGCTGAAAACAAATGTGCACAAGAGTAATGCTTTTCCTATACAATGCACTGAGACTGGCCTCACAATGGTACAAGAACAACTACCATGTGAGATGCTAGACTTTCCTTGCAAATATCTAGGAGTTTCCCTCTCTTTAAAGAAATTGACAAAGGCTCAAATCCAGCCTATCGTGGATAAGATAGCTGATCAGCTGCCAGGTTGGAAAGCCGATCTTTTAAACCGAGCTGGCCGGAGAACCTTGGTTCAGTTTGTTCTCACCTCAATGGTGGTTTACTTAGCAATGGCTATGGAGCTTCCGCCATGGGCCATCAAGGCTATTGATAAAGATTCGAAGGGGCTTTCTTTGGAGAGGACGAAAAGATGCTAAAGGTGGGCACTGTTTTGTGGCTTGGAATAAAACTTGTCGTCCTTTGGAGTTTGGTGGGCTGGGCATCTCCAATCTTCAAAATCATGGCTGGGCATTACGAATGGGATAGTTGTGGCTGCAAAAAACAGAACCAAATCGCCCTTGGTCGGCCTTCCCTATTCAAGTTCATCAATGTGCCCACGTTTTCTTCTCTATGGCAGTAATTTCAGAAGTTGGGAATGGTACTCGTACTCGGTTTTCGGCTGATAGATGGATTCATGGGCAGCGAATTTGTGATTTGGCACCCCATCTGTTTGCACTAGTATCTAAAAGAAGGGCAAACAAGCGCACAGTACAGGAGGCACTCACCAATCATGGTTGAATTTCGGATGTTCAAGGGGCCTTATCTGTTGATGTCCTTGCCGAGTACCTTGAACTATGGGATACTCTCTCGGAGGTCATTCTTCAACCGGATGTTGAAGATTCTCACATTTGGCGTTTTTCAACCTCCGGCAAATACACAAGCAAGACAGCTGATATGAACCTCTTTCAGGGTTCTCTCTTTTTTGGTCCCTGGAAAAGGATTTGGAAATCTTGGGCTCCAGGCAAGTGCCACTTTTTCTTGTGGTTAGTGGCTCATGGCAGGTGCTGGACCGCTGACCGTCTTGCACGCCGCGGCCTTCCACATCCAGCCCATTGCCCTCTTTGCGATCAAGAAGAAGAAACAATCAATCATTTGCTCATCTCATGTGTTTTCGCTTGCGTTTTCTGGTTTAACCTTCTTTAAAAGTTTGAGCTACAAGCTCTCTCGCCGCAACAAGATATTGCTTCCTTTGATGACTGGTGGGTGGTCAGGTTAGAAAAGGGGTTAATTCTATTGTTGTCTTGGGAGCCTGGATGTAATAGAAACATCGCAATCGTTGTGTCTTCGACGGTACCTCTCCCAACATGGCTGAAGCCTTGCTGCTTGCTAGAGAAGAGTTGTATGAATGGGGTTTGGCTGGGGCTAAGGGCATTCTTGCCCTCAAGCCGAATGGTGAATAGTGTTTGCTTGTAGTAGGTTGAGGTCATCTTTTGGTCTCGTGTAAGGTTTATGTATGTGTTGTAAGGGTTCTTACTCTCTCCTTTCTTCTTCTTAATATAATGATACGCAGCTCTCCTGCGTGTTTGAGAAAAAAAATTGATATTTTTGAATTTGTTAGTTGTTTAAGATTTCAAAGTTTGACAACATGTGTTCTAAAACATCATCTATCCTTGAAAAGGTGGGGAGCAACAGTTAGCCCAGGAGGTCAGGATTATCCAAAATTATGGTTAAACCATGTGTACCGAACTGTTATGGTATCAATAAACATTTTGAAATTGTCTCATTTTGTTGTATACCAAAATTTCTACCAACAAAATATTTAGCGGAACACTGTATTTTTGCATCTTATACTTCTTTGCTTGTTAGTACTTTAGTTCCTGTGCATCTATTTTCCAGTACAACAGACAAAAAGTCAACTAACCTTGCTCACAAATGCAATAGAGTTGGAACTTCCAGCCCTTCCAAATGCACCAAACATAGGTCGCATCATAACCTGCATCATGAACAGATGAAAAATAATAACTGTGAACTATAAGATTTCCACCTGCAGGAGCCTATGCAAAAAGCAAGGTACAAATAGAGAAGCTACGCAGGACTCAATCCGCAAGTTACGGTTTCTGTGTATATCCATGGGTAGTTTGCATTTTATAGGCCCACATAGTTTTGCAAAACAAGTTGAAACTATCACTTGAGATTTAGCGTGAGCATGTAAGGTAGTACATTATACAAGCTCTCGCAGAAAATTAATATGTGAATGAGTTTTCAAAATATATAAAAGTAGGCTCCGGACAATTAAGTGAGAAAAGAGAGTGCCAATCCAGTAAAAACGAGGAATGCAAAAGGCAAGTATATCATGCAAAGTTGGATGCTATTTCAACTTGATTTATGGGTCGGTACACTACTCTTTTGAACTCAAAGAATGGCTAAAATATTGAAACAATAATTAGCAAGCTGCCTCTTGGATACTAAAAGATATGCTGTTTAAGATTTGAGTATCATTCAACTTTATCACACTACATCTATTTGCATGTAGGCCAAATAGATTCAAACAGAACTACATAAGTACAATAACAATTTCAACTCAACTCATCTCTGAGAAGAAGTTTCATACCGGTTCAGGTGTTGGAATGCTAGCATTTGGATCACCCATATTAGCCCATGCAATAGCACCACCCTTTATAACCATTTCTGGTTTTGCTCCAAAGAAAGAAGGTTTCCAAACAACAAGGTCAGCTAATTTTCCCACCTGAAACAAATACAAAAGAAATTATGAACAGAAAAACTAAAGAGAAGTATGATCAGTTAGCAAGTTTTGGCCTTTCAGTTAAGAAAATCCAGTAGGAAATGTATAGTCAATCAATACTGTTGATGCATCTCGAAGGGATATATATATATAACTACAAAAAGCATATTTATTGAACTGGAAAAGAACACATCACAATAGATTGTAACCATGTCAACTGTAACCTGTCAAGCAGAAATTACAGGTAGTACTGTTATGCGTGAATAGTTCCCGCTTTCCAGCAGATCTGTATATCTTTATTTAGTTACATTAATTGGTTGGACGCAGGAAAAATAAACAAGTCTCCAGACTCTCCACACTGCCCTATATGACCATCTTCTTGTGGCTTTTACCCTATAATGAAGCACATAGTAAATGGCCCCAACATAGAACATCTCAATAAGTGATGCTTTGACGGTTGACATTAACACATATTTCTGAAAAAGGGTTTAGGTAAAACTGAATTGCCTGCACTGCAGAAATTTAGCATCAAGCATATTAAAGTAATAACAGAATCACACTTTGTTAACTTCAACTTAGATCAAAATTATTAAAAAAAACAGACATTTTACTGTTCTTTGCTACATGAAACAAAATAATCTAATGTTTCCTGTAACGTTCAAATAAGACATAGGTCCCCAGCAGTGGTAGGAAGCAAATATCTGGGATCGCAAGAAGCATACCTCAACAGAGCCAACAAAATCAGAAAAGCCATTCACTATAGCAGGATTTATGGTGTATTTAGCTATGTATCTTTTTATCCGGAAATTGTCATTCTCCTCTGCAGCATCGGAGGAACTGGATATAGGTAATCTACCTCTCTGGCTCTTCATCTTATTTGCAGTTTGCCATGTCCGAGTAATCACCTGAAAATTATGTCCCGAAACAAATGTAGGATTGAAACACATTACTGGTTAGTGAAGCTGATGCCTCAAGGTCCTCAATCAAGAGGAATAAAATCAAAACTCTCCAAACAACTATACTATTTTGCATGCCTTCAAGAAAGTCGAATGAATTTGATTGAAAATATTAAAATTGGTAACTTGTCAATAATAGACTTTTAAACTTTTAAGAAAGCATCAAGGCCCATAAAGGAAAAGCTATGTTTATTTTTTGTTTGAGTGTGAGCTGACAATAGTGAACCAACTAAAATAAGCTAATCCTGTTTTCCGGTGACTATGTTATAAGTTATGACGATGCAGAACTGAATATTTTCAAATTTCCCGGTTGAAGTACAAACGATTCATGATCAATACTATGCTGAGAAGGTGCTCTGAACTGGTTATATAGACATGTCTATCAAAGGTGCAAGAAGACTCCTACAGCCAGCTGGAGACAAGCCTCACATTTTCAGTACTAATTTTGCTGTGTTTGTGATTCCTATTATTATACTTATTTCCTAGTTTACCTAGCACTTACTTATAAGGTACCCTGACTGTATTAGCGCAATTGATGAATAATCTCTGAAAAGGGATTTTATCAAATCCAAATAAGTCAAGCAGATCTGGGCATTATGTGTTTTGATCTCTTTCTTCTTCCTCCTCTGATGTCATATTAGAATGATAAGATGTACTGAAGGGAAGGCACTTCATGAGAAAGATGACATCATATATTCAGGAGATTTCCTTATTTCTTTTTCTTATTGCTTGATCTGAATTATGCATCAACCCTATTTTATATCAATTTATTTTCTTGTTGCTTGATCTGAATTATGCATCAACCCTGCTTATAGAAAGAATAGTCCTTCACAATATAATTTAAAGTAAAAACAGAATCCAAGAGAAAACTTATCTCTAGACCAATTTATTTATTTAGCCAATATGGATATTATACGTAATGGGTAAGGGCTCTAGACCAAGTTATTTATTTATCCAGTTTGGATCTTATATGTAATGGTTAAGGGCTTTAAAAAACTAAATCATCTATGTTGCTCCCCTGCAGACATATGTTCAGTCCATTAATAGCCCATGGAACACCATGGGAAACAGCAGTTACAGCTGCTAATATGCGATGACAGGGACCAGCATTAGCAGCAACAATATTTACCTATGAACTTATATATCAGACTGAATGCTAGTTCACCTCTACTCATGAATACATAAGTGTGGAATTTAGAATTTAGCAAATGCCTTTCGAGTTTCTTTCTGTCCCCAAGCAAAGTTCTCCCTGTTGTACACCTTCTCCCCTACGCTGGAGGTGTCTCCTTTCAATGGTGTTCATAATACAAACGACTCCCTCCATCCCAAAATATAGCAACTTCTAGCTGGATAACAAAAGTGGTAGTGTTGTTATACTTTGGGCCAGAGATACATAGCCAAAAGTTGTAATACTTTGGGCCAGAGGTAGTGTTGTGGTACCATGTATCTGAGGCCTGACATGTACCATCTAGTTTACATGATACATCATTAGCCAATATGGTGGCTATAGTGAACGTAAAATGGATAATTATTATGTGAACTATCTTAATCAAAGTCAAAACAGAGGAAAAGATTATGCTACCAAAGAAAATTTTAGATCTGCAATAAATAGCTAAGATGGATCAGAAATTCGATACAAGTAGATGATATTACAAGTATCCACAAAACACATATTGAATGTTTGTACTATGTCAATCAACTGTGAGCTTTGCATGATGCATGGCATGACATAACATTGAGCTGTCGACTACTTAAAATGATGGTAACTATAATCTGTCAACAAAGGTGCAAGCTATAGAAACATACATGTCAAAATTTTCACCATGAAATAGAAAATTAGTATAAGAATGTAACAGACCTCTCCAATACGCCCCATAGCCTGCGAATCGGATGATATGATACTGATTGCTCCCATGTCATGCAAGATATCCTCAGCAGCAATTGTTTCAGCTCGAATTCTAGACTCAGCAAATGCTACATCTTCTGGGATATTTCTATCGAGGTGATGGCAGACCATCTGGAGTGGAGCAAGCACAAATTACTATTATATTTTAAGAAATAAGCATTGGCAAGATGAAGATGTTTACCAGCATATCGAGGTGCTCATCTACAGTGTTCGAAGTAAATGGCCGAGTTGGATTTGTTGAAGAGGGTAACACATTTTTCACTCCACATACTTTGATAATGTCTGGAGCATGACCACCACCTGCTCCTTCACTGTTTATAAGGCAGTAAATTATAACTTAATCAGTCCCATTTACAGTATCATAAATGGATATCCACAATATAACAATGGAAGGGTCTGTATAACATAAAAAGAGATTATCTATGTAACTGCATTTATCACCAGAAAATATTCAGCTATTTTTGGACAATGTTTAACATTTTGATTTTTTTCCTGTAGCTTAGAGAGTTGACAGTAACTGTAGGCTGGTATACACAATTGCATTCCTGTGAAAGTTTATCTAGGATCTCTAAGTGATTGCATCCACCCTGAACATCTTAAACTTCACCATCCTCATAAGCTCATTGCTTTGACAACAAGGAGTGAAAAGAAAATGCCATTTCCACTAAAAACATATGCGAAACAGGAAAGAGAACAGATAGTTAGGGCAGTACTCGTAAATGCAAGTGACAGGAATTCTAATAAACGGGGGCAAAGAAGGTAAACAAGCAATCAATTCACATGCATGCCCTGTATTTTAGAAGGTGAACAGCTCTCCCCTAAGTGGAAAATGAAATTTTTCTTTGACAATAAATTACAGTAGATAGAAGTTTGCAAGTAAAAATTCTGTGGATTGCATACCTATGATATGTATGTATCGTCCTATCTTTAAATGCGGCAATTGTATGCTCCACACAGCCTGACTCATTTAAGGTGTCTGTGTGGATATTTACCTGTCCAAATTAGATGATAATCACTATTAAGGACATACAGTTACTGCATGACAATACAATACTATAAGATAGTTTACCTGGATATCAAAAGCTTCTGCGACAGATAAACAGTTATCTATTGCAGCTGGGGTGCTTCCCCAATCTTCATGCAACTTCAAGCCCATTGCTCCTGCCTTAATGATCTCAGCCAATCCATCAGGTTTTGCAGTATTTCCCTGCACAATTTCACACAGTAAACAAAAAAACATGAATTACTTTCCATAGTAATGCCAAGATTAGGGTGCATTATGAAATTGGGATGTACAAGCTCCAGACTTCCAGCTTCTTCAAAACCATATTTTGTTTTTTATCTTCCCAATTACACAATAATTGGATAAAGAGTTAAAGACACCAGTGTTTCTATTAGATATCATAAAATAACTTGGAGGAGGTGCCAACTATGAAGGCTTGTGTTCTTAAACTGTGCTCCAGCTATAAAATGATTTACATATTTGACCTTTCACAACTAAAAGACCTGGTCTAAACCTGCAGATGATTTAGTACATTGGAAAATATTGAACTCTCCTGTAATTGATGTTAATGAGTCATGACATACTATAAACTTTATACCTTGCCTGTGAATCCCATATTGATTGGTAATTCATCAGTGGACTGCAGCATTAGTTTCATGTGAGATGGTGCAGGGGTGCAAGTTGTGGCACAAGTTCCATGTGCTGGTCCAGTTCCACCTCCCACCAATGTTGTGATGCCTATAAGTAAATGCAGAAGTAGCGAAATACTTTAGCAGTCAAACTTCTTGTGATCTATAACCAACGAATCCAAATCAAATGGTACAAATATATATACTTCAACATGATCCGTTTTTCCAAAGTACAAAAATACATGAAAAGGAGTTAATTTTACAAAACCCCATCTTTTGTAATTTTTGCAACAAAACTATAGGTTGTTTAGCACAAGGTTCAAAAAACCATAGGTACAACACTAGTGCATCTATTTTGCTCCATTTTCCAAAACAATTTTCTCAAATACAAGGGGTACTTCCTCACGAAAAATACAGGAGGTGCCTTGAAAAGAGATTGCAAAATCTGGGGTTTTGCATTATCCTTCCCGCAAAAAATCTGGATTCGTCAAAGTGCTACATGAAAAAAATCTACCTAGTGTGGATGTTGAAAAAAAAAATGTCCTTCCAACAATTTATTTGGAAAAAAGATAGAACAAAAGTGACGATATGTATGAATAATCAACCATTAAGTGTTTGTGCAGAATGCAAGATATGTGCAAAATAGTTGGTGACAATGTCAGCACCCTCTATTTAGGGATGCAGCCAAATTGTCAAGATAACCCAAAGATATGTAATTGCTTAAGTCTCATATGTAGCAACGAGTAAGGAGCCTAACCACTTGCAATTGCCTCTTCTGCCAACTGAGGGCATATGAAGTGAACATGGCAATCAATTCCACCAGCAGTAACAATCATGCCTTCAGCAGCAATAACTTCAGTATTAACCTGCAATTGCATATGGTATAAATCTGTTCTTCTGTAAATCATGAGAAACAAATGAAAGAAATAAAGTAGTTACCCCCACAATCATGTCTTCATTAACACCATCCATGTCCATGACATCAGGGTTTCCAGCCTTCCCAATAGCAACAATAAGTCCACCTTTTATACCAATGTCAGCTTTGTATATTCCTGTATAGTCAATCACAACAGCATTTGTTACAACTGTATCCAGGCAATCTGAGGCTGGATACCCTGCCGACTGCCCCATTCCATCACGTAGAACCTTTCCGCCTCCAAATATGCACTCATCACCATAGATGGCATAGTCCTTTTCAATCTCCGCAAAAAGGTCAGTGTCACCAAGTCTAATCTTGTCACCAGTTGTAGGTCCATACATGCTCGCATATTTCTCATGATCAACACTGTAGTCATGTGTGCCATCACCAATAATACCTTCACTGAAACAGAACTTGGAAATGTAAATAACTAGACTGGAATAAATATGGCATGTTAATTTTATTTATTGGCATTAGCAAAGTCAAAAGGAAGCAACCTTGAATCTGGATAATCTTCATGCCCAAAACCATTTGCAATAACCTTTTCCATTATCTCATTAAGCTGAGATCTGTTGACAGCACCATCAGCAATTCCATTTCCACCCCTGATCACTTTACAACCACCAATGCTTACAAGTGTAACCATCTTTGCATCCCCTGGCTGTAACAGAAAAGATATCATATTCCCAAGGATCATGGAAAGGATGTGCAAAATATTTGTGAGACTAGGTAGGGTCCAAGGACTTATGCTAAAAGACGGATTAGATTACTCAGCACCTCAAAACGGACAGCTGTGCCAGCTGGTATATTCAGTCTCATGCCATAAGCTCTTTGTCTATCAAAAACAAGGTATGGATTGGCCTCTATGAAGTGGTAATGGCTCCCAATCTGCAGATTACAAAACAAAATGGAAGTTCTGTCATAAGCTATAGCAACAGAGTAAATAAACTAACAGAAACATGGGAGTTATCTTACACACAAAAAAAATTGTGTGAATGTGGAGTCCCGTAATTGAAATTATTATACTACAAGCTAGGATACAATTAACACAACGTTTAGTACTCAAAATGCATCCAAAAAAGCATTTGAATCATAGCTACAGGAAAATCAATGTTTTTGAAATGACCAAATTGGTTGGAGTACTAAGGACAAACTTAGCATCCATAATAGAGAAGAAAATGGTGAGATAACCTAGGTCCAATAGGAATCGAACCCAGGCCGATGCATCACTCCTGGTAGCTCCCTGCCAGCTGAGCTAGTTGCCGTTCTCGCAAAATCAATGTGAAAGGGAGCAAAAATGCAACTTTAGTCTCCAAACAGCAAGACTATTTATGCATGCTCAAGAAAGGAGATTGAATACGTTAGATAATTAAAATAAGAGCAGATAGCAAACGAAGCAGCGACTGAAAATTGCATTTTTGGAAGTCACCTAACTGCCTAACTCCATCGCTTATGCCCCCACCTAATTTTTTATCTAGACCTGGCTCAGGCCTAGGATTTTAACTGGAAGCATCAAGAAACCAACTTCAAAAAAGAATAAAAGTATTTTAATTGGGAAAAATAATTCAAAATTGTGAGCATCTAAGCCCCATTCCAGGTCTTGGTTTAGGCGATTGATGACAATTTGATCATCCCAGTTAATAGCATTTTTTTTCTCGAACACACAGGAGAGCTGCGTATCATTGTATTAAGAAGAAGAAAGGAGAGGGTAAGAACCCTTACAACACATACATAAGCCTTACACAAGACCAAAAGACAACCTCAACCTACTACAAGCAAACACTATTCACTGTTCAGCATTAGGGCAAGAATGCCCTTAGCCCTGGCCAAACCCCATTCATACAACTCTTCTCTAGCAAGCAGCAAGGCTTCAGCCATGTTGGGAGAGGTATCGTCAAAGACATAACGATTGCGATGTTTCCATAACGTCCAGGCTCCCAAGACAACAATAGAATTAAACCCTTTTCTAACCTGATCATCCACCGTAACTTCTGCACTTGCCCACCAGTCATCAAAGGAAGCAATATCTTGTTGCGGCGAGAGGTTTAAGGTTAAACCAGAAAACACGAGCGAAAACACATGAGATGAGCAAATGATTGATTGTTTCTTCTTCTTGATCGCAAAGAGGACAGTGGGCTGGATGTGGAAGGCCGTGGCGTGCAAGACGGTAAGCGGTCCAGCACCTGTCATGAGCCACTAACCACAAGAAAAAGTGGCACTAGCTTGGAGCCCAAGATTTCCAAATCCTTTTCCAAGGACCGAAAAAGAGAGAACCCTGAAAGAGGTTCATATAAGCTGTCTTGGCTGTGTATTTTCTGAAGGTTGAAAAACGCCAAATGTGAGAATCTTCAACATCTGGTTGAAGAATGACCTCCGAGAGAGTATCACATAGTTCAAGATACTCGGCAAGGACATCAATAGATAAGGCCCCTTGAACATCCGAAATCCAACCATGATTGGTGAGTGCCTCCTGTACTGTGCGCTTGTTTGCCCTTCTTTTAGATACTAGTGCAAACAGATGGGGTGCCAAATCACAAATTTGCTGCCCATGAATCCATCTATCAGTCGAAAACCGCATACAAGTACCATTCCCAACTTCTGAAATTACTGCCATAGAGAAGAAAATGTGGGCACATTGATGAACTTGAATAGGGAAGGCCTACCAAGGGCAATTTGGTTCTTTTTTTGCAGTCACAACCATCTCATTCGTAATGCCCAGCCAAGATTTTGAAGATTGGAGATGCCCAGCCCACCTAACTCCAAAGGACGACAAGTTTTATTCCAAGCCACATGGCACATGTGCAAAGCATCAACCACAAAGTTATATACTTCTATGTGATGTCGAAAGGATTGCATGAAGATCAAGAATATTATTTAGCTCCAAATGTCCAAGTGACTATATACACCTGGAGCAACACTCTTGTGAGATTGCTCCAACAAGAACTAGTCTCCAATCCTTCGGAAAAACATTGTCTTGCTCCATTTGCTATCTCTATCACTATTTACATCCATGCACTTTATATTCTGCATTTCATTTCCTAGAATTTCAATGGTAGCGAGAATTGATCAAGGGTAAATTTGGGAGGTTGGATAGTCATACTTAGTAGCCCTGCTGTCATATAGGTTTGTTAAAACTATGTACTTTATTTTGGGAAGAGAAAATCAGACTTTGGTTTGTTGTACTAGAATAAGATAGGATTTTCCAGGCCAGCCTGAGGGTTGAGCAGGCCTGTTCAACTTAACATGGTGCAACAACTATTAGCTACCTTAAGCACTAATATAAGTAGGAATTTCCATATAGGTAATAGCAATATTGCAATGCTTATAGGCTGCTAGTTCATGATAGTATCATGCTACAGGTGGATGAAGTGCAAATACAATCAAGATGAGTGGTGTTGTTAAATAAACAATACCCATGGGGTTGCAACATGGACAAAAACTTAGCCTCGAGGAGAAAAACCTCCCCCGAGATATTGTGACTAAGAAGCACCGGAAACCAGAGCCTAGAAAGATCACGAAAGCTGGTCCACCCTAAACGTGGAGCAGCCCAACCCCTATGGATTGGGCCTTAACCCGTGCTTTAAGGCCCCTGCGCCATCATGAGGGCCCACCCTCCATAGGTCGATTCTTAACCTATGTTGTTTGGGAACCAGCAAGTGACCTTTTTTGGTGCGGTACCAAGATTTGCACCCTAGTTGGCAGCTTCCCACTTGAAGTCATTTACCACCATGCTACAAGCACGTTCGCCTTTGGAAACAATTTAGAAAATAAGTTGCAAGCTTGTGGATAAGCTTCATCTTTGGAATTTAATTGAACAAATATTATCTAACAAACCCTGCCCTAATGGGATTGATTGAGTCCTTTTGGACTCTTTTTCTTCTTAACATAATGATACGCAGTTCTCCTGCGCGTTCGAGAAAAATATTATCTAAAAAAAATAGTTCCTTTTTGACAAAGTTGAAATAAAAGGAAGTATTTTATAGATTTACAATCTGACCGAAAAAAAACATCCACAAGCGCTCACCTGAATAGGTCTGTCTGCCTTGTTAACAACCTTCAGAGTTAAAGCCCTGCGATGAAGGTTGAGGACTATGTGACCAGAGCTAAAACGTACTTCTCCAGGAAAGTCGTCCAGACCAACCCAAGAAAACTTTTCAAGTGAAGGTACTGCAAATGATGTGATCATTTTAACTCATTACTAACTTTTCTTGGGTACCTCAGAAGATTTTTGTTGAACAGGAAGATCACCACCATTTCATAAATTCGTTATTTTTAGAAGTATCACAAACAAAACGTTTTGTAAGTGAAACAAGTATGCTGATCAGAATTGACAACCTGGGAGGAAAGAACCATGCAGTGCTAGCTCCAAATTTCCATCATCAGAAGAAATAGGATCATGTACCGTAATTAGTTTTGTTCCATCCATAAATGTTCCTTCAACCTAGAAAAAATGTAGTATGAGGTATAGGAATGGACGAAAGTGATCATATAGTATGAGCAAAGAAACAACCTGTACAGTTTCTAAAAGGTGTGGAACAGCTGGAAGAACTTGCCTCCTGATAGGCAAGGAAAAGTAGAACTAAATCAATCTTTTACTTGTCATAATTTCAAAAGGGAGACAGGAAATTAATTTTACTGAAAGTGGATAAATTAATAAACCAACGAGGACCCTAATTTTTTTCATATTACAAGAAAAATGTGAACAATTTTCATACAGCTTATGCACTTCATTGGAACTTAGCAGGCAGTCCCCAATTTTCATATAGCTTATGCATTTCACTGAATCCAGCTTTCCAGCAGTGCGCATTTCTCATATGAGCTAGACAGTTCCAAAACTGTATTGCACTTGTGGGATAAGCATGGCGCAGGAAATTGATTTTTTTTAATGGGAGGTCAAAAATCAGTTATTAACTCGGTATAGAAACCAACCTTCCCAGCAGTTGTTTTCCTAAGTCCATCAAGTCTGTCACAGTTCTGTCTCCATCACGAACAAACTCAAGAATCTGTGTCCGGAAGCAGAGAAATGCTAAATTCCATCATGGTACTTGAAATTGTTAATAAACATAGTGTACAAAATGGTCTTCATGCCCAATAAAATAACAATACTCCCTCCATTGATTTTTTATATATATAAATTTCAAAAGGTCGGCATTTGTAGATTTTGGCTAATAATTAGTCAAACTACATGTACTTTTAATTTTACTTGTAGCTGTTAAGAATGCATTTTATAGAAATCAATTGTTAAAGTTTAATATTGAAGGGCTATTTCCAAGGCAAATATGTCCTATAAAAATCAATGGATGTAATACTTGTCAGTAAGGACTCGAAACAGGCATAGCAGAAAGACCGTGAACCCAGAGCAATACTAGCAGCGTACTAGTAACACAACATACATACATAGCAGAAAGGGAAATGTCTTTATATTGCTTTCGAAGCCAACTACAAACCATATGCTACTTCAATCAGAATAAATAAATAGATGGCACAGAGAAGCAACGCATGAAGAAGGAATTTTGCAGAGCACATCAATGTCTCTCTCTTGCCATAAGAATAGGCATAGTTAGTGCAAAATGCAGAGGACAAATATGACACTAGTCTCCTTCCTCCTCTCGGGCAAGCTTTAGGAACACAAGCGCAGTCGCAATGAATTGGTCGGTGGGGACAGAGCACCGTCACGTACCTGGGCGGCGATGAGCGCGACGGCCTCCGTGCAGTTGAGGCGGAGCCCCCGTGCGAGGCGCTTCTGGGCCAAGAACCCCGCATTGTGCAGCGCCAGCTTCTCCGCCTCCCTTTGTACCAGCTTCATCCTAGCCGCCGCCGACGAACCAGATTAGAGAACAGAAAAAACGAAGAATAATTGAAGAATCGGTAAACCTCGCGGGGAGGGTTGGGTTAATCTCTCTCGTGATGACTGAAAGAGGAGCTGAGGTGATGAATTTGTTGGTTACCTGTTGCTGTGGCCGCCGATGGTGGTGGTGATGGTGATGATGATGGGGATTGCGATTTCTGGGGGAGAAAGGGAAGTAACAATAAATAATGAAGGCAGTAGAGCGAAAGAAGAAAGTCACCGCCGCTGGATTGGTGGGGCGATTGGGGAGCAGTTGTTCATCAGCTAAGGGTGTGTTTGGTTGCTCAGATGTCCCTAGCCTGGCTCGTATCTCTCATCCAGGTTGCTCTCAGCCTGGCTAGGGTGATGCAATTGACTGTGTTTGGTTGCTTGCATGGATTTATCCTGAGTGATATGAGATGTTGTTTGGTTGGTTGTATGACATGATACTGTATGCTAGAGATAGTGTTTGGTTGGTTGGTTGGACCTTGAGTTGAGTGATCTCTTCTTACATATGGTAAAGTTACCCCCATATGGCAATTTTTTTGCTGTTTAGTTCTGAATGTAGTTGTTCTTATTCAATAATGATCTTGTCATATATATAAGAGTAAAATAAAATTTGCTAATGTGTTTAGTATTTGTGCCTAACATGCAAAAGGAGAAAATTTACATATCAATCTCCAGTTTTAAGCATCTTTCTCCTAATTCCCAAATACTACTTAATTTTTTTTAACAAATTTTGAATGCTTAGAAATTAAACTCTTTTTTTTAGCAGGAGTAGGAAACACTGTATCATGAGAGTTGTTCCATGCTCTTACTTTACAACGGATTAAGACTGCAGAGAAATATTCCATTACAAATAAGCCAGCTAGCTGGTAGTTCATGAACATATTTTCAGACTTTAACATATGAATTAATATCGCTGCCATGTCAAATCAAAACCTAAGCAAACATACGTCTACATAATGAAACAAACTGTCGGTGCCCAGCTATATACATATTGTGTCACCTGTTCGTCATGACAGGCAGAGCAAGCCTTGGTTATTTCCATCCATATTCAGAGATTGCACTTAGATTTGGCAGGAAAACAGTTCAATTTTTTTTTAAGAAACACATTACATGAGAATCAGCTGTGTACATCCAGTTTGGATGTACAAGTAATTAACATGAGAAACATGATCTTAAAATGACAAAGATTCAGTACGTAGCAACTCGACACATCAGTAATTACATGAAAACGTGTCAATTGTCGGCATTAACTAGATTACAATCAGTTGAAGCAATGTACTACAAGTTCAACGCCGAACCTTGACGACGGATGGGAGCCTGTGAACAGATCAAAGAATCATCACCAGGTCAAGGTGCCAATTATCATCTTCAATTCCTCTCCCTTTTGTCAGTCTAAAAGCAAAACTGATTGATTGAATTCCAAGCTAGATAGAAAGGTAAGTAGATTGTTAGAAAAATAGGGATATATCCTGTACTTTGGTCCCCAAAAAAGAAAGAAAACATCTCCTGTACTTACAGTTCATTTAATTCTCAACTTAAATCCGCAGAGCAGCAGTGGATAAATCTATCCATGTTGCTAAATTAACATTTCAAAGAAGCAGTGGATAAAGCTTGAACCTTTCTGCCCCAAAATCAAGACATTTCAGAACAGCAAACCAACACACCAATGATTTGAAACCAAGAACAGCAGGAGTGAACCAAGCAGAAAGATGCAATATTTGATTCTCAGACTACTACTGAATTAAAAAAGAATAAGAATATATATCTCTTGATATTAAGCCAGCCACAGAGGGGCACAGATCTGATTTCAAGTGCTTGAATTAATCCTAAATGAAATAACATGCAAGTGAACAAATGAAATTAGACAGAAATGGGCAGATCTGATTTCAGTCATCATTGCAAATTTTCATAGGTCTCAAATTAAGCACTATTAGTTCAACACATTCATGCATGAATAGAAAACAGGGCAACACCATCATAAGTTCATACATAGGGTTGTCTGGATGGGGATCTTAGCCAGGCCCAGGTAATGCAAAACAGGCCACGGAGCCAGGCTGAGGGGAAACGGCCGATTTCACCTTCGCGCCTCCTTCCGCCGCCCCTCAGTTTTATAGTACATTTTTCCCCACAGAAAGAAAAGCCATATGTAGTACATTGTAAATACAGTTTTATATGATGGTGTTGACACTGTCCTACAGAGAGGGAGGGAGACAAGAGAAATCAATTTGTCCTACAATCTGCATTCATACAGATATGGCATCAGAAATTACCAGGAAACATAAACCATAGTTTCCTTGGATGGTACATAAAATGGTACCATAACAGTCATGGTGATCAAGTTCAATTCCAACGGCTGTTAGCAATAATATTTTACTTAACATCATTGAAAAACAAAAATTAGGCCAAAGTATAATTGGTTCAAAAGCAGCAAAATAATTTTTATCTTGGTTCAATTTAGCTCAATTGGGATAATATGTATCACTGATTCTGTCTTCAAGGATGAGTACATTGTAAATACAGTTTTATATGATGGTGTTGACACTGTAAACTCATGCAAATAAAATTTTTATGAACCCATGCCACGGCTGCCACATCCAAGGGATGCTACCTCCATTGGCAAACACATCATCGACCACGAAAATTTGCTCAGATTTATAGAAACCGACACAATAATATGCACAACTAACAGGGTCACAGATCCAACCTGAATGAGCACATCACGAACAACCAGTGCAGATCTGAGCTACGAGACAATTAAGGGGACATGCTTTCATCCACAAAAAAACAGAGGAAATCAAAGAAAGAGTACACAGGAAATAGAAGGAGGTGAGAAAGGGAAGAGGATGCCCAACTTATCAATGGGCGGCGAAATACCATCATTGCACTTACCGCAGATCTGGACGGGGAGAACCAAAGAGGAGAGAGCGTGAGGAAGAAACCCGGCGAAAATGAGGGGTCGACGGAGAGCGTGACGAAGACCGTTGGAAGAGAAGGAGGACGGCCGACGGAGGGGGCCCACGCTCACTCCCTGCCCGGTGACGGATCTGAGGGGGGCGACGGTGGGAGCCGGGGCACACGCCCTGCCCGACGACGGATCTGAGGGGGGCGACGGTGGGAGGCGGCGCTCGCGCCCCGACCCGGCGGCGGAAGGAGGGGGGCGACGGTGGGAGGCGGCGCTCGCGCCCCGACCCGGCGGCGGAAGGAGGGGGGCGACGGTGGGAGGCGGCGCTCGCGCCCCGACCCGGCGGCGGAAGGAGGGGGGCGACGAAAACCCTAGCTTTTCTTTCTGTGGGGAAAAATGGTGAGAGGAGCGGTAACTCCATCCCTCCCTCTGCACGCGCGGGTGCAACACGCGCACGCGTGGGTGCAGCGCGGCTGCGCGCCACGGGGCAGGCCGCGGAGCGAAGGTGGAATCCGCCGTTTCCCTCAGCCTGGCTCCGTGGCCTGTTTTGCATTAGCTGGGCCTGGCTGAGATCCTCATGCAGGCAACCAATCAGGCTCCGAATACATGGTCTGATGCGAGCCAGTCTCGATACAGGCAACCAAACAGGCCCTAAGCTGATGAACAACTGCTCCCCAATCGCCCCACCAATTCAGCGGCGGTGACTTTCTTCTTTCGCTCTACTGCCTTCATTATTTATTGTTACTTCCCTTTCTCTCCCAGAAATCACAATCCCCACATCATCACCATCACCACCACCATCGGCGGCCACAGCAACAGGTAACCAACAAATTCACCACCTCAGCTCCTCTTTCAGTCATCACGAGAGAGATTAACCCAACCCTTCCCGCGAGGTTTACCGATTCTTCAATTATTTTTCGTTTTTTCTGTTCTCTACTCTGGTTCGGCGGCGGCGGCTAGGATGAAGCTGGTACAAAGGGAGGCGGAGAAGCTGGCGCTGCACAATGCGGGGTTCTTGGCCCAGAAGCGCCTCGCACGAGGGCTCCGCCTCAACTGCACGGAGGCCGTCGCGCTCATCGCCGCCCAGGTACGTGACGGTGCTCTCGTTCCCACCGACCAATTCATTGCGACTGCGCTTGTGTTCCTAAAGCTTGCCCGAGAGGAGGAAGGAGACTAGTGTCATATTTGTCCTCTGCATTTTGCACTAACTATGCCTATTCTTATGGCAAGAGAGAGACATTGATGTGCTCTGCAAAATTCCTTCTTCATGCGTTGCTTCTCTGTGCCATCTATTTATTTATTCTGATTGAAGTAGCATATGGTTTGTAGTTGGCTTCGAAAGTGCCATCTATTTATTTATTCTGATTGAAGTAGCATATGGTTTGTAGTTGGCTTCGAAAGTGCTTTCGAAGCCAACTACAAACCATATGCTACTTCAATCAGAATAAATAAATAGATGGCACAGAGAAGCAACGCATGAAGAAGGCTTCGAAAGCACTTTTGAAGCCAACTACAAACCATATGCTACTTCAATCAGAATAAATAAATAGATGGCACAGAGAAGCAATGCATGAAGAAGGAATTTTGCAGAGCACATCAATGTCTCTCTCTTGCCATAAGAATAGGCATAGTTAGTGCAAAATGCAGAGGACAAATATGACACTAGTCTCCTTTCTCCTCTCGGGCAAGCTTTAGGAACACAAGCGCAGTCGCAATGAATTGGTCGGTGGGGACGAGAGCACCGTCACGTACCTGGGCGGCGATGAGCGTGACGGCCTCCGTGCAGTTGAGGCGGAGCCCTCGTGCGAGGCGCTTCTGGGCCAAGAACCCCGCATTGTGCAGCGCCAGCTTCTCCGCCTCCCTTTGTACCAGCTTCATCCTAGCCGCCGCCGCCGAACCAGATTAGAGAACAAAAAAAATGAAGAATAATTGAAGAATCGGCAAACCTCGCGGGGAGGGTTGGGTTAATCTCTCTCGTGATGACTGAAAAAGGAGCTGAGGTGGTGAATTTGTTGGTTACCTGTTGCTGTGGCCGCCAATGGTGGTGGTGATGGTGATGATGATGGGGATTGCGATTTCTGGGGGAGAAAGGGAAGTAACAATAAATAATGAAGGCAGTAGAGCGAAAGAAGAAAGTCACCGCCGCTGGATTGGTGGGGCGATTGGGGAGTAGTTGTTCATCAGCTTACAATTTGGCTGGATTCGATGGAATCTATCGTCATCCCGAGTGGTACCCATCCATCCGGAGGAAAATTACACAGTTTTGCTTCTTTGCATGACAGCTGTATAATACGAATCTCAAAGCAACATGTCTTCTTTCTTGATTTCCCCGCTGACACCTTCAGTTTTGACGAGTAAACTGTTCTCCTGCCACAGCCGCACGTCGGTCCCCGGCAGTCTCACTGTGTCCCTTGCAGTCCTCGGCGGTGCCTCCTCGCTCTGGCCCTGTCTTGCGTCCTTGTGGGCTGTGGCCCTCGGCGCCTCTCGCCACGGCGGCCAACGGCTGTAGCCGCAGCTCAGTGACTTGTACGTGTCGACCAGCAGACGTTTTGTTAGACTGGCTATGCAGGCAGTGGGGACTACCACTGAGTTCTCGCCAAAGCTTACACTGTCTCCGATGAGGCAGACCAAAAGGTTTTCTCAGAGCTGTCAGTTGGAAAGAATTTCAACAATTGAAAGACAATGGAGTAGGCATACCTATAGGACCTCACCATGGTCTTGCCGATGTGCTCCCACGATCTCATGATGGTTTTTCTCTGGCAGACAACGGGTAGACATGCCTTCATGCCTTAGGTCCTTGCCATGGACCCATGGTCGGATAAGATGTTGGGCGGTAGTGGATTCTAAACTTTCGAAGGGACATCCTCTCGTTATTTGCATGTCATCCAAAAAATTTAAAAAAATTCAACAAGGACCGAAGTCCTATGAAATTTTTCTTCCCATCCATCCACATGTCACGGCGTCCCGAGTTGGAGCTTAAAATACGGCCGCCATAGAGCAAGCTGTTGACACATCGGGTCGGGTCCCCTTCCACACCAGCAGGCTTGTCCTTGAGGGCGTGCCACCTGTGCGCTCGCTGAGGGTCTCCATATTTCAAGGGACCCGACCTACCTTCATGCCCATTGACCAAATGGAGCAGAAGGCCTGATGATTGGTGGGGAATTTTTTATTTTTTATTTAACTTTAAAATATTTAAAAAATAATTTTTCGTTCAAAAGTTTTACACAAATAGTCGCCTCATATCCTTGGGACCTCTCTAAAGGCATTTTTGTGGTGTGGCAGTCGGTCGTTGACCCTCGCCTAACTGTTGCCCGTCGAGAGGGTACTGTTTGCAAGCAGCCCTCTTGCTGTCCTCCCAAAAAGTGTTCTATTTGCAAGAGGGGGCTGCCTGCAAAAGGGCGGGGAGGGTGGCCTGGCATTTTTCAGGTGGCCCCTTGCCACCCTTCCAGAGGGCGTTTTATTGCTTGATGGGGGCTGCCTGCAAACCCCAGCCGAGGGGGCTGTTATTTTCTCGGCTGGGGTTTGCAGGCGGCCCCTTTGCCGTCCTTGGAGATAATGTTTTTAGCAGAAAGGGGCCGCCTGCCAAATGGCCACGAGGTTGGCCTTGCAGTTTTGTAGGCGGCGTCCTTCCACTCTCGAGGAGGGCATTTTTGGCCTCCCTTTTTGCATTTTTTTCACCGTAGCATTTTTTTCCCAACAAAATGTTTAATTTGATGAGTGGAACTAAGAAGTGTACTAGCAATATATGAGAAAATGGTTTCATATGTAATAATAAAATAAATGTGTTCATAGGGAACAAAATTTGTAAATAAATTTGCATAACTCTTTGCTAACTGAAAGAGTTTGGTTTAGAAGGCAACAAAATTTCATTTACTATAGGGTAACAATTGTTGTTAAGTTTATTTTTGAATTGTGTTCAGATGTATTAATCGGATGTAATAGAAATAGAAATGTTGTCATATATTAATTTGGAAAGTGAAAAAGCATAGTTTAGTAGGTTACAAAATTTATGTAACATTAGGAAACATTGCACTATTCCACATAGGTTCAAACATGTACATAGTTGAAGATAGATTTTAAATATGTACAAAAATATAACCGTGTACTTAGTTTAGAAGAAAAATAGCGTCGTGGGATGAGAAAGGGACTTTACTAATGGAAACGAAATAGATACATTAGTTTTCAATTCGCACAAACCATCGGTAGCATTTGCATTGTCATGATAAGATACTTAAGAAGTCCCATAGATGAATGATTCGAATTTGTACGTCTCAATGAATCAAGCTTGAGCTTATCTACCTGTTAACAGCGGATTTTCGTAATCGACCCGGAGAAGGAGGAGGAAACCGAAGCAGAGACAAAGGGCTAAGTTGAAGTCGAACCAGGTCTCGTATCGGACATGGTCAGTGTATCGGACTCAACGAGGCGCTGGCAGGAAGGCTATATTGGCCGATTCGGATTTGTATGGTTATTGGCCGATAGAGGTTGGAAGTTGACAAAGCCAGCGTGGGCTTGGTTTGGGCTCAGGATAAGCTTCAAGGAAGTTGCCAAATAGAGATAAGGCTCGATTTTAGGCAATTGTATCTTGTAAATCAAGTAGGTTTAGATCTAATCTATGGCAAAAGTCTGTCGCAAAGACTTGTTGTTTGTTAGAGATAAGATCGTGTCCTACATGGACCCTGTTGTAATCTCGGGTATAAATATCCCGATAGTCTGTACATAGAGACTCTCTCACAATCCAATATAACAAACCAGTTCAATCTACTTCGGCGCATCGCCAACCCTCGCAAGAGGTTGACCTTGACGAATTCTTGCCTTCCCGGAGCAAAGGTAAGAACTCGTTCCCGACGATCGACATCGTCGGGGCTAGCGTGTCGCTTTAGGCACGTTAAGCCTCGATGATGTGATCGTCGTCTATCATGTTTTGGGTAATCTTGACAGGCGTCTTAATTATGCTTCGCCGGCGATCTATTCGTTTTAGGGTTTATTGCCGACGACGGTTTAATTATTATGCTTGGTTAGATTGTTCAATGCATCTACCATTCCCAAAAGCAATCGACGGCTTGATTTTCTTTGCGTTAAGTTTCGATTCACACTTTGAGTTGCTATCGACCTTAGTCCTGTTTTGAGATCTAACACAAAGCCTGCTTTCGGTTGTAATTAAGGATATAACTGGGGTTTCAGCCAGTTTTATCTGATACACGTGTTTATTATAATGTTTTCATGTGTATCTGTCATCTACATAAACGGATTGATTAATAGGAATGCATCTGTTATGGATAATTCTCTAGGGTTTATCTGTGATTGATATGTTTATATTGGTTGATTGGTTCATGTAGATTTGGACTAGAGTATTAGCTAGTGTAGTTATCTTTATTGTTCTTATCGGCCGATGCTATTGATTGACAGCAACATGTTGATTTAGGCCGATAAGATCTATGTTTTAATCCTGCTTTATCATGAGTAAGCCGATATAGCTTTGCCCTATCGGCTGGGTTATGACAATGTGTCATCGGCCTATTGGCCGACCGGCCGTTATTTTCTGACATGGTTTACTTGTTTCTTGTGGATTGCAGATCAAATCAACTGACACGCTCTGCACACGACTAGGCAAGCCATTTGGATCTGCACTGGAGTTAAGCAGATCTCCCAGGCCGCCGTGGTAACGCGGAACCCGTTTGGTTGCAGGCGGGTCGAAATTCTGCGCCAACACTACCGACCCCTTCTATGTCATTCAGCGTGTAGTGCAATTTCGTGCTTCTTCAATCTCTGGTATTCTATTTGTGTTTCAGCCTTAGTTATTTTTTCTCCATGATAATTCAGATTGACATTGTCGATCCACAAAGTGAATCCGCACCTTCTTGGATTGGCCCAAGAAATAAATGTAATTAATCAATTAGGGTAGTAATATTATGCAAATGTCAGCGGATTTGGAAAAATGTAAGGCTTAGACGTACAACGAAGTTGTTCTCTATGTTTGGGCAGACGAAATATCTCCTTCCAAATATCTCTTCTGCAAAGAAGGTGTCACGCCCGAAAATTCACAAATAATTTCCAAGCTAATTTGTGCATTAAACCCTCATCCAGGAATCAGTCGAGGTACACAAATCGACAATTTAAATATACAGTACCAAATAAATTAAAGCGATAAATACTTACAAAAGAGGCACTTAGTCCTCACCATGAAGAAAATTGCAGGGGAAAAGAAAATCTAGCGAAGCTTCAACTCCACTCTCACAGACAGCTCAACTGGGATCTAAGCCAAAGGTCTTCTCCTTCTGGATCCTTTCTCTTCAACTGAGGTTTGATGATTATTGCAAGGTGAGTACATGAAATACTCAATAAGCCACACAGCAAGTATGCAAGTGCACAGGGATACAAAGGATGGCATAATATAGGGTTCATTTGCAAAAGCAGTATTTGGCAAAGAGTTGAGAATTTGTAAAACAGTTGAGTTACTAAATATCAATATTAATCAATCATTGCACAACACACCAATGCTGCACAGGCCCAACCAAACTTGAACAACCAATCCCGGTCGTACAAATCAAGCCTCCAAACAGGAATTAGTCATTCCATAGCAGGAGTTAAGAAATTATCATCATATATATCATATTATTATTATTAATGAGCAAGTGGGACTAATCGCGAAAAACATTGTTAGGCTCGCTCATAACTGCGGGCACGGCTATTCGAATAGTTTTACTCTGATCAGAGGTGTACAAATTTACCCACAAGACACAATCTGAACATCATGTCAACCATGCGTCGCAATACTGCAAAAGTACCCGAATAGAGACTGTGACAAGACACCACGCATAACACAATTCAATGCAGTGCACCGTTCCCGGATCATAGTCACCCCCTTTAAGCCAAGGTATGGACTCCCCAGCGACCCATGTGGGCATATCTCCTCCACTTCACAGTCTGGTGCCCCACAATGAACCACGCTATACACAACGTCCAACCGTTGCCCACGCTGGCTTGTGGTTAGTACAGTTAATGCTTCACAACAGTAGCTCGCGAATCGGTCCTTAATTGTCATAAGCACGACCATCAAAACCATGTGCTCACAATCCACCATTAATCAAGTTTTAGTTGGACCAATTAATTAATTAATTGATCACGATTAGCCATCGTGAGCTACCATTAAATATCTATCATTAAGTAATAATGAAGCATTAGTTATCCCAATAGTATGCTAATATTTCTAAGTATGGCGAAGCAATTATATCTAATATCTAGCTGAACCAATATATCAAGCCCAAGCTAGTTAAATTATAACCCATAGGACAATAAAGTCATCTTCGGCCATAACATAGGGGAAAGGCTCACATCACCCAATGACGTTCGAAAATAAATGCATATTTGAATGAAATAGAGAGTTTAAATATAGGACCAACATGCTCAAAGGGTGTTTTGGGATCTGTGTGACTTGCCTTGCTAACAAGCGTCTTCAACTCGTCTTCAGGAACTAATCCAACGAACAAACAATCTTCCGAAACGACAAACAACTAAACCCACCCTTACACAACGACGGACAGGCGAAGGATGACGGCCAGCGACGAGCTTGAAAAGACAGCGAGGTCGGGTCGGCGGTGGCGGCGGCGTTCTGGTGATCTTCGGCGCAAGGGGACCGGTGGCCAGGCTTGCTTTTGTTGCTGCGGTGCCGAAGGAAGTGGCGGCGCAGGATGACGGTGACCAGGGCGACGGCGCACGGCGACTGAAGTGACGACCGGTGGCGGAGAGAGATGGCGCTCGTGGGGAGGCGACTAGGGCACAGGAAAAGCTCGGGAAAAAGGTGAAAAAGGAGGAGGAGACCATGGGCATGCTTTTTATAGGCGGAGGGAGAGATCGACTCAGATACGATGAGATTTGGCTATGGAAAATTAAGGTTTATCCCGAGTTTGCCGGACAAGAACGAAGCCAAAATTCGTGGGATGGAGCACAGTTTTGATGGGGCTTTCTTGGGGTAAATGTAGAGGAGATCAAGGGGAATCTGTTCCCGCAACTAATTTTGGAAGGGGAGCAACGAGGAGGCCGGATTTGAAGGAGGAGGAGGCAACACTGTGCATGGCAGAGAAGAGGCTGGAGCTTGAAGACGACATTGTGCGCGGGGAAGTTAAGCACACTTTGGGGAAAAGGGCCAGCCCGAGAGGAAGAGAAGAAGGGTGCTGAAACGGACTTTCGGTGCTGCTGCTACTAGGCCGAACAGGAAGAGGAGGGGTAACAAGTGGACTTTGGGAGAGAGAAAAGGATGAATGAGCCGAAAAAGGCCCAAGCTGAGGAGGAGAAGTTTTAGTTCCTTTTTAATTTAAATAATTGCTGAGATGATCTTTTGATTATTAAAAATACTTCCAATGCTCAAATAATTTCAAGAAAAATCCTGAAAATACTTGGACACTTAAAGTATTTAATAAAATTTTAACCAGATCATTTACTGATTAATTTATCATTTAAATATTTACTGAAATATTCTTTGTATTATTAAAATTAGTATTTGAGCTCCGAAAAATCCAAGAAAATTTCAAAGAGTGTAATTAACTATGGAGAATTTAATAAAAATTAAATCCACCAATGATTTATGGAGAAAATTTTTATCTAGCTCGATTTAATGTTCAAATTTTTCATAGATTTCATTCAAACACTTACTTTAATTATTAAGGAATTTCTAAAAATTCCTTTTTCACAACAATTTATATCTTAGAGATTTTTAGGGTCTGACAGAAGGCCACCTGGCAGCGATCTCAACAACTGCACACTGGACGCTCGGACCATTCAGGCAAACCTAATGGATTGTTTCTCCATTCTAAACTAGTGAACTATACTCGATGTTCATACTCCATCCATGCCTGAATGAATTGTGTGGTTGTTTAAGGTTGCGTTATCCTTGAATCAATGGAAGTAACTCCCACCGTATCGATCCACTTCACAAATTAACGTTTCCTTACGTCTTCCAGTTTGCACCATTTTATTAGGACAAATGGCATAGCTAACTGCATGAAGGTAGTGATCGGTGGTAGTGAGAAATGAATGATACTTACAACGAAGTCGTCATTGATAATGTTAGGACACACGAAGCATCTTTGTCCTAGAGTTTGTTGTCTTATGGACATTATCACCTGACAACGGTCACCACAACGACACTCTAGACGGTCCCGCCATGTGGGGAGTCCCAGGGGATTTACCTGCCATTCTAAGGCTTCTGTAGCAATTTGTTATTCATGCTCATCCTTCTGCCTTAGGTACTCCAATCTTGTTTCACTACATGAATATCGGCGTGTTCCGTCATTCCATAGATTCTCTGTATCTATCCACTCAATGAAGTCGCATCCCTTACTATATGTCTACGAAAGATGGTATGATTGTGCAGAAACCAGTTAGCATTTTATGTATTGAGTACAATTAAGTGAACTTGGAACAAATAAATCATACATGATTAATGTTTGGGCATTGGAAGAATCTCCTCCCACGAATTTCTACCACGAGGGTAGTCACGAGTATACATCGATCACCGAAAGCGCACATCGGATGGTCACATCATGGTGGAAACAAACTAGCGAAAGGGTCCCTTCGCTAGTTAAGATGTTCACGAAATGGAGCTTCCATTCTCTCTAGATCTATGTGAATGCGAAAGAAAATATGAAGAGCTTGTATTTAGCTTGTGTGTTTAACCAAGGTCTGTCTATATGTAGTGGCACAACAACTGCTAGAACTATGTGTCGAAAGTCGACTGTCACCACGCTATGTGACAACACAAGCACACGCGAGCAGGCTTTACTTTACCCGTCAATGCAACGCCAAAAGTTGATTGTGACAACATGAGCACGTGCTAGCTCTATGTTGGTGTGATAGCATGTCTCACACACTAGTCATATCGAATTGGTGCCTTAGTATGAAAGAAGAGAATATATATTGGGCAAAAGATGTGGTGATTGGCTTGGTCTGCGGCAATGATTCATACTACAGCATATACTGTGGTTCGCTATCTGACCTAACGGACCTGATCCACACGCGCCGAAAGTTTGTTGGCGTACACATAAGTAGTTGTCATCTTTGTGCAGCGTACCGACGACATGAACGAAATGACATTGAGTACATACATTGTTACTGGAAAAGTCACTGCAAAAGTAGTAGTAGTATCGATCCATAGAAATATCAAGCAAAAGAACAGTGCACACAATTTTACAAGAGGTGGATCACTACTGGCCTCTTACCCCTATCCCTCCTATCCTCCGCCCTGACGTGTCCCTGAGAGTACGTTAGATGGTCTAGTGGTACGGCATGGCCTACCCGCCTCTCCTGTACCGGTGTGGCCACTGGCTACTCCTGGGTCCGAGGTGGTAGAGCTCCTACAAGCTATGAGGACCCAAGTATCTCGTGGTCCGGCTCGTCCTCCAAGTCGTTATCGTAGAAATGGTCACTAGGACCAGCGCCTGCGTATGTGCGCTGCGAGGAAGAGCCAGCGGCACGAAAGATCTCCGTTGAAACCTTGTTGGAAAAAGAACATAAGGTTCATCGAGGTTAATAGTACTTCCAACAACGATTGAAATTAACCTAAGTAACCAGCGATGATAATCACCTAGAGGGACTCTTGGACATGGCCCACTGGCCATGCCGACTCCCTGTTGCTTCTATGGACGAGGGATCGGCGCCCGGTATATTAATCCCTGTCCCAGGAAAAGCCGGGGTACACCACAAAAACTTGATATAAAAGACACATCTTTACTAATTATCATGATAGTACTTACATTATTACAAAGACACATTAGGCCTGACAAGAAAAGAAAAACAACAATGAACTAGCTGGGCTACGGCTCCATCTTCACAGACGCTCAACTGGGGTATAAGCTAGGACTCCACCTAAGGCTTCTTCTTCAAAAAGCTTCTTTGACTGAAGGGGAATTATTGAGCAAGAATGAGTACAACCACCGTACTCAGCAAGCCATGTCAGGAAATGAATTATAGTGCAAAGGGGAACAAAGAGTTGGCATAATAGGGTTTATTTTTGCGTAAAGCCAAAGTTGCAATACTTTAAGGTTTTTAAAGCATAGTTTAAACTCAGTCCCATTTCTAAGCAATATTATCACGGTTGCGAACCCACGCATACCGGCCTAAAACCCAGGTGAACCACCTATCCAAAGTTCCATGAATTCCATCCATCACTTAGAAGAAAAACACTAACTTGGATACATTGCTAAGCTTGCCCATAACCGAGGGCGCGACTATTCGAATAGTTTTACTCTGATCAGAGGTGTACATCTTTACCCACAAGACACAATACTTGACACCATGTCAGCCATGCATTGTGATACCTCAAAGGTAGCTGAAAAGACAATATTGTATCAAGACTATCCACCTAGCTCAACCCAAAACAGAAGGATCCGCTAAGGTTTCGCCACCCGCCGGTCCCCGACAAGGTAAAGGTTGCTGAATCCCTCGGGATGAGACAGGCCCCCTAGTGTGCCAGGTCAAAGTCGGCCTCCCCTAGCCCCAGACCTATCATAGCGATGGCCTTTGTTTTGAGATGATCTAGACTTCTAGTTAGGCCTTACCCATTAGACTTGTGGTTGCACTGTTATGCTTCGCAACAGAGGCCCGAAGACCGGTCCTTATAGTGGCCAAGGTGCTTCTAACAAAACCATGCACCTCGTGCCCCACCAAAACAGATTTAGGAAGTTTTGAATGAGATTTCGTCATGCCCTGGCTCAACCAGCCACCTAATCATCATTCTTACATGTTTTAGTTGTTGCCCACAATCTAATTTATAAAAAGGGGTTCTATGTTGAATCTAAGCATATATAAGCCCAACCTAGAGCAACTAGTAAGTCCATCATACATGGTGTCATACTATTCATTTTATCATTTTACTAAGGTTGACAAGAGCATGGATAGCAATTCAACAACATGGCTATATAACAAGAATAACAAGAATATTAACTATTAAATAAACAATTGTGAGCACCATATAATTTTAAAAAGCGATGCATATACAAGTGAAACAACATAGTTTTTGCAATAATGGGATTCAATATGTTAAAAGAATATGCTATGACTTGCCTTGCTCAATGAAAAGGTTTTCTAACGACTTGATCTGCACTTCGGGAACCTCCAAAATGAAACAAAACAAGGCTAAAACACTAATCAAAAGAAACGATAACAATACATAAAAACAACAAAAATTAAGCAATTTGAACGGGTCAATTTAGATTTCATATGGCCGAGATACGACCATCCGAATTTTAGGTGCAATTTAAATGGAGATTTCTGAATTGTAATTACTAATGTATCATTAAATTTATGTGTGCAACGCTCAAGGAGAGAAAGGATCGAGCGACTGGCAGCCGAGACGCATGGGTCAGACGGCTAGTTTACCGTGGATCAGGTTCACAGAGATGATCCACGAGAAGGATAGAGTGAGACCCTATGTGTCAACCGAAACAAGTGGCCGACAAGAGGGCCTCACGCGATTGCCACACGGGCTACAAACGTTGGGAACCACACGGCTGCCATGGGGCGCACGAACACGACCACCACACATGCGCGTAAAGACCGCACGAACGACTGTCAACGCCGGCGCACGATACCGGGGCCGACAATAGCACGACAAGCATGGTGGTGACACCGAGGGGACGAGGAAGGGGCAGCGAGGGAGGGTTCCTTACCACAATGCGACAAGGTGAGGGAACGACGGCGGCTACCGACTATGAACGGAGGAGACGGGCGGCGATGAATGGGGCGACGATGGGGAGACGACTTCGGTGGCGACCCTTGCACGAAGGCAAGGACAAGCTTGACGGCGCTGAGCCTAGGATGAAGACGATGACGAGGGAAGTAGCGACGACTTGACAGAACAAGGACGTCGCTTTTGGCGGTCTCTAGGTGAAATGGAGTGGTCGGGAAGAGCTTGACGAGGTGAAGCCAACGGTGATTTCGGCACAGTGAAACGACATTCTGGCGAGACGGGAAGGGCTGCCGGAGAAGGACAACGGTGTACTTCACTGCTCACTGGTGATGGTGCATTTTTGGCGGACTTTCGAGGAAATGAATGGGTGGCCGGGGAAGGGGAGGACGAGGCAAGGCTAAGGGTGGCTGCGCCGGGGTCTTGCGCACCTCCGGTCAACTAGGATGGGTGGCTGGAGGTTGCCGGCGCGGTGGAGAGAGGAGGTGGCACGGGAGAGACAATGGGGAGAGGCTCGGCATGCGGGTGCGGGCAAAAGGGGAGGAGGAGGAGCAGCGCCATTTATAGGCCTAGAGGAGGGAGGGGAACGGCCAGGGAAGTGATTGGAAACGTCGGGGAGCTTGCCAGCCGGCCATCAATGGCGGCGGTTCATCAGAGAATAAATTCAGTGAATTAAGGACAAATTAGAAGGGGAAAACATGGGGAATTGATTTAGAGGAGAAGAGGAACCGATTTTTTGTATTCAATTTGGAGGAAGACGAGTGGGGAGGGAGATCAGCATGCCGGCGGCGGTAGGGTTCGGCCAGGAGGGAGAGGAACAGGCGACGACTGGAGGAAGACGATGACCACGCCTCCTTGGCTGGCTGGGCTGCGCCCGAGCAAGGAAGGGAGGAGCTTGGCCGAGGCACCCAAGGGAGAGAGGGAAGGAGGATGGGCCGGAAGGGAGGAGCTTAAACGGACTTTGGTCCAAGGGAGAGGGAGGGGAGTTGGGCCAAGGCGGCTGCAGCCTAATTGGGAGGGAGAGGGAGAGGGAAGGAGGAGAAGAGCCGAGGGAAGGAAAAGGGACTTTAGGCCAGAAGTGGCCCAAACTTATTTTTTGCTTTTCCTTTTTAATTAACTCTAAAATTGGTTTTTTGCTTTAAAATAATTTCTTGTGCTCAGAAAATTCAACTAAAAATTGGGGAGACATTGTGGAGCATGGAGACTTTAAGAACAATATTTCAAGCTACTTTCGAATTTTTCTTGCCCGTATTTTAGTGTTTGAGATTTCTTTTAGACTTTTAATAATTTCTATTATTGCTTTTAGAAAGTGATTTTTAATTTGGGATGGATTTGTCAGGGTGTGACATCAAACTTCGTTGATAATCCAGAGAAACTTGTGAGAAGAGTCCAACCTCGTGTCATTCCTCCACAAATCAAGCTTTCGGCAATAGAACTAGTCATCTTTGCACCATCACGCTCTCAACCAATGGCTCAGAAGACCCTTCGTGAATACTCGGCTCCCTCTTTTTCCAATGTGCCCGTTGGGCCGACTATCAACACTGGGGATGCCAATTTTGTGATCAAGACGGGTTTGATCACTATGGTGTAGGCCACCCCGTTCTGTGGGAAGGCTAATGAGGACATTAACGCCCATCTCCAATAATTCCTTAAGCTCTGTGACACCATCATCATCAAGGGAGTGACTTAGGATGCCATCAGACTCCGTTTGTTCCCGTTCTCGCTACTCAGGAGAGCGAAGCAGTGGTTTTACTCCAAGAAAGGTACCATAGACACAAGAGAGAGATGCTTAACAGTGTTTCTCGCGAAGTTTTTCCTGATGGGAAAAACCAACGTCCTTCGTGGGAGAATTTCAAGTTTCTAGCAAGCGAGCAATGAGTCAATTTCAAAAGCATGGGAGAAACTCCAAGAGTACATCCTGGCCTGCCCTCACCATGGTATGGAGAACAGGCTCATTATCCAAAAATTCTACAACGGGCTAACGCAGTTGGCCCGTGACCATATTGATGCTGCTGTTGAAGGAGCCATTTTCATGCTAACTGTCTCTCGCGCGTCAAAGTTAATTGAGAAGATGGTCTCCAACCAAGGCTGGAGTAAAGAGTGACTCCAACCGTGTCAGCAGGGCATGCAGACCATCATGGAGACGGACATGCTTGCCAATATGATGGATCTCCTTCTGAAGCGCTTGGACGAACGCTCTTGGGATAAGGCGGAAATGTGCGGTACTACCCAAGCCTTGGACGTCCCAATGACGTGTGAGATCTGTGGCAATACTAGACATCAGGGGAACGATTGCCTCGAGACCCGTGAGGACATGTTCTTCATCGACAACAACAACGGGTACCGTCCGCAAGGAGGCCAGGGGTGGAACCAACCACGCCCATATTACCAAGGAGGTAACAACGATAACTTTAATCCTAACCAACCCTCCTTGAAGGATATTATCTTTGGTCAGGCCAAAATCAATGAGACGATGTCTAAAAGACTAGCGGCCAATGACAAAACCTTGGAGAGCATCCATACCAAGATGGAGGGACTCTCCTTGGCCATCAAAAAACTAGTTGAGCTTCAACAAGATGCTAGAGACTCAATTTGCTCAGCTAGTTGCTGTCGTTTCCTCTGCCGAGACAAGGAAGCTTCTGGGGCAACTCAAGCCATCCCTAGAGAATGTCAACGTGGTCACCACAAGGGGAGGCAAATCAACTCATGATCTGTCGTACCCAACTGAGGCAGCCAAAAGAAAGGAGACCCAGGAGGAGGAACCCACTCCTGACAACTCCAACACGACACAAGACGGGAGGACGGCTCCACGGGAGTTCATTGATATGAACATCCTGCCGTTTCCTCGCCGCAGTAGGAAGCTGACCGTGGATGAAGAATTCAGCCAATTTATCAAGGTAATCCAGAAGATATTTATCAATATCCCAATACTGGATGCGATGTAGGTGCCCACTATGCACGCTACCTCAAGGATATAATCAGCAGCAAACAGCTATTGCCCACCACGGAGATTGTCAAGCTGACGGAAGAGTGTAGCGCAAATATACTCAACCGGCTTTCTGAGAAGAAGAAAGATCCGGGGTGTCCCACGATCAACTGCACGATCGGGACACAACACTTTGACCACGCCTTGTGCGACCTTGAAGCAAGCGTCAGCGTCATACCCAAGGTAGTATTCGATCAATTGAACTTCACTACTCTCTTGCCTACACCTATGATGCTATAGCTCGCAGACTCTACGAGCCACTACCGGGCGGGAATTGCCGAAGAAGTTCTGGTGAGAATCCGAGGTTGTTTCATTCCCGTCGATTCTATGGTAAGGGACATGGACACCGACAAGGATACAACACTTATCCTTGGGCGTCCGTTCCTAAGTAACGCGGACGCACGCATCGATGTGGGAGCCTGAGAAATCTGACTCCACATTAATGGCAAGGAGGAGAAGTTTGATTTCTAGCTCAGGAAGGAACAATGCTCCATGATCAAGATTAAGTATGGGCCGAACAAACAGAATATCTCTGAGGTCAAAGCGACACCCCTAAAGAAGGACAACCTCGTGGCATTCATGGAGGAGGTGTTGAAGAGAAAATTCCCTCTCCAATACCGGAATGTAAAGACGTCATAGAGGCAAGGGGCGCAATCAAAGTCGTAGCTCCCGAAGTCCGCGGAGTCATCCGCACTGGCGAAGTTGGCGAGTCAAGAAAACACAGTCATCTATCTCTTCATCTCCAGGTCCAGCAGTCATCCGTCTTTTCATCTCCAGAGCCGGATGTCACGACAAGCTAAATTTCAAGGGAGAAGTCCCGCTCGTTGGACTTAAAATAATGAGTCCTTCGACGAAAGGTAAAATCGGTAGTTATCCTATATTTGGTTCTTCCAATTGCATATTTGATTTTTCAACTTGCATTTGCATATTTGCTTTTCCCAATCATATTTGAATTTCCAACCCTTTGCATTTTCAAAATCCTTTTGCTAAAAATCAAATTTGAGATATGACAAAGTTAGTGGGTTGATCTCTTTTGAAAAGAAGACCCACTAATTTAAAACTTTGGAGGCATGTGAGGTAGTCCCCTAATCTTATCTTTTTGATAATGAAAATGTGACCACTTGAGGATTTAAAGAGGTCTGAATTGGCATCTTTCTTGAAACCAATCGTTCACTTTTATTTAATGGATAGTGCCATTATTGTTGTCTTGAAAAGGAAGCAACATAGGGGGGCCAAGAGGGGTCGGCCGAACCAGGGGTGGCTCTCCTCTATAAAAGCCACCTCATGGCTCTTGTTCTCCTTGCCCCAAACCAAGTTGCACTTGCTTGTCCTTGGATTCTCTCTTCCTCCTATAGTTTCTCTCTTGTCCTTGTCTCATGCTTGAGAACAAAACTTTGCTTCTCTCTTCCTCTTGCATTTTAAGTTCACCTTAAGCGTTGAATTACAAAAACGTGTTGTGGTGGTGCCACTATCCTGCAAGAACGATTATTATGGTGCATTCATGCCCAAAAGAACGATTTTGTGGAGTGTTACTACCCACAAGGACGATTTTGTGATGGCAACAAGCTCCACAAGAATAACTAACTCTTGGACAGCTAACCTACTTTTGCTAACGTAACCTGTTCTTCGAGTGTTCTTGTATGTTCTTTGCTCGTGTGTGCAGGTTGAAGAAGAGCGCAAGACGTTTCCTCAGCGCGATGAAGCGGGCTGTAAGTTCGATCTCACATCACCATTCCCACAGCTTGAGTGTGTGGTCATCCAATGAGTACGCACCGAGTGAAGAGCAAGCAGAGTCTTATGGCTAAGCGCCCATGGACGAGGACCAAGGCGAGACGAACTTTTATCCTGACACTGAGCTGAACTTGCAAAGTGACCAGAAGAGACAAGCCTACGCCATCCTTAAGGATCGGGTGTTCACTCACACGCGAGCATACGACACAGTTCTGCTCGCCAAAATAGGTATGGATGTTGATTTTGCTAATGTATGGTAAGCTATAGGATGGGAAGGCCTCGTGCCTGTAGATGATCATGGTTCACGTTTCCTTACCATACAATTTCTGTATTTTGTGAGTCATGGGAGATGGTATTATGTTTTGATTTTTCGGGATAGAATATTACCTCACATGGAAGGATCTCAGTAATCATCTTGGATTTAACAGAAAGTGTTCTGTTGACTTGCAGTCTGCGACTTCAGGATTCAACAAAATGAATTTTGGCATTGCATTTTCGGAGAAATTGTATGTGGGAAACCGCGAGCTAATGACATCCACAATCCCACCTTACGCTTGATTCAGAAGTGGTTGGCATTTACTCTCTTCCCTCGGGAAGATGTTAGGCCAATTCGCAATGATGAGTTAAAAATTCTTTATGCCATGACTAAAAATATCAAAATCTCTCCTATCAAACCCATGATAAAACAATGGTTAGAACAACTCAAGATGGCAGGACCAATAGAGTGTACATCTTTAATCATTCGTATTGCTGTTAAAATCGGAGCTTTGGTGAATGGTCCCATCAAAGGCATTTCCCAACCTCGCTCCATCATTAACGAGGATTATCTTGTGCAAGAGCATACATTAAAACATGGTCCCAATGCCTATTTTTTGTTTTTCTTACCTGGATATACGAGTGAGATTCCGTTACCTAACCCAGAATTTCATTTGTATAAGTGTCAGGCGCTAACCATTCCTCTTGTACCACGAGAGGGGGCTCGAAGGAGCTATGTTTCTGGCAGGATAACTTGGAGCATGTCTAGAAATACCGTCGCGGAGCAGCCACAATAGTAGCCGTAGTATCCACAGGCAGATTGGAGTCAGCCTAGGTATACACCTAGCTGGGACCAACCGCTACCAACATATGGAGCAAGGAACTCGGCGTGGGCAAGTGCGAGTAGTGGTCGGTAGGAGCATCCCGTCAACAGACTCTAGGGTGATATCCCAGTACAGACCACTCCTCCAGCTCTAGTGGGATGCCTCCATAATCCAGTGCATGCCACTCTTTCTCGTCTCGAAGTTTTCGTGACTTCGGACGAGAATTTGCGGAAGTCACTCGACAGCTGAGAGAGCTTGATCTCTGGACCAATGAGATGCACAACATGCTGAACCAGCGTGTCCAGGAGACCAACACATGGCAGCAGCATACAAACAATCAACTAGTGAACATTAACACCACCATGCAGCAAGGTCAGGCTGACATGTTGGCCTACTTCCGGTCTCAGGGATTCGATCCCCGTCACGCACCATGAGCAAGAAGTTAGCTTAGGGAGTGCCTCCCTGACATGTTGGTCGTTAAGTGCCAATTTCGACTGACTATCATAATAAATAAAGGGAGAACTAGCATTTCTTGTACATATATCCATAATAAATAATGTAGTTTCACTATACTTGGAGAATTAACATGTATATAGAGAATAAACATCAAAGTAAAGGAGAAATGAAGTCGACATGCAAGGAAACACACTTCCAGTGAATCACGTGCGAGCACATAGATTGATAGGCCCACAAGTCAGCTCAAACTGACATAAAGCGGGGCCAAACCTCCGGGAACTGACCAAGGGACCCACCTGTCAGCCACTCACCAAAGGCGGTGGCCAAATGCGATTACCCTGCGAACCAGGCTTGGTGCCCCTGGCTCATCCCTTCCACGTGGCAGCTCCTCATTGGTTCCTTATGGCAGTTATGGAAGGCCGGTGGCCTACAACCATCATTAGCGACTGTCATTGAGAGCTATAAATAGAGCTCACTCTTTTCACTTGGAACACACACCTCAAGGAGCAATTCTCTCTCTCTACGTTGTATTTCTATAGTATTAGTGGAAATAGGCTTAGAGTATCTTTGGTCCTATAGTCTTCTCAGAGATTCCGGTATGTCTCTAGTACTTTACTCTTCTTGTAAGACTATAGTTGAATTAATAGAAATATCTTCTTTATATTCTTGTGCTCATAATTCATATACTACTCTAGTAGTTATATGCTTTATGAATAGGATGTACTTCACTTATATGCTTCCCTTGATTAAGCTAGTCGATCTATGCTACAGTAACTGTCCAGTAACCTTGATAGGTTGCTCTAGCTCTAACTTGTCCATCCGAAGGGTGAGAGTCCCAAAGGAGTTAGTGATATTATTTACTAGCATAAGCATGGTGCTTAGGTTAGATAAATGTCATTGGATGCGAGTGTGCCCCACGGAAAGGGAGATAGGCGGCAAGTGGTGACAACCCTATCCGTCCTTTGTATTCCTCCACATTCGGATATGACGTAAGAGTGCATAAATGCCATAACCACGCTGGCAGACCAGCAGGAAGTGGTCTCTCGGTAGTACCTGGGTGCCTAGAACTAAGTCCTAGCCTTGTAAGCATGTATATGTTAAGTATATACAAAACATGATTAATATAGAAGTATGGTTGTATCATAGATCTTTTATATCCTTTTCTACTATACTAATTAATTAGAGGTGAATCTCCTGTCGGTGTCACACCACCCCTTAATCATATTTATCCTAACCCCTATGTAGACTAAGATGAGTTAATTATAGATTGATTAATGATGTATAAACTATGTCTTTACACCGCCGCCTTCCATGCGAAAATATAAATACGATACCCTTAGGAATACTCATGGGTGAAATGCTACAGCGGTATTCGTGCAATTGCGGAATTATCTGTGAACGTAAGAAATACCAACATTAGCAAGATAAAATCATATATTATGCAACTTAGCTCTGTGAGGAGCACTACCGTGAGCAGCCGCTGATGTAGGTGGCACAACTCCGGGCGTAGGGGCTTGTGACCGTGGTGGTGCTGGCACAGGTAGTGCTACCGCGTCCACAGCGCTGCAACAGGAGAAGACGCGCATGATAGCGTGCATCTTGGACTGCATCCGGTCGAACATCAGCCTCTGCTCTGCATCACTCAAGTGCAAGCCGATGTCCAACTGACTAACAACAAGTTAATATCGACGTTGATAGCTCGTGCAGCGTAGGCCTAGTAGGGATACAATTAAGCATGTTAGTACCGAACAGAATTAAACATAAAAGAATTGAGCAAGAAAATCGACTTACCCAGAGGAAGTAGTCTCGGTCATGGTGCATGGGGTACGTGTCTGTGACAACGACAAGGTGTGCCTGTGGCACTGTTAGAGTGAAGGTCACATGGGCACGTGTACGAGGGAAGTACTAGTGGAGGTAGTTACGGTAGTTGTCCTCTATGTGTCAGAGCTCGTCGATCACCTCTGGAGCTAACAACCATATTGCTGTCTGTTTGCTTTGTTATCAACTCATTCAACCTTCTTCACAGCTCATTGAATTCTTCTCTTGATTCTATGCACAAAGCCTCTTGAAAAAAATCCATCAAGTGCTTGTTCTTGAATTTCTTATAGAAATTAGCACCCATTTGACGTATGCACCATCTACTCCCAACATCGGGCCACTTAGCTGGATTTCCCTTCTCATCCTGACCGTTTTGCAAGTAGTCAATTGCTCGCAGCATGCCCGCATGATGATCACGTATAAGGCAAACATCAAGCCTCATATGCACTACTTCACTGCGTACTCTCTCCAAGAACCATAACCACTTTTCATTGTTCTCACTCTCTACAAATGCAAAAGTCATAGGTAACACCTGATTGTTCCCATCAGCTCCAATTGTCATCAATATCTGACCTTTACATTTAGCGGTAAAAAATATACCATCTATGCACAGTACAGGATGACAATGCATAAATGCATCGATGCAAGAACTTAATGCAAATAAAGCTCTCTACAACACACTCTTGGTCAGATCATTAGATGATGGGAATGTATGAATGTCGAAGTAAGTATTACTATTCCTCTAGGCAATGTTGGCTAACAGACTGGACAAATTATTGTAGGATGCTTCAAATGTGCCATACCTTATCTCGATAATTTTTTGTTTGGCCCTCCATATCTTGGCATGGCTTATGGTGTACTTGAATTTGTCTTCAATGTGGCTAATAATTGATCTTGGTTCAAACCCATTGTTATGGACAACACCGCTATACATCTCAGTTGCAATAAAAGCTGAAGTCATATTGCGGTGGTACTTCTCCACCCCTTGTAAGTGGCATTGATGCTCCGTCATGATGCTTATTTTCCAATAGTCATTCCATTTATTCTTATATGCATGAACACGCCACAGACACTCTTCCTTCATGCACCTTACTTCGTACACATATTTGATTGACTTGACCACCCTAAACTCTCTCTGCAATGAGACCGCCCAATGCTTCACCGCCTCCTTTAGATCCTCCGAATGAGCATACCTAACACCCTGAATTACCTCGTTCTCTTTATATTCTCAAGGTACATGATGTCCCTCAGAGATAACAAGCCCCAAGAAGTCCTCGTTTGTCCATGGCATTACATCATCTTCCTCATTAGATGATGCATTGCTCTCCGCTTGCTCATTATTCGAATCTTCCCTCTCCATTTCATCAATGATTATACTGACTCTTTCCCCCTCATCCACCATGCCCATGGCCTGTACCACCCCTGTTTGATTTCCCTCATTTTTCATCGATGTTCCAATAGAATCCCCCATATAGCTTGGACTCTCAACATTTTTTGTTTCTATTGTAGAAGTGTTATCCTTTTCATGCACCGACACAAAAATAACTAGGGGCCATGACCATTCAAAAGTCATCTCCACATACCGCCTTCAGATGACAATGCTATTCATCGGCATTAGTTTCCAGAAATAACTTTTTGTTTCATGTTTAACTATGACAGATACGGATATTGTGTTGATTGCTAGGTCGACTCTGAATCCTAGCAGCAACCAACTATAAATTGACTGAAAGTTCTCTCAACCGGCCTATTGATACCCTTCAATGTCATGCTAAAATCCAAAAGATTAACATTATCTGGACCAAATCTAAGATTGCCTTGACCGTGAACTAACTGAAATATGATCTTACTTGACATTTTGCCTAAAGAAAAAAATATAGGTTAACTAAGTTCAATTCATACTAATCAGATCTAATGTTGTATTCATCAATTTGTACTATGCCTTAACTCTCAAATTGTATAAATATGTTGTACGTCCTAAGTCTCAAATTCTACAAATATGTTGTATGATCTAGATTTTTGAACTAAAATATATGCTACTGATACTAAAATGCTACAGAAATTGACAAAACAAGAAGATAAATGTATTTACCTACGGTGGAGTCTGCAAACCGGTAGAGCTTCACCGCTTCCCTTCTCCTTCGCCTCACCCCTCCCTCCTTTCTTTATTTTGGATTTTGAGTGATTATAATGAAAATTTGGCAGGCGGCCCCTTGCCCTCCTTAGGGAAAAACGCCCTCCCTAAGGAGGGCAAGGGGCCGCCTGCCAAATGGCAACCCCCTCGGCTGGGGTTTGCAGGCCCTCCAAACAAAAAATGTTCTCTAGGAGGGCGTCAAGGGGGTCACCTGCAAAAATACCAAGCCACCCTTGACGTCTTTTTGCAGGCGACCCCCTCTAGCAAATAAAACATCTTTTGGGAGGACGGCAAAGGGGCCGCTTGCAAAAAGTACCCTCTCAGTGGGCGACCGTTAGGCGAGAGCCAACGGTTGTCTTTCACGTCACGAAAAATGCCTTACGTACGGGAGAGCGTTTTGTAGAAAATGCCCTCCCAGAGGGCGTGAGGTGACTATTTCTATAAATATTTCAAATAAAAAATTATTTTTTAAATATTTTAGAAAATAAAATTAAAAATAAAAAATTCGCTGGTGGAACTATGGGAGCATTTGCTCAATCAATGATAGACGACGCCGCACGCGCAAAGGTTTGTTTTCCCTTTTTTTCATGTCAATCGCCCGTCGGCTCGTCTCGTCTGTGGCCGCCGCTGCCGGCTGCCCTATCGCGTCGCGTCGCTCGTCACTCCCTCGCTGCTCTCTCTTTGGCGCTCTCGTCATCGCCCGTCACAACGCTACCCGGTCGCCGACTCATTTTGTCGCTGTTGACTGCCTGGAAGGCTCCTGCCGGACTGCCGATGCCGGTGTGCTGCCCTCCTGCATCTCTGCACCATGGCACCAAGTCGGCCACCAACACACCATCAATCCAGCATTCCAGCATGCACAAGCTGCACATACAGCTGCACGTCTCATCCGGTGAGGGAATCACTGACTTGTTGAAATATTTCCCAATTTTAGTGTAGAGGTTTATCTAGTACATATTTTAGTATGTACACTAAATTAAATTATATTGTTTTCATCTTTTATGGAATATGTGCATATATAGGTTTATGTAGTATTTTATCTTTCAAATCATGTCTTTTACAAATTGGATTGAAAAATATGACTTCAGAGCAGAAAAAGAAAAAAATAGAAGGTCTAAGGCTGTGTTCGGCAGTATCAACTCCCAACGCGCACAGTAAACACGGAAAACGGAGCGGTCATTAGCGCGTGATTAATTAAGTATTAGCTAATTTTTTTTCAAAAATGGATTAATTTGATTTTTTTAAGCAACTTTTGTATAGAAACTTTTTGCAAAAAAATACACCGTGTAGTAGTTTGAAAAGCGTGCGCGGACGAAAAGTACTGTGCACGTCCGGAAAACCGGCTGCCGAACACAGCCTAAGTCAATCTCTGAAAGGATTAAGGTCCATCCGATAATCGGACAGCTGATGTGAATGTTTCCAATCAACACTAAAAGAATGGCGCTTTTCAAGTAAAGATATATAGAAGGTATAATTTTTGTTTAATGTTATGTTACCTTGAAACATATCAGGGAGTATAATTTGCTATTATTTTATTTCGTCACTTAAATTTAGACCGTGTTTTAGAGTTCGCAGGGACCCTAAAATTTCACGGAACGGCCCTGCGCATCAGTGCCCTACATCTTTGCATCTCTTCAGCGACAGCAAGTAGCGTCGACCTGACCTCCGTGAGCGATGGGACTAAAACAACACGGAGAAAGGACAGAGGAGGGTGACGGTGTTGGGATACGTATAGGCTACAATAGCATAAATCAAAAATTTTCTATTGCGTAAACCAGGAACCATGTAAGTATGAGATCATAGATCGTTACCACTCGACGTGCTATGCAACGGAAGTAAGTGCTAAGAAGTCGAAGGAACGTTGGCGACGTAGCACACGTCGATGTAGAGGAAGTAATAGATTGCAGCAGCTCAATCTTCTCCTCCTTGTGCGTACGCCCTGCCATGCTCTCACGTCGATCAGCATAGCAGACCAGCGGCGCCTCTATCGGTATCCACACCTCCAGGGATGGAACACGTCGCACGGACGTGCTAGCGCCCGTGTGCGGCTAGGGTTTTGCTCGGGAGGGGAGTGACGGCTAGGATTTTTCTCTCTCGACCAACCTCATCACCAGAAGAATATATATAGGATCCATAATTGGGTCTTCGAGGCCCATAGGAGTCCAATTCGGATCTCTATCCGAATTGAGCATATATTGGATCTCCATTCAATCCCTTTATTCCGGCCCGTTGAGTATACGATCCTATAGGTTCATGTACACTCGGCTGCAACCCGAAAACTCTTTTTCGGTCTACGTGTCAACAGCGGCCCCTAGCAGAACATATTGACCCACCGGACATACATAAAAATCATATCGGCTGAACCTCTAGTGTATACTTATATGAACCCCTTTGCCTCACGATATCGATTCAGCTCAAGACTAGATATGTGTCATCCTTTAATAGCTCAATCATTCACTCGATCATGTAATAGATTATTTAACCTGCAATCGACTCATCAATCACTTTTGGCATAGCCATGCACTTCCATAATCTATAACATCGAGAGGCCTAGAGTTATCTCTTTAATGGAGAGGCAAATCTCATCTTGATTATTCATATCCCACCACATGTTTTATAGCATGTCCGAAGACTGCTTTTATAACTACCCAGTTACGGAGTAGTGTTTGGTAACCCCTAAGCAAGCTACTACACATCTTGGGAATCATGATAATCTCAGATCTAAGGATTCTACACCAACACTAATATGAGACCACTGATGGCACATCACATATAGCTCTTGCAGTGTCTCATGTTGGATCTATCCAACAACATGTTCCCCAACATGTGTCAACATTATTAATTTGGTATCTCAATACCATGATCCATGAGACATGATCATCAATCAATGAATGTGCTGATCATTAAACCATATTTGTTTCATATATGATATTTGATCAGGGATCCTTTAGAAATAGTAACATACAACATAAATAGTGTCATGAATGAATCACATATTCATTAATCAATAATACGTTATCTATTTTAATGAACAATGTATAATAAAGATGTAAACATAGTATGTGATACAATCATTTTGATGATTGCCTCTAGAGCATATCACCAACAGGCGGAATGGCACGGTCAAGAAGCCTCATTGTGCTTGTGCCTCATTGTGCCCTACGGCCATGTTCTTTTTTATTAAGATTAGATTTAACCTCGGTTTTCGTTCACATGTTTTTAAACTTCTAAACAATACATTCCATGCAAAAAAAATTTATATAAAAGCTGTTTTAAAATATCAAATATATCTATTTATCAAATTTGTAATAATTAAAACTTAATTAATTATGTGTTAATAGTTTTCTTGTTTTACGTGCACTAACTTAATTTTCATATTTACCAGTTTCAAATACCACAGTAGAAGTACTGGGCGGATATAGGCCGACCATCAGCTCTTTTATGATAGTAGCTAAAATGTCTGCACATGGTAACGGATATGTAAGAGATAAAAGAAAAACAAACATTAAGTTTATAATGTCATCTTCAAAGGGTGCGAGATCACATGTTTTCATGCCATTCGTTTATTTTCACAAGTCGAATAATAGAATATTAGACACTTAATTTTTATATGTGGATGGTTGGTGAATTTGAAGGTTTTATATGTAACCCCTTACGACGTTTAGAATTAGCAATTTCAGGACATTCACATGTTGTGAGGACCTAACCCACATGTTAATTTGTGGGGTTAAAAGCATACTCGAAAATCACCACTAATATTATTTAAAATAGTATAGATGTAGATTTAAAGGCAGCACAAGCTACCACACTCTATAATGTTAACTAGTCGATGCCCCGTCATAAAAGAGTGGTTCTTAGCATGTAATATTTGTACAAACAATCTAACCAAAGTTGTTTACAATTTGCTTAGAATATATATGGTTACATAAATATATGATCGTATATATGAAATATTCAGCTTATGGCCAATATTTTCAAATATAATGACAAAGGCTAAGACAAAACATCCGATTGAAATTGCTTGTCAATGTTTCGAATAAGAAACAAATTTCTACATAAATACTAACAAAAGGCATCATTTACTAAAAACCGTAAACTTGTATGCTGCCATATCATGAATTATTGCATACCCTATCAAGTATTAAGTTTTTCACAATGTGGCTGTTCAAAGTCTCGCAGATAACCCATGAAGGTAAACTTTTCAGGATGAGCTTTGAGGGAAGCATCAAGAATGCACAGGAGTCAGAGATTTGACATCTGGATCATTGATATGTTTTGAATAGTATAGGATAAGCCTCAGGGACGGTCTATATAGGAAGAATGTAATTCTGTTAGTTTCACTGGGTAGAAGTTAAGTGAGGTCTTCCCAAAAGGAAAAAGAACATAAAGATTCTAAGGATAAATACCATATCATTAAGACGACTTCGATACAATCTATACATTGATTTATTAATAGATTCTATACTCAAATGTGAGTCCAGAACTTGTAATATAATGGAGTCATTGCTATTGATGAGAATTCAAACATGCAAATAACCACACAATTGCAGCCAAGAAACTTGCGCATGGCAATGCAAATTGGGAGCGGAAAGCTCTCTAGCGTAACGCAATGTTGAACTCTAGAACACACTCTAACAGCACATAATCATATATGACAAGCAAAGCTTTTCTGGGAACTCTCAAGGGTGAAAGTACTGTGATATTGGTACAAAAAAACATCCTTCCATCATGCCAGAGAGATTATTAGAACTAAAACAACACAAAGAACTGTGCTCATCAAATCTGATTTGAGTGCCCAATGCAAAGGAGAGCAGTCTACACCTTGCATGTCAGCGTCAATTTGAACATCTAAAAGCCGGACCCAGTGTCTGGGTACATCTGTCGAATTTTCGTCTCAAAATGGTGGTACATTTACGAAAGAACTTTCTGGACTTCAGCAGTTACTTCTTTCGGTGGCTTCTCGGCATGAAGATTGGCCACCAAGCCCTTGTTGGAGTAGTAGTCAATCACCTGGTGGGAGCAAATCAACATTGAAGTAAGAAATACTGAATCTTCAAAAGCAGCAATATTTTAGAGAACAAGATGAAACCCTCCCAAGTCTTGGCTACCAAAGGACATGCAGTCATAGAACACACAAGGAGCAAAGAATCCAGAAGATGTTAAATGGGAACAGTACAGATAGAATGATATAACAGGGCAGACACCCTCAAGAACTTAATGATACGGAAGTAAACTCTACCCATGAAGTTTGGTAAATAACTACATGTGTCATAATGCCTAAAACAAGGACCAACTTTTCCTAAATACTTTAAAGCATTATAATGCACTAAAAAGAGCACCATACTGGTTCAGTTTGTTTGTGGAAGGCTTCAAGTCTAGACTTCAAAACCTCAGCTGTGTCGTCTTTTCTTTGAATTAGTGGTTCTCCAGTGACCTAGGCGAATAAGACAAATGAAAACATCAGTCAACATTTGATAGCGGTTTCCTTAAATAGAAAAAGGGCAGTGAAAGAAACAGTAACGCAGAAGCATCGTGGATGCAATACAAAGAAAATAGTAAACTAGATGCATAATTTGTCTTCTATTCTCCACCAAATGTATTATTTATATACTATTTGTTCCTTTATTAACTGGAAAAATATTTGTTGCAAGGAAGCAAATATCTACAACTATACAGAATCAAAAGGGTGCAATAGACACATGGTCCACACAAAATATGTCACTAAAATGATTAAGAAACAAACAAAAATACTTTGATAAAGGAAATAATAAACTAACAGAAATCCATATGCAGTTGTATCATTATCAATGCAGTTTTAACAGATGTTTGGCAAACTAATATGTGATAATGCAATACTGAATACTTTACAAAGTTGGAGTACAGATTATATTAAAATATAGTTATGTAGATCAGACACCATGCCATAATATCACATAGGTTAAACACCATGACATAATTTTATGAAGACCAACTAAAGATTTGTACGAGATATATAGAAAAAAAACCAACAACTTAATCGATGATCCAAAAGTCCACGCAAAATAAAATAAATTTGGAAAGTATAATAATTACTAAGTGATCCATAACTCTGTATTCAACTTACATCATCAACTCCAGGAACCTTTGGAGGTGCAAACTTAGTGTGATAACTCCTGCCACTGGAGGGATGGATCCACCGGCCAGTAATTCTTTCTTCCAAAATTGAATCATCAATGGCAAAGTTAAGAACCTTATCGACCTTTGTACCTTTCTTTTCCAGCATTTCATCAAGCTGAAGAAGAAAAATGTTATGAACCCGAAAATAATAAACAGTGTAGTTCAAAACATGGCTACATTGCGTAAAGCAAAATATTTTCATTTGCTGGACAATAATAAAAGTACAAACCGAATACCTTCTGTGCCTGAACAACTGTCCGTGGGAACCCATCAAGAATGAAACCCTTTTGACATGAAGGTTTCTTCATGGCTTCATCAATAATTCCAACCACCAAGTCATCAGAAACAAGCTCTCCCTAACAAACATGAAGTTAGCAAAAAATACTTATGGATATGAAACATGTTTACTTTGAGAAATCAGGAGTTCAGAGCTGGCTGGCTATTCATTTGACCATCTAACTTTTCTCTGCCTTTTATGTGGGTGATTTCCAAGTGCAATACCTTGTCCATTGCTTCTTTCGCCTTGACTCCTAAAGGAGTTTTAGCAGCAACAGCAGCTCTCAACATATCACCCGTAGCTAAATGGCATAAGCAGTACTCATCCTTAATAATGGGCGATTGTGTTCCCTTTCCAGAGCCAGGTGGACCTGCATAGTCAGCAAAACCAAGAATTGTAAAACTCTGCAACAAAGAGCATAGCAGAACTGATATGAAGATGATAAAAGTCAGTACTACCTCCGCCCCAGAATATAAGGATTTTTAGGGTTGGACACGGTTATTAAGAAAGTAGGTAGAATTAAATGGAGGAAGGTTGTGATTGGATAAGAAGTGGAGGTAGGTGGGGAAATTGAATGGTGGAGGGTTGTGATTGGTTGAGAAGAGAATGTTGATGGAGAAGTGATATTTTGGGACAAATTCTGAAGGCTAAAAGTTGTTATATTTTGGGACGGAGGGTACATACTTTTCAAGGTAAAGAGCTTTTCTGAAATAAAATATAGACTAGGGTGAATTTGATAATGTTACTTGTGTAGGTTTCAACCATCTTATCAGGTGTAGAAAAATGGACCCCATCATGCAAATAGTCTAAAGCCTATATTTGGGTTTGGTTATTAAGAAAAGTGATCAAATGAAGAACCAAAATCGATTATTAAAGTTTTAAATTCAACACTCAAGTGCAACAAGGAAAGTCAGTTGTTGCTACCACAAGCGCTCAATTGCTATAATGCTTTACTAAATGAAATTAAATGTTTGTTGGAAAAAAACAAATTCTTTACATAGTACACATATTAACAATGAAAATGAGAGGGGCGATCATCCACTTCTTGCTTTTGACCTAAACTACAGAATCATTATACTAAGAATAACTCCCCCAACAAAGGCAATAAAAATATTCTTCTCATGAGATTATCATTAACATTAACTGAAAAATGATTGACTTTGATATGATTTGTGCTACATTGATTCTTAAAAGAATATCTCTTTTCTCAAGATATTTCAATATGACCTAGCTTGCATATTCTTACATCAAAGTCAAAAGGCCTTTGCAAGCTCGAATTAAGATAATCATAAGGACCTAATACCTTTACCATAAAAATGTTTTTTTTCTTTCTTATGTGAAGGATTCAATATACAATCAAAATGTATCATTTTGACCACTGTATCTAGAATAAAGTCTAAACATGGTTTCTTGTTGAAAGTAATTGTAGTGAACACTCTTCTCAACCCCACATTCATGCCAAAACAAGATAGTAGAAAGTCTTTAAAATCAAAGTATACAAGCCAGAAAAGCTATAAGGATAAGATTTCCGTTGCCATTTACATCTACACTGAAGTCACTACTCACTAAGTGTACAACGTTATACAATATTTGTATTCCACTAGTAAGCATAAAATTGTAGTTTCGCCATTGAAAGTTTGGGTAGCACACACAACGCTTGTGCCAAAAGAGTTATGAAATCATAAAGCATTATGCATACATAAAACCGTAGTTAGGTCCAGGAGAGTTCTCTTCACCTCATGTCACGAAGCACAAATACATTAAGTAAAGAGCTACGCATTTCATTTTTAAAAAGAAAATAATACTTTCTCCCTTGTGATTTCAATGCACACAAAAATAATTTTATCAGTTCCATGGAACAAGCCAATTCAACTACAAATTCCATGCTACCAAAATGATATAATGAATTTCTTCGGGATAATAAGGTCCTTATTTTCCTCAGCCTCATACGCATAGAAAAGTAGAGTAAGAAAACACATTCTAAAACAAATCAATGCAATTTACCTAATAAAATAAAAGATTGTTTTAGAACATCAGTCCATCAAACAAGCACTCATTACCGAAATTATCCATCAAAACAACGGCAATAAATCTTGAAGAGCAAAACAGTTCTACTCTTGGTACCAAGTCCACACGCACTCCAAAGCAAAACAGTTGATTGTGATCCCGAATCACAATCAACGGCCTATCCATGTTAGGAAAACATCGGAATCTAGACTTTCGATAGAGCATTAAACATAAGGGGTAGAAAAGGCGAAGCGACCAAGATCTGAACCACGAAGCCTTGTGCACCCGGAGCCTAGAGCAAGGAAGGGACGAGGACGAGTTGGATCTCCTACTTCCTCACCAGATCTTGAAGCGTGGAAGGAGAAAGAAAGAGGAGGAAAGGGGGGAGCGTACGGACCGACGAGGATGAGGCGCTTGTCGGGCTTGGAGCTGCACTTCATGCGGCGGAGCAGCTCGTTCATCAGATCCATGGACGGGACGTCCTCCAGGTTCGCGGCCGCCGCCATCGCCGCCGCAGAAACCCTCTCCTCTCTTGCGCTATCTCCTCGTTGGGTGGACTGGGTCTGGGATTAGGGGAGGCGTCGCGCTAGTTTTGTTCTTTTACGGGCTCTATCGGCTTTGGTGAGAGGCTTCTTTATATGCCTAAATTTGCCTGAATTTCTCGACTTATGATCTCAACTCAAATCATATTTGTTGTCTGTCTCAAAATCCTTACGAATCTGATATTACAATTCCATCTACATTGTCTATCATTATGCACACATCTAAAAACTACTACACGAATACATCGTTGTATTCAATTAAGAAAAAAATATCACTTTAACAACAAATCGATTCCCCACTGAATTACTTATGAAACGGCTGTTGCACGAACTCACCACGACTTCCGCACGAACATGTCACTTTTCTTTTCTAGTTGAGATCTAGCTTTTTTACGTGCACGCGTGAGCCTGTCTCTCTCCGGCTTCACATGTAGAGCCTGTTTGGTAGGACTCCAACTCCTAAATCTTAGCTCCAAACTCTAGCTCCAGTAGAAGCTAGCTCCTGCTGGAGCTGAAGATACTCCTGAAAGCGTTTGGCAAGACTGCTCAGCTCCAGAAATTCTAAAAGAGAGGATAAGAGGGAGATGAACAATACTACCCTTGTTGTTTTCTTGTTTATTTGATGTAGGATTAATAACAGTTATTTCTCCTTAATATTTGAACACTATAAAATAATATTAAAAAAAGTTTGCAATCTGTTCTCTGTATCGATAAGATGTAATTTCTTCAAACACGTTGCCCCACCAACATTTCAAAAGTGATACGACACTTTGCAGTTTGCATGTAAAATGTGAACTGTTGCATGATCATGTTTGTAACTTGTCCCCAATGATCAGGCCACTTCCGGACCCCTGATCATCTTTTATCCACAATGAGATCAGAAATCCTAGTGCAGATTCTCACTTACTTTCAGTGCAAAGGTCATGCAAATTCAGAGGTTCGGTCACCTCATTACTTTATCATTCATAGTCAGAGCCATTCTAAGTATGGGAGGTTAAAATTTAATCAAAATAAGATTGATAAAGTTCAAGTTGGTTCATGACATATATGTAATAATACAAATGTTTAGAGATAATAACCGGTAGCATTGTGATCAAAACATAGACCAAAAGACTATAAAAGCCATCATCCTGCAATACGACCGGTTAGGTCATCACGAAATGCATCCATGGATACATCACTTTGACCCTCGGTACATGTATCCGATGCATCTTGAGAAATGACATATCTCCTAAATCTAGATGGAATGGTAGGCACATAATCCGGATTCTTTTCGAACCTATGAAAATGCCTATCCGGAGCATTATGGTCACGAATAAAATTATGCAATGCCATTGTTGCCGCCACAACCATTTTTTGTTTCCACATTGGGAAGCTCGGCATTTTGAGGAGAACTCGCCACTTCATCTTCCATACACCAAAGATTCAAGTGAATTACAAGAATCTGAGGTGTTTCGTGCAGTTTGACAGATTTGTTCATGGTGGATTTGCATCCATTGCAAAATAGATCCTCCATAGTCTCTAATTTCGTATATGACAGCATAGCATCCTCAATACTGTCCACTCCTGTAACCTCCAAGCTAATATCAAGGAAAGCTTCCAACTTTTCAGAGAAATGATTGCACCGGGGACAATACAGCTTGTCATTTAAAGAAAATAACATGTCAGTCAAGGACAACACTCTGGATTGGAACATATTGTGTCACAATGAGGACTAATAGGCTCACCTTGCTCTTTAGGCTACCTCGGAAGACTTGATTTACAATGCTGTCTTCCATTGAAGAAGATGAAGATCCAGCAGGCACAGAGGCATCATCTAATTTAGCAATTAAGAACCGAAGAAATTCATGGGCATCATGATGCATGCCTCTCTGGAAATCCGGTAGAATCACTGCAAACCATTTTACAGGAACAAAGTGCAGATCAAACAATGGTCCATTTAAATTTTAAATGTGACAGATGCTTTCAGGAAGAATCAGTAGCAACCAAAACATAAAGATGTGCTAACAAGAGGTCAGATCAACGGTGAAAGCTAAGATATCTTCAAGCTATGGACTGAAAATCAAGCAAATAAACATCTAAGAAGCAGAAAGAAGGCTTGATTGAAAGAACATATGGTGTAGGGAATTCACAAGGTCTGCAGGGTTCAAAACACTCCCAGAAAACCTGAGTGAGTTAATAATTTGTTTCTTTACGGCGCAGTAGCAGCAGAACCCATTGCACGCACCTACGTGATAATCAAATACAAGAAATCACAATCAAATATAAGATATCATGTTATAATAAAAATAAGATGAAAGAAATGACAAGGATGCAGATGTCATACGAATGCATGGGTCTGGGTGATCCGCTTTAAGAAGCTTTAACACAAGAGGTACAGTGTTTACCAAACATTGGAGTACACAATTCAGGAAACAGGTCCACTTGTCGGGATTTTGAAGGGCTGCACCCTGTGGGGTAAAAAGTTAAGCACATACCAATAAACCCATTGCCTATAATTTCAAGGGGGTAAAGGAAGATTGAGGACATCATTCCTTATCAGAGAATGGGTTCCATACTTTGAGTCAGACCATGAAGGGTCAGAAATAGATTCAACACCAAGATGAACCTGTGATACAAAAGAGATACACAAGCAATCAGAATAAAAATGATGTACCATAGGACAGGTGTTATTTTCATACTTTATTTTGCACAAGCATGGACTGGACAAACTTCTACATCAAGAGAGACCTAGGAATAAATCAAAATAGTTTCTGGTTTCATGACAATGCAATGTATATAACACAGAATGAAAATCGTGTGCACAAAACTAAGTACCTCTTTTCCCTGTGAAGTCACATGGGCACAATCGTCAGAACCTGCCCACTTAGGAAGAAGATTTGCTGATGTCTCAGTGGGATAATGGGGGTTAAATTGGCTTTTATCCCTTCCACCCTCAGGTGTTGCAGAAGACTGATCTTGTTTGTCATGTCTTCCTTCTCCCTCCATTTCATCTTCTTGTGGCCAATTCTCTATAAAAGCCATCATCCTGCAATACGACCGGCTAGGTCATCACGAAATGCATCCATGGATACATAACTTTGACCCTCGGTACATGTATCCGATGCATCTTGAGAAATGACATATCTCCTAAATCTAGATGGAATGGTAGGCACATAATCCGGATTCTTTTCGAACCTATGAAAATGCCTATCCGGAGCATTATGGTCACGAATAAAATTATGCAATGCCATTGTTGCCGCCACAACCATTTTTTGTTTCCACATTGGGAAGCTCGGCATTTTGAGGAGAACTCGCCACTTCATCTTCCATACACCAAAGCATCTCTCAATTATAGTGCGCAGACTAGAGTGTAAGAAATTGAATTTTTCCTTCTCCCCACTTGGTGCTGAACCTCTTCGAAATTCCGGGACATGGTACCTTTGTCCCTTATATGGTGCCAAGTACCCAGGGCGATTCGGATAGCCGGCATCGACAAGATAATATTTTCCTAGAATACGAATAAACAGAAACATATCAATTTAGAATGTGCAAAGATATAAAAGAAATATATAACAAGTGGTAATTACCTTGGGGAGGATGGGGAAAGATATCTATATCAGTTCTCAATGCATTAAATAGCACGGTTGTGTCATGCATCGAGCCAGGTTGTCCAATAGATACATAGATAAATCTCATATCATGGTCACAAATAGCCATCACATTCTGAGTGGTTGATTTTGATCTACCAATATATCTAATCTTCTCATCATCTGGAACAACTGCAAGAATATGAGTACCATCAACCGCCCCAATACAATCTTTGAAGTGTGGCCACATACGATGATCCTTCCTAATTCTCTCATGGACATTAAGGAAGTTTGGATCCTTTGGACGAACAATATCACGTCCCAACTCCACAACAGCAAACAATACTTCTTCAAATTTTCTTGATATTGTCTCACCAGAATGCTTGAAACGGTTTTGTGCCCTTTGGTTTGATGAACCGTCACCTAGAATGTATAGAAAAATTGCAAGTGCCTCCATTGTATGCATGTGTATAGTAGGTGCCAACTTATATTTATCAACCAAAAGATCATGTAATGCAAGAAAGGTGTTGCCATTCATGCGAAGCATCCTATAGCATTCACCTGCTGTGGCCAAAGTTTCTTGCACCCATCCCATTCCACTAAGTCTTGATGTCCTAGGCGCAGCCTTTTTCATGTAGAGAGAGTGATAACTCTCTGCCATTCTTCGAGTTGAAGAAATATTGCTTGTCACAGTTTCAAACAATTGCATGGCAAGCAAATCACAATCATATTCTTCATCTGATGAACCATCTTCACTCTCACTTGACATCTACACAGGGAGACATACAAAATCAATTAGAACAGTACTGCATATCTGCAATTAATTGAACAGTACTGCATGTCATACATATGAAAATAATCCAAGAGATATATCTGAAAATAATTCAATAATAGTGCATGACATATATATGAAAATAATCCAAGAAGATTACATAACATAGATCTGAAAATAATAGTTCAGAACCCATACAACAAGGTGATACAACCCAATAATAGTTCAGAACTGAAAATCAAATAACCGATACAAACATGTCTCTTCAGTAGATAGTTCTGAAATTAAATGACAACTAAATTAAAGTGATACATTTCATGGCCGCATTGCATTCAACTAATTTCCATACTTTACATCATACTTCTTCTTAAGCCATGCAAAGCGTCCTGCAGGAGTGCGCAATGAATTAACAAACATCTCTCTTTGATCCTTCTTGATGAAAATTTCAGTTGCAATGAAGTGTTCATTTGTCCCTTCAACAGCACCACACTCCTCCACCAAGGTCATAACATCCTTTACAGAACAACCCGGAGGATCCTCTCTAATTTTAGTGAATGATTGAATGGATGATAAAGTTTGTGCAGAGAGTTCGTTACTCTTTGACATCTCCTCGACCATCTTTTGGGATCCACTCTTTGTCTTTTTCAGCTTATCCGCCTTTGAGCTATCTCCTCTCTTTCTCTTTGCGCTTGGTTCATTTGCATCCGTCTCATCGTCAATCTCATTGTCATCGGCAATCTGAATAGTACCATTATTGGTGGCTGATGGTATGGTGCCTTGCCCTAAAGACCAATGGTCAGCACCAGTATTGCGAATGTCTTCGAACATCTTCTCAAGTAACTCCTCATTTTGCAAGCCGGCCCTTCTAAATTTGAGGCAGCCTGCTATATCCTAAATGAATGACATTATAAAAAGAAGTTAATACACAATTTTGATTCGCATTTGCATAATTTAACACCATATGACAAAAACTTACTTCTTTCAGTTGTTTCCAACGTGCTGGTGTAGCTGTGACGGTTTGCCTTGCGTCATCCCATCCCAAACCTGTTTGAGATTTCAACTTCTTCCAACAATTGTACTCCTTCCTAAGTTTATCCCATTTGTTCTTAATTTGAAGCCTAGTGTACCTCAGCCCTGTCTTTGAGGCAAATTGCTCAATGACTTCGTCATACCCAGAATTGGATAAATGGGTATTTGGACGATTACCCGCAACTACTTGATCAGCACAAATCTCACACACAACTCTAGTGTTGTACTCATTTCAATCAGCAGAGTCAATTGGCATTTTAACACTCTCCGATGGCACACTTTGAGCCATGCCTACCATCCACTCACACCATACTTTCAAAGTTTAGATAAAGATTCAGAATGCACTACTATAATTTCACATTGTGTGTTCATGCAAGGTTATGATACATTTATACACCTATAGCATTATGTATCAATCTGAAATCAAGTTATACATTATCCCCTCAAGCATTTGCATCAATCTGAAATCAAGTTATACATTATCCTCTCACACTGCAAGAGAAATAGATAACATAGCATCAATCTAAAATCAAGTTAAACATATATGTCTGCATATTTTTACAGCACGCAAGCTGCAGATTTTTACAGACCATAGCACTATGTTTCTTGAGAAAACTCAGGGCCTCCTCATGGACTACAACCCAATAGATCGAAGTCTACAACTCCATGTGACACAAGATTGAGCAAATATCAAGCAATCATCAACCCAAAAAAATAAATCCATTCCACAAAAATCATGCGCATCCGAAGGACAGATTTGGGGTGATTTCTAGGGTTTGAGGATTTGATACCTTGTGGTGTTGGGGGGATAGGGACCGGCTTCCTCGAGCCTCCGCCGCCGTGCGCTGCCGCCGTGAGCCGCCGCCGTGCACTGTCGCCCTCGTCTGCAACAAGGTCCGCCGGAGGTCAAGCGAGGGGGAAGAGACAAGGGGGGAGAAGAGAAAAGAGGGGAAAAGAGAGGGGATCTGAGAGCGCACCTGCTCGCCGCTGCCACCGGTGCGTCGCCGTCGTTGGTGCGCCTCAGGCAGATGCGCCGCCTCCTTTTCTTTTCGCAAGCGAGACGCGCTGGTGCGGCGGACTGAGGGGATGCGAAACGGGCAGGGGGGAGGGGGAGGGATGGAGGGAGTAGTTGGATGGCATTTGCGGGTAATTTTTCTTAAAGTTTAATGGTACTTGCAAAATTTGGTTGGAGTTGGAGTTGGGGAGCGAGGGGGATGCCGCTCCGCACCGCTAGTACAATTTTTCAGAGCGATCTAGCCTACTCCGCTCCATTTTTTTGTGGAGCTGGACTGTTTGGTTGGGCTCTAGTTAGATCTGAGATGAATCTGGGAGTTAGAGCTACACCAAACTCAGCCGTATTGTCGCTTGTTATCCAAAGTCCAAATAACATGGGTTAACCGCACTTATCACTTTTCTGATTAGCAGAAACTTTGTTTATCGTACGATTATGGTTAAGGTTAGAAATAATTGGTTGCATGTTTAGCTCTTTCCACGTAATTTAGGGGCAATTGCATCATCAATTGTTATTTTAGTTTTTTAAATTAAAATATGTTATAAAAATATTATTTTAGTTTGCCTACTTTCGATTTGGGCTTATAATATAATTTTTAAATTATACAATGCACTATTCACATTTTATAGAAGAAATATGGAAAAAGATCTATTATCTATTTAATTATGAGAAAAAATATTAGTCCAAATTAATATATGTAAAAAATAAAAAACAATACGAAAGAATTAGGGAAAATACCAATATAGTTATATACATGCTGATAAAGATATAGTCATCATATATCATGCAGTGAGAAAAGAAGACCATAATCAAATGCTTTATTATCGAGCAAAATTGATATTATTATTTTTATTTTTTTTAGCCGAATCTATCTAACCATAATGAATCCACAATTAATCCACAATTAATCAGGCCGTGTTAGCAGAGGTCCATATTATCGTGCATCGATATATCATTAGATTATTAATAGTAGCTAAGAAAACCGGCACAATCATACTGTGCAGAGATGTATAGCACGAGACTATCAACTAATGGACTACTCATCTTTATAGAAAAAATAAAATACTATGAATTCATAAAAGTTTTCATATTATATCATCCTTTAATCATTTTTTTCATTTAACAACAGCTAACTTTACATTTTTTTTCCAATTTGAACCACCCATTTTATCCATCTTCATGTCCGATGACTCCATCGTCGTTTCACCTCCAAATCTAGTGACTCTACAACCACTTCGCACACTAATTCTCTCCTGTTTTTTTCTTTTGACAGTTGGGGAATCGCCAGATCTAGCAAGGAAGAGTCTGGATCTAACGTCTCCGTACTCCATCGGATGGGCTCTTGCCTCCTCGAGTCCCTGCAAGCTCAACACCCTCAGCCTCAACGACGACCATGACAATAGCGTGCATGACGATCAGAGAGGAAAAGAAACATGTCGATGGCTAGAGGGTACGATTGCATATGTGAAGGCGAAAAGGAGGAATGATGGTGGCTTATGGAGAGAGCGATGATGACGGTGTGTGGAGTGGTAGATAGTGGTTGATGGAATAAGTCTAGTGCTGATTGAGTTTAGTCTTTGTGTGCTTTTGAGATGCTCTAGGACAGCATCTCCTTTCTAGGACAGCATCTCCTTTTTGCTAGCATCTCTTTTTTGCTTTTTAGACTAGCACCTAAGACTAGCATCTTAGACTAGCATCTAGCATCTTTGATTAGCATATGCTTGGCATCTTAGACTAGCATCTAGCATCTTTGATTAGCATATGCTTGGCTGCCCACTAGCCTATAACACCAACCCCTTGGTTGGTATGGCTTTGAGTTTGTGAATGGAAGAAAACCAGAAAATTGCCCCATCTTGAGTGCCATCCTCTTCTCAATGAGAGTAACCATTGAGATACTAACATCTGGTATCAGAGCCACACTTTCCTGTAGGCTAAACATCTCCTGTTCCACCCCTTCCCAAGCTCGGTTGAGCTCTCAGCTAGCAGCAGCGGCAGCACCGGTTGCACCTCCTTTCCCCTTTCTTTCCCCCTCACCACGCAATAGCCTCCCGGAGGCGCGCCATGTCCGACGCTCGGTCTCGGCGTTCGGTCGCCTCGAGCACTCAGCGTCAGCAGGACGCCGAGCTCGCCGCAGCAGAAGAGCGCAGGCGAGCAACGGCTCAGACCGCAGCAGCAGCAGCGAGGGCGGCCAGACTGGTGGCAGCGGAGCTGGCAGTAGCCAGGGCGGAGGCGGAAGCAGAGGCGGCGAAAGATGCGGCACGTGCGGCGGAGGTAGAGGTTGAGACCTTGCGCAGCAACATCAACGACTCCATCGTCGGCGACATCACCGCCGACAGGGAGCTTGAGGAGCTGGCAAGAAGAAGGGCGCGGGAGCGGGCAGAGTGGTGGGCAGCAGCCCACTCCCACGGCGGCGACGGTGACCCAAGGGACCGCGCGCCCGCCGACGGCGACCAGGCCGGGCGCAGGCGCGAAGGTAGCCCCCCTGGGAGGCGCGGTCGTGGCAGCCCAGATAGGCGTGCGCGCGCCGGTTTTTCCCCTGACGGACGCGACGAGCGCGACCTCAGGCAAGGCCCTCACGTCGACCCAGCGTTGGAGGAGATCCAGTGGCTGCGGGAGAGGGCCGCCCAGCTTGAGGCGGAGCTGGAGTTCAACCGCCGGCGCGGCGGTTGGGACAACGGAGAGCGCAACCTTCACAGGCGGCGCCGCTCTCCCACCCCAGGCCGACACCACGGGGTCCAGGCTATCGTCAGGGAAGTCGGCTCCGGCGGTGGGTGGCCTACCCTCACCAAGACCAACTACATCGAGTAGGCCGCGGTGATGAGGGTACGGCTCCAGGTGCGGCACATGTGGGAGGCAGTCCGGTACGGCGACGTCGACTACGACGAGGATCGACGGGCGCTGGATGCCCTCATCGCTGCAGTCCCGCCCGAGATGCAGTTCTTGCTTTCCAAGAAGCGGACTGCCAAGGAGGCTTGGGACGCCATCACTGCGGCACGCATCGGCAGCGACCGCGCTCGCAAGTCCACACTGCAGGCACTCCGCAAGGAGTGGGAGAACCTGGCCTTCAAGCCAGGTGAGGATGTTGATGACTTTGCCCTTTGTCTCAACACTCTTTTGCAGAAGATGGTGCAGTACGGTGACGACACCTACGACGAGGAGAGAGCGGTCGAGAAGCTCTTCCGCTGCATCCCAGAGAAGTACAGGCAGATCGCTCGCTCGATCGAGTCTCTGCTGGACCTCTCCACGATGTCGATCGAGGAGGCGTTAGGCCGCCTCAAGGTCGTCGACGGTGATGAGCCACAGCCTCTCTCGGGGCCTATCACCATTGGCGGGAAGCTCCATCTCACTCGGGAGCAGTGGGAGGCCTCTCAGGGTGACGGGAGGAAGGGGGAGTCTTCTTCCTCGACAGGCGGCCGCAAGCCGCGCAAGGCGCGCGGAAGTGTCCAGCTGCGGTGGGCGCGAAGACGCGCCGAGGGTGGTGCTCGCAGAGGCGTCCAGGGCGGCGCCGTCGGCAACCACAAGCCGGCACGAGACGACACCTGCCGCAACTGTGGCAAGCTTGGCCATTGGGCCAAAGACTGTCGATAGCCACGTCGTGGCCAGGCCCACGTTGTACAGGTGGAGGAGGAAGAGCCGGCTCTGCTCCTGGCACACGCAAGCATCGAGCTATCTCCAGCGGCACCGGCCGCAACAGCTTTCCTCCACCTCGACGAGTCGAAGGTACACGCCTTCCTCGGCAACAGCTCCAGCAACGACAAGGCTGATGGGTGGTACCTCGACACCGGCGCCACCCATCACATGACTGGCCGGCGGGAGTTCTTCACCGAGCTTGACTCCAGCGTCCGAGGCTCCGTCAACTTTGGGGATGCCTCCGGCGTGGAGATCAAGGGCGTCGGCTCCGTCACCTTCTCCGCCAAGTCCGGTGAGCACAGGCTGCTTACCGGAGTCTACTACATCCCCGCGTTGAAGAACTCTATCATCAGCATGGGACAGCTGGATGAAAACGGCTCTCGCGTGCTGGTCGAGCACGGGGTCATGAGAATCTGGGATCGCCGTCGTCGCCTCCTTGCCAAGGTAACCAGAGGCACTAATCGACTCTACATCCTCGGCGCGCAGGTGGCACAACCAGTTTGCCTCGCTGCTCGTCGGGACGACGAGGCGTGGCAGTGGCACGAGCGCTTCGGGCACCTCCACTTCGAGGCCCTGAAGCGGCTCAGTGCCAAGGAGATGGTGCGAGGCCTGCCATGCCTTGACCACGTGGAGCAGCTCTGCGACGTCTGCGTCCTAACAAAGCAGAGGCGGCTCCCCTTCCCTCAGCAGACGAGTTTTCAAGCCAAGGAGCGGCTCGAGCTCGTGCACGGGGACTTGTGTGGCCCAGTGACACCGGCCACACCAGGAGGACGACGTTACTTCCTGCTGCTCGTCGATGACCTCTCCGTTTTTCTCAGATTATCTCAGACCGAGGCGCGCAGTTTACCTCTCACTTTTGGGATCGGTTCCATGAAGCACTAGGCAGTCACCTTGCCTTTAGCACAGCCTACCACCCCCAAACCGACGGCCAGACGGAGAGAACCAACCAAGTTCTGGAGGATATGCTGCGCGCTTGTGCTATGGATTTCACAACGGACTGGGAAAAATGTCTGCCCTATGCGGAATTTTCATATAACAATAGCTACCAAGCAAGCTTGAAAATGTCCCCCAACGAAGCCTTGTACGGCCGGAAATGCCGTACCCCATTGATGTGGTCAGAAGTTGGAGAGGCCTCCGTCTTCGGACCCGACGTCGTGAGAGAAGCTGAAGAAAAGGTGCGATTAATAAAAGACCGCCTTCAAGCCGCCCAAGCCAGGCAGAAGAGTTATGCGGACACTAGGCGACGGGAATTAACTTTTGAGGTCGGGGATTACGTGTATCTCAAGGTATCACCCCTACGAGGAACCCGGCGTTTTAAGGTAAAAGGCAAGCTGGCACCGCGTTATGTGGGACCATATCCAATAATAAGCCGACGTGGCCAAGTCGCCTATGAGTTAAAACTGCCAGAAACCTTATCCGACGTCCATCCCGTGTTCCACGTCTCTCAACTAAAAAAATGCCTCCGCATACCAGAAGAGCATACCTTAGTGGAAACCCAAGAAGTAAACCCCGACCTCACATATCCGGAGAAACCGATCAAAATCTTAGAAGAAGCTGAAAGGAGAACCCGCTCTAAAACCATTAAATTGTACAAAGTTCTGTGGAGCAATCACTCGGAAGACGAAGCCACCTGGGAACGAGAGGAATACCTCAAGAGTAGATACCCCGACCTCTTCTAGAAAAGGTAAGCAATCTCGAGGACGAGATTATTTTTAGGGGGTAGGTTTGTAACACCCTGGGGAAATTCCTAAATAAAAATACACCGATCAAAAATCATTTCTGTTTTATGTTTAAATTTTTTTTCATCATACCGACAGTTTCTTTGTTTTATGCCAGTGCCAAACTTTTATTGAAATTTTCCAATTTTTCTACTCCTCTGATCTTCTGGTTTTTGCCCCAAGATTTTCACTCTAACCAAAATTAGTTTTACTCCAAAAAGTCCGCGTAAGCTCCCTCTACTGTGGCCTTCTTATTGCTGGGCTTTTTCTGAAAAAAGTCCATGTTACCTCCCCAAGCCCTTTCATTCCTATTAGGTTTGAAAAGATAAAAGTCTAATTTTCCCCCATACTATTTTCGGCGACGATGTCGCCGCACGCCGCGCCGCTACGACGAGGCCGTTACGACATCACCGCCTGTCGCCTTCTGCTCCCGTCTCACCGGCGAGCTTGCTGTCCATTCCATACGCATCCTGCCCAACCTCGCACCGCCGCGAGCCATGCAGCAAGCCAGTTGTGCATGCGCATGCATGCAGGCAAGCCAGCCACGAGCAAGCACCATGCAACTAGCTAGCTAGGCGTATGCCTGCATGCAAGCAGCTAGTCGAGCCCAAGCTAGCATGCATGCAACAGCCTATGCACGTACACCGGACGACGCTCCTATCGAGCGACAGTGGCCCCCGCCGTGTTACCGTCGCCGTCTTCCGTTTCGGTAGGTGGCGACGGCAGGCAGCACAGGAGCCAGCCCTTGTCTCCCGAACGGCGATAGTCGATGCAGCATACGCGCCAACCCGCGCGGCCGCTGCAACTACCCCGTCCCTATCTTCATGGCCATTCAAGACGAGCTCGTGTGGTGAAGCCTATATAAGGGCAACCATAGCCGAATACGCAACCCGTCCCTTTCCATCCTCTCTTCTCCTCCTCCTTGCTTGGTTTCTCTTCAGTCACACAATTCCGCGCACACGCCGCCATCTCTCCGCTTGCTCCGCCGCGGCCGGCTTCGGCTGGGCCTCAGTTGAGCAAGAGGACGGATAGGCCGCCGCGCCGTCATTTGAACCCGAGAACGACTGACTTATCGAACGGCTAATCCCTAACATCTAACCCGCTGACTTCTAACTCACTAACCCGCTGACTTCTAACTCGCTAACCCCTGACACCTAACTTACATTAACCCGCTAACAATTATTCCTTAACACTGTGTGTTCGTTTGTTGTCACCGATCGAACACGTGGTGTGCGAGGACGATCCGCGGGTCGACCGTCCCCAGGCCGTACCTCGACGACCGTAGTTGTACGAGGACCGTCGCCCGGTACGCCGCTACCCGGCTGCCGCAAGGTGAGCTCCTCTCCTGCTCTTCCTCTTGCTTTTGTTTCCCTAAAACGTGTCTCGTCTACTGTCGTTACCGCGGCACGGTGACGTCGTGAGGCGTAGCACTGTAACCATTCTTTGCGCGGCCGCCCTCCGCAGCGACCGTCGCTTCACAGCCGGCCATGCATGCACCATACAGCTAGCCAAACGTGTGCATGCATGCATGCAAGCAGCTAGCTAGCTGTAGGTATACGTATGCATATACACTTGCAGCCGCCCGACAGACCGAACGTCGTCGTCGTTCGGCCGAGCCAACCAACGTCCAGCCGAGCTGCCCGAGTCGCCTCCCCGGCCGTCGTTCGGCCGAACCGCGGCCGACGTTGTCCAGCCCAAGCCGTGGCCTGCCCCCCTACCCCCCCGCTGCCCTGACCACGTGCTACCACCCTCCCCTGCCGCGCATGCCAACCAGCCGCCTCCCGAGCCACCGGCGCCCACGGCCACCGCCTGAGCGCCGCCCAGGCCACGTCGTCGGAGCCGCCTGGCTCGGCCTCCCGGCCAAGCGCCGTGGCCGGCGCCGTGCGCGCCGCAGCCGCCGTACCCCGGCCGCCGCGCGCCGCGCTGCAACCGCCCGTGGCCGCCGCAGCCGCGCCCTACACCCAGCCGCCCGTGCGCCGTGCCGCGTGCCGCGCCGTCGCTGCCTGGCCGACGCCGTGGCCGGCCCGCACGCCAGCCGCCGCCCCCGCCTCCCCAGCCGCGCCGCGCGAGCTGTCTCCTGGCCGCGCGCCGCACTGCCGCGGCCGCGCCACCGAGCCACGCCGCACCGCCTCCCCGGCCGCGCAACGTACTGTGCCGCGTCGCCGCTGCCTGCGCGCCGCGCCGCCGCCTTGCCGCCCGCGCGCGCTGCACGCCTAGCCGCCCCACCGCCGACGCCCCTCCCTCCCGGCCTCTCTCACCCGGCTAGAGCAAGCAGAAAAGGAGAGAAGAAGAGAAATGGAAGGATAACAAGGAGAGAGAAAAAGGAGGAAGGAGGAGAAGAAAAAAAAAAGAAAGAGGAAAAGAAAAAGAGGTGGGACCCGCCAGTGGGCCCCACTCTCTCTCTCTCCATGGGCCTTTGACCGCAGGTCTAAATCCCCTCCCTCTCCTTTCAGGGCCGAGCCCATAAAGTCCTCCTGCAAAAGTCTATATTATATCCTCCGGGCCGAAACCCACCAACAGCCTCTCTCCTCGACGAAGTCTAATTTATACCCCCCTACTCACCCAACTCTCCTCTTGAAGTCTGTATTACCTCCCTAACCGACCTACATCACTTTGGGCTAAGGCCAAAGCATCTCCCAAAATAAAAGTCCAACATGCCCCCCCTCTGAGCCCCTCAGCCAAAGAATATTCCCAAGAATATCCCTCTCCAAATTAATAAATCCATTTCCGTATTTCAGAAAATCCAGCTAATCCTCCAAATCCGTATCTCCCTCGTTTTAAGTCGAATTTGAACGAAACTTCCGTCAAAATCTTTCAAAAATCAAGATCTACGCAATGGCACTGGTTGGGTTATTTTCCTTTTTGGAATTTTTGGCTCTTTTTGTGTTAGCGAGTAGTTCGTGACGTTATTATTCGACCGGACAGGGTACATCTGCGAGGAGGAAATTGAGCCAATTGATAACGAACCCTCAAGTGAGCAAGGCAAGTCACTACGCCCCCTTCCTCGAACATGTTGATCCTATTTTTATAAATGTGTTGATTGCAAATAAAATTGCATGCTAATTATAAAACGCGTACCTACATTTGCTTAAAGCCTTACCTTTGATATTGTTTATCCTTATGTATTTACACACCTTTGTTACCTGAGTATATTACTTTACGCGTGATTATTTACTCACTGCTTAGCCCTGCTTACATAGACGTTATACACTCCATATGTGGGATATGTGGATGTGGTTACACTGATCACTCGATGGGAGTGATTGATAGAGATCGGGTGGAGACATAAGCGCCACCCACAGCATGAAAACCTTTGTGAAAACCCAAAAACTTAATTAAACAAAAGTGATTTCGACTGGGGCGGCACGGATAGAATATGGGTGGTTCTGGGAACGGTAAGCCGCCGACCCTGGTCAGTTAAGGACCGAGTCAAGAAGCTAAGCAGGAAACGAACCGAGTACGACCACACTTCTTGAGTGGGGTTAGACCCGGTGGACTAGGTTATTCTCGTGGGGTGGCACCCCAGACATGGTAGGTTCTGGATATCGGTATGGAAATGTGGAAGTGTGTGGTTTAATGACGTCAAGCTTTATATATGTATGATGTAACCTTCAATCTCGGGAGCGCCAGGACTCCCCTCACAACCGGCTCGAGGTAGGAATGTGGCGCCGGGGGTGCAATGGGGATTCATAGTCCTTGGAGCGGGTGCCGCCATGCGAGGGTAACTGAAAAACCGGGCCGTGACAAGTCTCATGTGTTGGGTGAGTCACGGAGTGTGGGATTAAAAGCGTACATCCACTGCAGTGTGAGTAAATTAAACTATTCGAATAGCCGTGCTCGCGGTTAATGAGCGCCGGGACTTGTATTACTCTTGACTAGACTCACATGTTTTTAATTTGGTTAGAAGAAGTTGGGATAAATACAACATGGGTGACCTTGCCCCATGCGTGGGAAGGTTACATTGTGATGAAGGAACTTCTAATTGATGACAACCTTTACATAGCGGCAATTCTTTTCATGATTAAAACTGTTAGGCCATAGGCTTGTAAAATAACTTGCGAAAACTGGCTTTACGCAAATAAACCAAAACCTGCCTTGGATCCCTATATGCATTTGTTGCATTTCTATAGTGGTGACTTGCTGAGTACGGTTGGTACTCACCCTTGCATATTTCTACCCTTTTAGCTCTTGATGATGAGGACATGCCAGTCGAACTGATCCCTGAGGAGGGGGATGGTACGGAGGAACCATAGGGACTAATCCCCAGTTGATGCCTGTGGAGTATAGATGGACCGCCGCAGCCTCGCTTCCGCTATCCTATGTTATTTGGTATTGTATCCGGTCAGACATGGCCTATTAAAACCTACTCGGGTTCCCATGTAATATTTGGTATTGTAAGACTATGCGATGCAGACTATGTGTACCAGAGTTGTAATGTGTGTATACCAACCTACCGATCCAGGGAGTTGGTATTTGTAAACACATATGGTTTCCTGTGCTATAAAATCAGGGGCCGACAGGATTCCACGCTCAAGGGGATGGGCTTCGAGCAAAGCCCGCACGAGGCAGCCATCTACCGGCGGGGCAATGGAGGAAATGCCCTGCTGGTGGGTGTCTACGTCGACGACTTGGTGATCACCGGCACCAAGGATGCGGAGGTGGCAGCGTTCAAGGCAGAGATGAAGGCCACCTTCCAGATGAGTGACCTGGGGCCTCTCTCCTTCTACCTGAGGATCGAGGTGCACCAGGATGACTCCGGAATCACGCTTCGACAGACCGCCTACGCCAAGCGCATCGTTGAGCTGGCTGGGCTCACCGATTGTAACCCAGCCCTCACTCCGATGAAGGAGAGACTGAAGCTGAGCCGCGACAGCACGGCGGAGGAGGTGGATGCTACGCAATACCGACGTCTTGTGGGGAGCCTTCGCTACCTCACCCACACACGGCCGGACTTGGCCTTCTCCGTCGGCTACGTCAGTCGGTTCATGCAGCGACCGACGATGGAGCACCAGCAGGCCGTGAAGAGGATCATCCGCTACGTTGCGGGGACTCTCGACTACGGTCTCTACTACCCGAGGTGTCCTGGCAAGGCACACTTCGTCGGGTACAGCGACCACGCCGGCGACATCGACACCAGCAAGAGCACGAGCGGGATTCTCTTCTTCCTCGGCGAGTGCCTCGTTAGCTGGCAGTCGATCAAGCAGCAGGTGGTGGCCCTGTCCAGCTGCGAGGCCGAGTACATGGCGGCCTCCGCCGCTTCGACCCAGGTGCTCTGGCTTGCTCGACTGCTCAGTGACCTCCTCGGCAGAGACACTGGAGCGGTGGAGCTCAGGGTGGACAGCAAGTCCGCTCTGGCCCTGGCGAAGAACCCCGTTTTCCACGAACGGAGCAAGCACATTCGGGTGAGGTACCACTTCATCCGAAGCTGCTTGGAGGAAGGGAGCATCAAGGCGAGCTACATCAACACCAAGGACCAGTTTGTGGACTTGCTCACCAAGCCCCTTGGGAGGATCAAGTTCCTTGAGCTTTGCTCCAGGACCGGGATGGTCCAACTGTCCCACAAGACGACGCACAAGACTTAGGGGGAGAATGATGGAATAAGTCTAGTGCTGATTGAGCTTAGTCTTTGTGTGTTTTTGGGATGCTCTAAGACAACATCTCCTTTCTAGGACAGCATCTCCTTTTTGCTAGCATCTCCTTTTTGCTTTTTAGACTAGCACCTAAGACTAGCATCTTAGACTAGCATCTAGCATCTTTGATTAGCATATGCTTGGCATCTTAGACTAGCATCTAGCATCTTTGATTAGCATATGCTTAGCTGCCCACTAGCCTATATATATGTAACACTAACCCCTTGGTTAGTATGGCTTTGAGTTTGTGAATGAAAGAAAACCAAAAAATTGCCCCATCTTGAGTGCCATTCTCTTCTCAATGAGAGTAACCATTGAGATACTAACAGTGGTTAAGGAGTTTGCTGTCGACACAATCCCCAAACAAGTTTGTTGTATTTTTTCTTCGAGTACTGCTGACATTGAAGTCACAAATGGATTGAATAACATTGCTACAGTTCAATAAAATTTTGAGATAAAAGGTGAGAGTACTCGAGTATCTTCCCCTTCCTTCCCTAGGCGTAAAAGAAAGAGAAATCTCCCGTCTCGTCGTCTCCTCCGCTCCTTGTGTCATCTCGCGGCTGAACAGGGGAGGGGCGGCGATCTCCATCTGGCGAGCAGAGCAGGGTAGGGGAGGGGATCCTGGTGAGCATCCACATCCTCTTTCTGATTCATCTCTCTCTCCCACCGGGAGTACTTTTGTCTGGACTTTGCTTGCGTTAACCCTAGCTTCTCTTCTAGATCTGGAAGAAGCACTTCTTTTAATTTCAGAGCCTTAACCTTAATACAAGTAACAGTTTGTTGTTTGTTCCTCCAAAAGTTTGGGGGTTCAACTGAAACCCCATGTCCCAAGTTGGATCCACCCCTGGATCGCATATACTAATGCATCAAAATATTTGAAGTAAAAAGGGAAAAACGTATGAAACAGACACTGTTGGAAGTTTATATTTCCAAACCTAGGATAGTGGAACTTCTGAATAATACTGAAAAATCTAATTCCATATGGAGTTAGTGTAATAATAAGTTTTGTTTTGTTCCATATGAAGTTAGTGTAATTATAAGTTTTGTTTTGTTCTTTCTTGTTAGTTCTATGATAGCAGAATTCACAAATATGATATAGTGTTTTCACCCATCATAAATTTGAAGAACGCAACACATATTTTATATGCTGCTAGGAAGCAAGATGAACACAATGTTCTAAAAAAAGTTGGCCCTAGGCGCCAGATAGCTGCCCCAATTAGGCATTATCCATGGGGGCTCTTGTGCTGTTATTTTAGTGTTATATTGTCCAATTTCTATGTCATATACTCGCCAATTGTTTGGAATTCATTAGTCATGTTGGACCCAGACGGTGGCTAGGCGCCCCTAGGCACTAGGCTCTTGTCCTGCCAACCCAACCCTCTAGTGCCTTCTTGAACCAATGGACAGCAATTGTGCTTTGGGCACTAATGTACCTAACACATCTTTTTCTTTCCAACTTACCTTGAGACTTCTTAGTCCTAGATACTTTTAGACAATGCTCAATGAGAAGTTCAGGAGCTATAGGGTACATCCATAGTAATGGATTGTCATAACAAGTTCAATAGAAACATAGAACAGCAAAAATAACACATAGTAAAATGTACTACATATTACAATTTTCATGAGAATTCGCAAAGCATGTGGCTGTGTAGTAGTGACGATAGAACCGACTACAGAAAGCAATACATACTTACAAACTAGATTGCCACTTAATTGATTCATGAAATACCCATATTGAAAGAGCTTGTTGGTTGGAAGGCAAACTTTGCCAATTACATATTTTTTGTATCGTTCAACATTGGTTTGCGACTAACTTTTGCAATAACTAAGTTCAGCCAAGTATGGCTTGACATAATATTCGTGGCCACATTGGAAGTGAGGCAAATTGAGACTGAATTATATAGGAGCTTTTCAAGACCTCGTTGGTGACGCTGGTGTTAGCCGATTGCAACAAAGGTTTTATTGATTATTTAATCATTTGGATTTAACAACATCGGATCTCCAGCCGATGTATGCTTTAACCATCAGATCAATATTTATTCTATCATATTATTATTGGCCGATTGGTTTCTATTGGATTATATTGTTATATTATTACAAGTTTTTACTGCTTGTCCGATTTGCTTTTATATCATTTATCCAAGTGTCAGAATCTACATCAGATATATAGCTGATTGCTCAAATTCCTATCGACATCGGCTAGTATTGCTCCATCGGCTTGTTAACCGATCGGCTATTTGATCGTCAATTTATATATTTTGTCAGTTGCAGGATCAAACTGATTGGCACACCTGCATCTCATCAATATTTTAGGATCTGCACTGGAGCTAAGCAGATCTCTCAAGCCTTCGTGTGTTTCGACATGGTTGGCACTATCAGCTGGACGTAGATTTTTCGTCAACAGTACCATAGTGATCAAACCCATCTTGATTTCAAAATTGGCATCCCCAGTGTTGATAGTCAGCCCAACGGACACATTGGAAGCAAAGGGAGCTGAGTAATCATGGAGGGTCTTCTGAGTCATCGGCTGTGAGTGTGATGGTGCAAAAATGACTGGTTCAGGAAGGATTGTACAGGAGCCTCCAGGTCTCTGGAAAGCCTTCTCAGTACCCGGAGGTTCTGCCTGAGCCTCTAGCCACCCAGAGGAAAAGGTCATAACTTTTTGCTCTGGATTTTGTCTTCAACGACAATGATGATAGATTGACGGACAGACGAACAATGCAGCTGACACGGACGGACGGAGTGACACGAAATGAGAATTCATATTTCCGGTAGTAAATTCTAGAATTCGTATTCGGTGGCTAATTCTGAAATTTCTGTTTTTGCCCACGCCTTATGCGTGACCTCCAACTCCAGCTTATGCATCGTTCGCGCCGCCACCACCGGCACCGTGGAGAGGATTGATTTGTGCCGCTGCATCCCGGAAGCGCTCGAACCACGTCGCCACCGCCCGGACGGGCTCCGATTCTGATCTGCAGGGCTAGCCATCTCCCCGTGTCGCTTCCCCTTGTGCCTGTGGCCACCTATCTGTGGCCTCCCCTCCTTCCCCGAGGCCGTGCTAACCTCCTCCCTTGTGCGGCTGCCTCGGTTGCCTCGTGCGGCTGCCTTCGTCTGGGTTTGGAACGAATCGAAGGTATTGCTTTTATCTCGTAGCCTCCTCGTCAGTGAGCCTCCTCGCGTGGCATGTATTGGAAATTCACCCGGGCTTATCCCACAAGAAAAAATACTATAATTCACATTTCGAACAGGCAGAGTGATGGATATCTTTGATGCAAGGTGTAGAACTAACAGCGCCCTCCAGTTTGCAAGCAAAACCCCTATTGCCCCCACGTTGTTTTGCATCAATGTGTACAATTGAAGCTTAGTGGTGATGTTTATCCCGATGGAAATTAGTTTTATTTGAATGAACTAGTAAGAACTTGTTGAAATTCGCCTGATTGTGATATTTGACCGATCACAATCTAGTTGCATTCTCATTTATTTTACTGCTCCTTTTTAGTGGAGTTAGACTTCAAACCTTCTGAGGCTGGCTATGGCATGCATCTGACCTTTTTAGGAAAATTTCTTAATTGCTATATTTCATTTAAAGATTTACTAGTGGAGGGTTCAAACCTTGGGAACACTTGTGATACTTTTTGTCTTCATATGCTAGGTCTATACATTTTCCATGGCGCTTGTGGTAATATGTGGGCAGCCTTGCAGTGGCAAGTCAGCAGCTGCAGCTTGCCTCGCCGCTGCTCTCTGCTCCTCCACATCTGACCTCACTGTCCGTGTCATTGACGAGTCATCACTCCATCTTGGACGCAATGATAGCTACAAAGGTATTGGCCATTCCTTGTGTTCATTACTTGTTCCATGCTTTGTCCACCTTTGTTCAACTTGATTTTGCTCTTATCATGGGTCCATTTCATCTTGACAAGTTTTCTGTATTTTATTTCTTTGTTAGATATGGTTGTAGAGAAAAACTTGAGAGGAGTTCTTAGATCAGAAGTTGATAGGTCTGTATCACGAGACAGCATAATCATCGTGGATTCTTTGAACAATATCAAGGTGAGGCAAAGACAATGTTTTTTGCTCTTATCATTTACAATTACTGATGGAGACCATCACTTTATTAGTTTCATTATCGAAGTTTGTACAGTTTTATCACTTATCAGGGCCATGAAACCAACATTAACTGCTGGTTTCATTATCTTTTTTGAAACACCTCTCCCTCTTCAAAGAGGGGGGCTTTTTGAGCCACTTGAATCTGAAAATGTACAACAAACTTGACTTTTTCTCTGAACAACCCCAAAATTTTTGAATCCGGTAAGTGGGATGGTTTTCCAAGCATGATATCATTTCTGGTGACTTTGAGGATTTCTTTGGCACAACAATTCTTTCCACCATAAATTTTTCAAATATGAGTAATGATTAGGTTGCCCATTATAGTTAATAGAATTTTGTGTACAGGGATATCAATGTTTTGCTCAGTGCGTTAAGTTGGAAAAATAATAAATATTTGCCAACTATGATTGTAGTCATAGTTAGGGTAGCAAATGAATGCAAGCTCAAGCCATGTAGAGGATGTGATGAGTGCATTTTTATTGATCTTTCTGCTTTAAGCTCAAGCGTCACCAACGAGGTCTTGAAAAGTTCCTATATAATTCAGTCTCAATTTGCCTTACTTCCAATGTGGCCACGAATATTATGTCAAGCCATACTTGGCTGAACTTAGTTATTGCAAAAGTTAGTTGCAAACCAATGCTGAACAATACAAAAAATATGTAATTAGCAAAGTTTGCCTTTCAACAAACAAGCTCTTTCAATATGGGTATTTTATGAATTAGTTAAGTGGCAATCTAGTTTGTAAATATGTGTTGCTTTCTGTAGTCAGTTCTATTATCACTACTACACAGCTACATGCTTTGTGAATTGTCATGAAAATTGTAATATGTAGTAAATTTTGTGATTTGTTGGCATATTGTTGACGCATGATGCTTCAAAGGAAACGTGATGTTGAGATATTATTGTGCATGTGTTGCCATATTTTGATATAATCAATTCATATTCACCTTTAATATGCAGGGATACCGGTATGAGTTGTGGTGTCTTGCACGGGCATCTGGAATAAGATACTGTGTGGTAACTGCTTGCTGCCTTGTTTGTCTACTTTTTTTTTCATTTTAAATATTAGTTTTACTCAAAGACTAGCATAGCATTAAAAATCATGTGGCATCAAGGTATGGATTTTAGTTAACACTACAAGTTAGATACAAAACCAATCTGGAGAAAAAAATCATGTATGATAAATAGCAATAACAAGAGAAACAACTCAATAATAATTTGTAAATAATGTGTGATAATCTTGTTCTGGTTATGGTTAAGACCCACAAATTAGAATGACTGTTGAGAAACAAAGTAACATAAGCTTTACACAGAGAAATAAGATACTCCCTTTGTTTCATATTATAAGTCGTTTAACTTTTTTTTCCTAGTCAAACTTTTTTTTAAGTTTGACCAAATCTATATCTATATCTATACCTATATACTATTAAAAAATACGTAAGGATTCCGTATTTTTTTGGTCAGTCGTGGCCACCTCCCTTCGTCCGTCACTCCGATTTTTCTGCGTGACGCGCCCGACAAAGTCTTGAGAGTCTGTGCACCATCTGTCTTCCACCCGCCTGTAGATCGTTCGATCGCTCCTATCGCTTCAAATCGGATGGGGGAGTTGGGACTCCCTCTGGCGTCGGCGAGCCGTTGACACAGTGGTCCGAGGGTACCGTGCACATGCTGGTGACCAGCGCTGCTGATCGAGAAGCTTAGAGTTTTGCGGTGCCTACCTCATCGATGGCGAGAGAGGCCATACTGGCGGTGGCACCAGCATGTCGAACTACTGAGTTTTCTATTTTCTTGGTCTACTCACGTGCGTGTTCTTCCCAGGGAGTGACGGCGGCTGGCGTTTCGTTCGGACTCCGATCGACGATGATGGCGGTTGTGGCGCACACGGTACATCGAGTTCCCTGTTGACAATGACTCCTTCAACTAGCACACTACTGGGACCATGGACACGTTCTCCACCATGGATCTCTTGGAGCACCTATGGTGTGCGTATGATGGCTCTAACTTCTGGGTGATTGGCAAAGTTGACGGCAGCAGCGTGCGTATCGTCTGTTTGACAGGCCAGGACCCTCAAGATCTACGCCGAGAGTGGCGGCCAATGGGTGGTGGAGAGGAGCGTCCATTTCGTGGACGCCAGCCACGAGTTGCCAGGGGCTGGGGCACAAGGCATGACAGCCGGGTTCGTGACGCTGACGCTGCAGGAAGACGAGATGGTACTCTTCTTCGTCGACCTGCAGACCATGCAGCTGGAGCATGATCATGAGAAGAACAGGCATGTCAGTGAGGCGCACCTGTACGCGCTTTCTTGTCGGGCAGCCTGCTTGCATAGCTGATGCTGCGGTAGTGACCGATAGCTGAATTCTGCCTGTTGCCCTGTTTTAGATGTGTGCAGTCATGCACTCATGCATGTCATCACAATTTTTGATGAAAACTCAGAGTTAAAAGGGCGCTCTCCTCGCCATGGTCACCGATGGCGAAGCGCGCTACAGCTTGTTGACGAGCGAGGTCAGGTTCTCCATGGACCATGGCCGCCGCGGCGCTAGGGGCGAGTTCTAGCCGGATCGCGTGCGCGGGGTGGTGGAGAGGGCAAGGTCGAGAGGTGATGGAGAGGAGGGGAGACGAACTGATGATGCCGAGTGCCAAGCTGCATGTAGGCGCCGGTCGGGCTGTTGGGTTCGAGCTGCGCGGCCTGTGTATGTATGGTGCAGCGACAGGACTGAGAGAGGATGGATGGAGCAATGTAGAGTAGCATCAGGCTAGCAGCAGCTTTTTTTTTTTCACATGGAGATATACTTCAGCACTAGAGTCTTTACGGATGTGTACAAGGCAAGCGATTAAAATAAATGATGGTCATAGCTGATCATAACAGTGATTTTTTAAAAAAAGTATACACTCATATAGTTATCAAATTCATATACTTCGTATTGAATAATGAAATTTATTTTGGCCTTTATGTCAAATCCTAACTCCGTATTCATATATATAATATAAAAAAATACTAACTATGATGCAATGTTATAATTTTTTCCCGCGGAAAAAATGCAATAATGTCTGATTCACTTTTTATAGTCCCGTAATAAAGTAATGTTTTATCTCAGCTTGTAATGTCACATGATCAATTTTTAAAGTTGGAGATGGTGCACAATTAGTAGAGCCTATGCGAAGAACACATTATCATGAAAATTAAACCCTAATCATCTACTCCCTCCGTCTCAGAAAAAACCAACTTTTGGGAACGAATCTTGACAAATGCTTGTCCAGAATCATCCCCAGAAGTAGACTTTTTTTTACGGAGGGAGTGTTTTCCCATTGCAACGCATGGGCCATTTTCTAGTTTATAGAAAAATTTAGCAACATCTAAAACATAAAATTAGTTTCATTAAATCTAGCATTGAATATATTTTGATAATATGTTTGTTTTGTGTTGAAAATGCTACAATATTTTTCTATAAATTTGGTCAAACTTAAATAAGTTTGACTAGTAAAAAAGTCAAAACGACTTATAATATGAAACGGAGGGCGTAGTAAAGTGGAGGGAAGGAATTGCCACATATCTTGTTTTGATCTGTTAGCATCCACTATTTTGTCTTTGCATCCTCTGCCTTACTTCTTTTGATACTCAGACATAAGGTAAATTTGTCATGGACATGAGTCCTATTGGCAGCTGCTTCGCGGGCTGTTCACAACAGGCTGTAATTGAGTTAGGGATTTAGAGATAAGTTTGGTTTGGAGATATTTTTCTAGGATTAGTTGAGTTGCCCTGATGATCAAGTATTAGATAAATCCTGGAAGCATGTTTCGTCCGGACAGTTATCTTAGGTGGTTGCGGTAGCGTGACTAATCCTCTCCTGGCATCAAGCCCAAGATTAAAATCTCCCTCTCTCTCTCTCTCTGCACATAGCATAACACTGTAGTTCAACTGATCATACTTTACAGAACCATCGTTGTTCTGCGGTGCAGTGATTTTGCTATGGTAAATTCATTTCTTCATAAGATGGACCCAAAACACTCAAAAGGCAATTCATGTGCCTTTTTCAGCTTTACTAAACCAAGGCAGAGAATCTGCTCATTTGCAACTGATAATCATGTTAGCAGTCCTTCATGGACTCTTTTTTTCTTATTTTGCGTGTGTGCGTGCCTGGAATAAGCAAATATTGGGCCACTCTTTTTAACCATTGTTGCAACTTGGACTAGAGGTAGGACACTCTTTTCACTTTGGACCAGAAATCTTTGCAATTTTTTTCACATTGGACCGGTCTTCTTCCTCTGGCTCTCCCCCTTTTCTCTTCTCTTCTCTCTCCCCTGTTTTGGTTCAAGCTCACCACGCCAATGAACAGGCCCCACCCACATTCTTGACCTACATTAGTGCCTGAGCTTGAGTGCAGCACCGGCGGTCTCCAGGTTGAGCTCGATGTGGCACAGCGGAGCTCTAGTTTGTGCTCAAGCGCATAGCCAATGAATCACGAAGGGATATTCTAACTCCATATGGATCTCATCACTCCACACTTCTGCCCCACCAACAGCTAGTCAATGGAGTCTATGCTAGCACAAGTTCTTCATCCGTGGCTGCACCAGCTTGATTGGGGGCTGGGTCACTTAACCAGCACTGCATAATGAGTCTTGAGCACGGATGCATGGGGCAGGGTGACGAAGGTTGAGGTCGAGCTCCAGCATGCGCCATGCTAGCGGAGCTTGAGCTCCATCTCCACCAATACCAACTATGGTCAAGCATGTGAATCTCGACCTGAAGGTAGATAGATAGATAGGTCTTAAGTGCACCATTTTGTAAAAATTGCTAGCCCAAAGTGAAAAAAAATGCTGCAACCATGGTATAGAAAGGTGGTCCAATATGCAATTTACTATGATTTTACACCATTTGATATAGTGAAAAATCATATAATACACAGTGATATCATTCCTGATTCTATTTTATTTCAGCTTTTCTGTGATATAGAAGTGGACCATTGTAGGGAATGGAACACCAAGCGTCAGGACAAAGGAGAACCCGCGTATGATAATAATATGTATGTGAGAGGTTTCATATTTTTGGATCTTCTTGACCTATTAGAAATGCTGCATGATTTCTTATATTTTTTTATTTATTTGGTGTGATAGATTGATTCCACAAACTACAGATATGTTGCATGTAGTTGTATTATGGTCTAGAGATCATATTGGGTAATCATGGAAGGAGGGAGGCTTTGGCAGGTTTGAGCAGAAGAAGCATGCTCATGGGGGGAAGGGTTGCAGGGGATAGAAGGGAAAGGTAGGGATGGGTGGATAAATTGATAATCCTTGCTTTCCCCATTCATTACTCACTGATCCTTACTAAACCAACTAACACCAATTTAATATGATAACAAAAGAATCTAAACTAATGCAACAAACTGAACCGATAATGTTGGCCCTACGGGACATGCTGCTAGTTTGCCATGTTTGATGCAAATTTTTGGTAATTTACCATGATTTTACACCATTTGATATAGTGAAAAATCATATAATAGACAGTGATATCATTCCTGCTTCTATTTTATTTCAGCTTTTCTGTGATACAGAAGTGGACCATTGTAAGGAATGGAACACCAAGCGTCAGGAGAAAGGAGAACCTACGTATGATAATAATATGTATGTGAGATTTCATATTTCTGGATCTTCTTGACCTATTAACACTAGTACAGAAAGTGCTATTGGTGCCGGTTTCCCAACCGGCCCGGCACCATGAAGGCGGCACAAATGACTCCGAGTAATTGGTGCCGGTTTCACAACCAGCACCTTTGAGGCGTACGCGAGGGAAAAAAAGGCTCGATGCACCGGCTCGAATTGAGCTGATGCACCGAGCGCATTTCCCTCGCTTTGCCCCCAAAATCTATCCAAAACGAACAAAATAACATCACAAATTTTACAATCACAAAATCACATCACTCCAATCGAATCGGATGAAGAAGTTTAACAACGCATCACAAAATTCATAACCAAGAAAGAAAAGGAAAAAAAGATCCGGTGGGCAGGGGTGTCCCACCTGCCACTGCCGCACTTGGCCACCACCGCCGCCTCACGTCGCCTCCGCCAACCCCACCACCCAACCACCCCCTCCCCCTCCAACAGATTTGGCCGCTGCCAGTGGGAGGCCGATGTAGAGGGAGAGGAAGAGGGGAGTAGGCAAGCGGCTGCGCACTGTCGCTCGTGAGGAGGCTGCCCGTCGGGCGCCTCATCTTGCCGGCCGGGAGAGAGGGGGCCGGAGGGGGAGTGGGAGGGGGAGGGAAGCTGCCGGGAAAGAGGAGGCCGGAGGGGGAGGGAAGCAGCTGGGAGAGAGGGGGCCGGAGGGGGAGGGGGAGGGAAGGGCGGCAGAGGAGGTGGTGAGGGGAGGGAAGCGGCTTGATTTGGGAGAGGAGACTGATGCGAGTGGATAAGGAGGCGGACAAGAGTGGAGAGAAGGCGGACGTGAGTGGATAAGGCCGGGCGCTTGGCTCGCCAGGTTCGGCTCGATTTGGTTTGGGTGCCTATAGCATAGGTGTCGGTTTTTCTCAAGAACCAGCACCTATAGTTGATTAAAGGTGTCGTTTTTTTTGTATTTTCAGCCTGTGGAGGTGGGAAAAACAGGTGCTGGTTTTAGCTGTTTTGGCACCTATAGTGCCGACCTGTATGTGTCTTTCTGTAGTAGTGTAAATTCAAATGAGGAAATGCTGCACGATTTCTTAGTTTTTATTTATTTATTTGGTTTGATAGATTGATTCCACAAACTACAGATATGTTGCATGTAGTTGTATTATGGTCTAGAGATCATATTGGGTAATCATGGAAGGAGGGAGGCTTTGGCAGGTAAGAGCATAAGAAGCATGCTCATGCTGGAAGGGTTGCAGGGGATAGAAGAGAAAGGTAGGGATGGGTGGATAAATTGATAATCCTTGCTTTCCCCATTCATTATTCACTGATCCTTACTAAACCAACTCCTAACACCAATTTAATATGATAACAAAAGAATCTAAACTAATGCAACAAACTGAACCGATAATATTGGCCCTACGGGACGTGCTGCTAGTTTGCCACGTCTGATGCAAATTTTTGGTGCTTGTTGGCATTCTTTATAGGTTATGAAATCCACTGTTATTTTTGGCTCCTTGGGAATATAACAAAGCATGTGTCCCTGGCATTTAATACAATACATAACCAGATACTATTGCCTGCTCACCAGTTTTTTCTGTTGTGACAGATTCGATGATCTGGTAAGTAGATTTGAGAAGCCAGATAGGCGCAATCGTTGGGATTCTCCTCTTTTTGAATTGTTTCCATCTAGAGGTAATCAGTATATCTATATCAGTACCTACAATAGATATGTATATTGCCTTATGCAATGTTAAAACTGATTTTGTACTATTTTGAATAGATGGAGTAATGGAATCGTCTCCTGTTATTGCTGAGGCTGTATCATATTTGACTAAGAAAGTGGACTCTAAGACAAGAGATGTGAAAGTTCTCCAACCTACAATAGCAACTCAGACTGTAAGTGCAATCTATTCTTGAAAAACTGACGCATGATCATATAATCCCCAAATAATTCGTTTTCCAAATTATTTAGTACACTGTCCATTCTCATAAATTTGGCTTGCTATTGTGATATGGAGTCTTAACTCCATATGTTATTAGATGTAAGCTTAGTTCCTCTCTTTTTGTGTATTAGCATCTTTGTACCCCTGGCAAACAATTTCTGTCAAAATCTAAATATGATGGTGTAAATGCACAAATAATCAGAAGAATCAATGCCTTAGTCACTTTCTGCAGATACTGTACTCTCTTCATGATGCTGGAAGTGTAGTGCTATTCCATTTATGCTTGTACCTGTAGCTGTTGGAATTGAATCATGATTTGGTGATATTTTAGGCTCGGACAACAGAAGCTAATTCCCTTTACGAGATGGACAAAGCGACACAGGTAATGATGGTGATTTTGGTTGATATCTGATATTTCGATTATGGATTTCTCTCTAATCGGCTAGCCTTTTGAGCTGATTTGCAGGAGGTGGTCAATGCAATTGTTGAAGCACAATCTTGTGGTCTTGGGCTTGCCGTGAATAAGATTTCTCTTGGTCCTGACCTACCAACTATATCCTTTACTGTTTGAGCCAATTCTTTTATGCTGTATAAATATAAGTTTAAACAAATATACTCTAAGCTTTGTGTGTCCGTTGACTCTTTTATATATATTATAAGTGCAGTATATGAAGATCTAGCAATCTTTACTGGCTAGTGTAAAATAATCTTCTGATATTGTTCATGCCCTTTCATATAGAGTGTTATCTTCACATTTCTTTCAACTTGCAACAACTGTTTGAAAATTAAGTAGGTGAAAATTCTTCCAATATGGTAGTTTTGCACATTAAATAATAATTGGCCGCAGTTTTATGCCACAAGGAAGCCTTGGTATGTAGGCTTCAAAGATAGGGGCACCATCTATCCGTTGTATGGGCAAATAATCAAGATATCCTTAACTGGTTGTTACATTTGTCTTCAAAGATCAGTTGGTCTGCCTGAGCTCCGAAGCCTGCGACGCACTTTCATTAAGCTGGCAGGGCAGTACAGCTTGAGTGGACCTCCCCCACCAACAGATGCTGAGAGCGCAAAGAGGATGTTTGTCGACTATTTGAACAGGGAAATCAGTTCCTGATCTCAATTTCTGATGGATTGACCCTATGTAAGCCCTATGTCTTGTGCGAGAAAGGCATTGAAACTTGAAAGTTTTTATTGAGCCTAAAGAGATTGTTTGCCCCATCTGATCTTCTGCATAATTATTCAGAAACCCCATCTGATCCTACACACTTACTGCTGAATTATGTCACTATTACAACATGTAAACTACACAATTTTTATGCATCCCCTAACTTCCAACTGTTGCAATTTATAATTACCTAATACGGAAGTTTGTCATTGAAAATTAGTTCAAATATTGTGCTCGTTCTGCCTTTCTAGATTCCCTTTATATTTACCATTACATAGTTTTTCCTTTATAGGAGGCTCGTGCTTTTCCTATGTAATGATCTATAGTTAGTTTGTTCTGTATATAATGCGTGGTTGGGTGGTTGTGAAATTAATTCCCTCCAAGTTTCATGGGAAAGGGATTAACTGAACATGCACTTATCGGGTGGAACGTTGGTACCCCTATACCGTTCTATTTATTTTCGTTTGTTTATTCAGCGACAGAATGAAATGCCAGTTGCCAACTCAGTTTTATATATTTTATCAATTTCTGATTTAGTGTCTTTTCATCAGCACCTTCCCGTGGGGAATTCATAATTCTGTTAAATATGCAACTACAGGACTTGCCACCCTCCAGGCTGCAATTCATGATTTAAACATGTCCGTTTGAAACACAAGATTCTACCTCATGCTAATTTTTTTCTAAAACATGCATGGAATAAGGCATTTCATATGAATTTCATAAGATTACATAGTGTCTATTCCTCGATTGAAAGGGCTATATAGAAAAAAAAATCCTATCTATACCTAATTAAAAAATACATAAGGTTCCGTGGCTTTTTTTCATCCAGCGTCGTTTGTAGCGGTATCAGAGAGCTTCCATTTTAACTAGTTTTGACCTCTCACGTTAATAACTAGAGAGTTTTGAACCCCCCACACATTAACTGAGTTTTGACCATCGGTTAAATAAGTGATTTAATCTAAATCGTAAATCTTCACGTTAACTAGTTTTGACCTTCCACATTAATAACTAGAGAGTTTTGACCATCGGTTAATTAAGTGATTTAATCTAAATCATAGATCTTCACGTGATTTGCCTTCAATCTTAACCATGTGGGCTGTAATTACCTCACATGATATATGCCTTTAATTTTAGTTTTAGTTTTGTGGGCTGGGTTCTATTCAAAGCCAACTTAGCTATATAAGCCCATCTACTAACAATGGGTTCTATTCAAAGCCAACTTAGCTATATAAGCCCATTTACTAACAATGCAGTTATTGATAAAAACAGATAAGCCAGACCTTATCTTCAAGAGAAATCTTCAACCACATAGGAAATAGGCAGTAGCGGTGTTAGTCGGCTGGGTACGTTGCATCTAGCTCTCCTCTCTGTTCGTTTGCAGCCACGCGTGGGATAGTCGTGACTGGCGAATGCGAGTTGGATCAGTTCTCAAAATCAATAGTCTCCGATTTGAACTCTGGTTCAGGTGTTTCTTTTCCCTAATCAAAATCGGTTTCTTATATTTAATGATACTGATCTGGACTTGGATTTGAACTTCATCTCGGGTGCTTCTTTGTCTTTATCAAAATTGGTTTCTCATATGAAATGATATTGATTCGTACTCAGACTCAGTTATACCATCGGTAATAATCTATCAATATACCTAATTAAAAAATATGTAAAACTTTCATAGCTTTTTTTTGTCCGTCGTCGTCTGTAGCGACATCGGTGCACATGTTTTTATCCTAAGTTTTGTGGAATTGGGCTGCGACGATTTGGATGTGGATTCACTCCGATATTGGGGGAAATGGAAAGAAGAGATCGAGTAGATCAAAAACTCTCAACAAATTTTGGGAAATCAGATTTGGATGCGGATTTGCTTCAATTTTGGGGAAAACAAAAAGAGGAGGTCGAGTGGATCAAAAGCCCTCAACCAATTTTGGGATATCAAGAAAGATTCGGTTGAATTTGACGGGGAGGCTCGGCTTTGGCATCATACGGGCATGGGACTGTCGTTTGGAGGTTGAAGGTGCTATTGTAGCGCGTGGGTCTGGCTTGGCAGTGAGAGCAGACAGTCGGCTGTGCTAGCTAAGCCTACGGGCTCCACTTGTAGGCTGGACCGAAGAGAGGGAGGCCAAGCGGAGGGAGGTAGGAGGCAGCAAACTGGGCTAGGGTTGAAAATGAAGGAATGGGCTTTTGTCCCAAAACCAAGAAAGGATTTTCATTAACTTTTTCAATTATAGTGTATAGCGATCCCAATGTTTCAATTTATAGCTATTGTATCACCGGAAAAAACGTCTTAGCTGTTACAATGACGGGTATTTTTTCCGGTAAGGATAAAATCATTCAAAATTCATACGATTTTCGTTTGAATCAAAGGCCTAAAGGTTTCACGTATTAGATGCCATGATCCCCATATGTAGTGACCTATGGGTCGAGGTCCTTGAACGGAAGCAAGTTTGTATACCCTCTTTTCTGCTTATTGTGAAAGTTACTTTAGAGATATCTGAAAAGATCAATTCGGTAAAAAAATAGTAATACTTTTTGTAATGTTCCCTATTATAAGATGTTCTTGGTTTGTTCAAAATCAAACTTTATTTTTAAATATTCTTTTAATTTAAAAATGGTTATAGAAAAATGTAGCAGTATTTCAATACAAAACAAATATACTATAAATTAGTGTTGTAGATGTTGCTAAGTTTTTTTTATAAATTTAGTCAACTTTGCAATAACTTGGGAAAAACACCCAAGAACTTCTAATATGTAGCAGAGGGAATACAGCTCCCAACCCTGAAACGATAAGCCACGTAAGACGCTGCTTTTTAAAACTGAGTATCCTTCTCAGTTATGCCACATAAGCACTAACACGAGCATCACTTTTTAAAACTGAGTATCCTTCTCAGTTTCTGCCATCCTGCCTCGTAGCATTTTTTGTTTCAACCTACTGTAAGTCTGTAATTAGAGCTCATGCTAATTGCTGCTTCGGCATGCCAATTAAACAAACGAAATATAATAGCAATCGACCAAAAAAATAGGAGAAAATAGTTCAATTGCTTTTAACAGAATATAAAAATGTGTTAAGGAAGAATGTAATTCTGTTAGTTTCACTGGGTAGAAGTTAAGTGAGGTTTTCCCAAAAGGAAAAAGAACATAAAGATTCTAAGGATAAATACCATATCATTAAGACGACTTCTATACAATCTATACATTGATTTATTAATAGATTCTATACTCAAATGTGAGTCCAGAACTTGTAATATAATGAAGTCATTGCTATTGATGAGAATTCAAACATGCAAATAACCACACAATTGCAGCCAAGAAACTTGCGCATGGCAATGCAAATTAGGAGTGGAAAGTTCTCTAGCGTAACGCAATGCTGAACTCTAGAACACACTCTAACAGCACATAATCATATATGACAAGCAAAGCTTTTCTGGGAACTCTCAAGGGTGAATACAAAAAACGTCCTTCCATCATGCCAGAGAGATTATTAGAACTAAAACAACGCAAATAACTGTGCTCATCAAATCTGATTTGAGTGCCCAGTGCAAAAGAGAGCAGTCTACACCTTGCATGTCAGCGTCAATTTGAACATATAAAAGCTGGACCCAGTGTCTGGGTACATCTGTCGAATTTTCGTCTCAAAATGGTGGTACATTTACGAAAGAACTTTCTGGACTTCAGCAGTTACTTCTTTCGGTGGCTTCTTGGCATGAAGATTGGCCACCAAGCCCTTCTTGGAGTAGTAGTCAATCACCTGGTGGGAGCAAATCAACATTGAAGTAAGAAATACTGAATCTTCACAAGCAGCAATATTTTAGAGAACAAGAAGATGAAACCCTCCCAAGTCTTGGCTACCAAAGGACATGCAGTCATAGAACACACAAGGAGCAAAGAATCCAGAAGATGTTAAATGGGAACAGTACAGACAGAATGATATAACAGGGCAGACACCCTCAAGAACTTAATGCTACGGAAGTAAACTCTACCCACGAAGTTTGGTAAATAACTACATGTGTCATAATGCCTAAAAAAAGGACCAACTTTTCCTAAATACTTTAAAGCATTATAATGCACTAAAAAGAGCACCATACTGGTTCAGTTTGTTTGTGGAAGGCTTCAAGTCTAGACTTCAAAACCTCAGCTGTGTCGTCTTTTCTTTGAATTAGTGGTTCTCCAGTGACCTAGGCGAATAAGACAAATGAAAACATCAGTCAACATTTGATAGCGGTTTTCTTAAATAGAAAAAGGGCAGTGAAAGAAACAGTACCGCAGAAGAATCGTGGATGCAATACAGAGAAAATAGTAAACTAGATGCATAATTTGTCTTCTATTCTCCACCAAATGTATTATTTATATACTATTAGTTCCTTTATTAACTGGAAAAATATTTGTTGCAAGGAAGCAAATATCTACAACTATACAGAATCAAAAGGGTGCAATAGACACATGGTCCACACAAAATATGTCACTAAAATGATTAAGAAACAAACAAAAATACTTTGATAAAGGAAATAATAAACTAACAGAAATCCATATGCAGTTGTATCATTATCAATGCAGTTTTAACAGATGTTTGGCAAACTAATATGTGATAATGCAATACTGAATACTTTACAAAGTTGGAGTATAGATTATATTAAAATATAGTTATGTAGATCAGACACCATGCCATAATATCACATAGGTTAAACACCATGACATAATTTTATGAAGACCAACTAAAGATTTGTACGAGATATATAGAAAAAATATATCCAACAACTTAATCGATGATCCAAAAGTCGACGCAAAATAAAATAAATTTGGAAAGTATAATAATTACTAAGTGATCCATAACTCTGTATTCAACTTACATCATCAACTCCAGGAACCTTTGGAGATGCAAACTTAGTGTGATAACTCCTGCCACTGGAGGGATGGATCCACCGGCCAGTAATTCTTTCTTCCAAAATTGAATCATCAATGGCAAAGTTAAGAACCTTATCGACCTTTGTACCTTTCTTTTCCAGCATTTCATCAAGCTGAAGAAAAAAAATGTTATGAACTCCAAAATAATAAACAGTGTAGTTCAAAACATGGCTACATTGCGTAAATCAAAATATTTTCATTTGCTGGACAATAATAAAAGTACAAACCGAATACCTTCTGTGCCTGAACAACTGTCCGTGGGAACCCATCAAGAATGAAACCCTTTTGACATGAAGGTTCTTCATGGCTTCATCAATAATTCCAACAACCAAGTCATCAGAAACAAGCTCTCCCTAACAAACATGAAGTTAGCAAAAAATACTTGTGGATATGGAACATGTTTACTTTGAGAAGTCAGGAGTTCAGAGCTGGCTGGCTATTCATTTGACCATCTAACTTTTCTCTTCCTTTTATGTGGGTGATTTCCAAGTGCAATACCTTGTCCATTGCTTCTTTCACCTTGACTCCTAAAGGAGTCGGCTATGTTCGGTAGTTGGGTTTGGGAACAAATTCCTCCCGCACGCAAAACAGAGCGGTCCATTAACACGTGATTAATTAAGTATTAGCTATTTTTTTGAAAAATAGATCAATATGATTTTTTAAAGCAACTTTCGTATAAAATTTTTTTTGTAAAAAACGCATCGTTTAGCAGTTTAAAAAACGTGTATGCGAAAAACGAGGAGTGAGTTGGGAAACTCATGTTCCGAACACAGCCTTAGCAGCAACAGCAGCTCTCAACATATCACCCGTAGCTAAATGGAATAAGCAGTACTCATCCTTAATAATGGGCGATTGTGTTCCCTTTTCAGAGCCAGGTGGACCTGCATAGTCAACAAAACCAAGAATTGTAAAACTCTACAACAAAGAGCATAGCACTGATATGAAGATGATAAAAGTCAGTACTACCTCCATCCCAGAATATATGGATTTTTAGGGTTGAACACATTTATTAAGAAAGTAGATAGAATTAAATGGAGAAAGATTGTGATTGGATCAATATTTGTATTCCATTAGTAAGCATAAAATTGTAGTTTCGCCTTTGAAAGTTTGGGTAGCACACACAACGTTTGTGCCAAAAGAATAGTTAGGTCCAGGAGAGTTCTCTTCACCTCATGTCGCAAATACATTAAGTAAAGAGCTACGCATTTCATTTTTTAAAAAGAAATAATACTTTCTCCCTTGTGACTTCAATGCGCACAAAAATAATTTTATCAGTTCCATGGAGCAAGCCAATTCAACTACAAATTCCATGCTACCACAATGACATAATGAATTTCTTCAGGATAATAAGGTCGTTATTTTCCTCATCCTCATACGCATAGGAAAGTAGAGTAAGAAAACACATTCTAAAACAAATCAGTGCAATTTACCTAATAAAAGAAAAGATTGTTTTCGAACATCAGTCCATCAAACAAGCACTCATTGCCGAAATTATCCATCAAAACAATGGCAATAAATCTGGAAGAGCAAAACAGTTCTACTCTTGGTACTAAGTCCACACGCACTTTGACCTGGTTTACCGAATAACAATCAACGGCCTATCCATGTCATTACAGTTGCACAGGGAAAGGGAAAACATCGGAAACTAGACTTTCGATAGAGCATTAAACAAGGCAAATTTTGCTACATGACACTCAAACTTTATGTAATTAAAAAATTGTCACGGCTGAAATTCATTCTAGAAAACTTGTAATTTGCTAGAGAACTACATCACTGGCATACATCATATTTCATTCTCACTCCACCCTCAGTTCAAAAGCTTTTGACCCTAAGGGCATTTTCGGTTTTTTGAAGAATTTCTTTCTCTAATTGAGCCAAAAGTGTCCTTTAGCAAATTATCAGTTTTTTAGAGTGTTTTTCAACCGTGACACGTTTGTATGATGTCTACTAGCAAATTACACATTTTTTAAGTGTTCTGTAGCAAATTTGGCGAAGCGACCAAGATCTGAACCACGAAGCCTTGTGCATCCGGAGCCTAGAGCAAGGAAGGACGCGGACGAGTTGGATCTCCTACTTCCTCACCCGATCTTGAAGTGTGGAAGGAGAAAGAAAGAGGAGGAAAGGGGGGAGCGTACGGACCGACGAGGATGAGGCGCTTGTCGGGCTTGGAGCTGCACTTCATGTGGCGGAGCAGCTCGTTCATCAGATCCATGGACGGGACATTCTCCAGGTTCGTCGCCATCGCCGCCGCAGAAACCCTCTCTCTTGCGCTATCTCCTCGTTGGGTGGACTGGGTCTGGGATTAGGGGAGGCGTCACGCTAGTTTTGTTCTTTTACGGGCTCTATCGGCTTTGGTGAGAGGCTTCTTTTTATGCTTAAATTTGCATGAATTTCTCAACTTATGATCTCAACTCAAATCCTATCTGTTGTCTGTCTCAAAATCCTTACAAATCTGTTATTACAATTCCATCTACATTGTCTTGCATTGTGCACGTATCTTAAAAACTACTACTAGACGACTACATCGTTGTATGAAAAATAGAAAATGAAAATGGATATAATTCCTACTTTTTTCTTCAAAGCCAAAAACTTGTCCTTTTTTTATACATAGGTCGTTGATTCCGCATTGGATAAAAAAGGGCAGGGTGCCCCTTCTTGTAAATAGTTTGAACCATTTTATCGATATGAGTGTTCTATATCAGATAAATTCTATCTACATTAGCAATTTCCTGTTTAAAGCATTTGGTACTAATACTAATATATATAGTTGTAGAAAGAGTATCCCTTTTGCATAGACTTCAAGCAGTTTAGCTTAACCATGTTAACGGTCTCATATTATTAGTCTATAGAGAATCAAAGTTGATTTACCAATAGATCACGAAATGCTACGGTTCTTCCATATGATTTCTGCATTTATTCAGAAGTAATTCATCGAGACCATGCATCCTTTTCTTATTTATTCAAAAAATACTAAAAAACATTCTAAAGTGCAGCCAGATAGATCCAATCTATTCTTGAAATAGGCAACTCGAACACACTCCCTTTTCAAAATAAATAAATACACCAACCACTACAGTAGATTTATTAGATTAGTTGCTAAAATATCGATATTAAGCCCAAAGCTCCCAGCGGATGGCCAGTGAGCTAAAAAAACGAAAGAATGAGTTACATTTTTCATATGATCTCCTCTTATAGATAGGACGAACAAAGAACAAAGTTTCTCGATCACTTACTTCGCTCACCCTTTTTGATCGGTTTATTTAATGCAATTTTTTAATAGAAATAGATTCAATCTAATAATTTCTTTTAGATTGAGTCTTAGATTTCGTTTGACTTGTGAAAGACCTCCTTTATTGAAATGTTTCCAAAATTCCTAAAATAGAAGGAAAAATACTTTGCACTGCCCTAAACAAAGGACGGGAAGCAAGACGGCGAGCATATCCTCTAAATTGATCATCCTCAAACCAGCTATTCTTGGGGTGGGTTATTGTCTGTCCCCCATAAATAGAAAATTCTAGGAGTAATAAATTAGGAGTAAAGTATTGGTATAATTGGAATTGTAGAAGCAAATACCAATTTACTAAAAAAAGAAGAAAATATCTAATCTAAAAGACTTGTTTTCTTTTTTAGATTAAACAAAAGGGTTTGCAAATAACAGCGCTAGTGCCACAACTAGTCCATAAATTGTTAAAGCTTCCATAAGGGCTAGACTAAGCAATAAAGTACCGCGTATTTTATCTTCTGCTTCTGGCTATCTAGCAATACCTTCTACAGCTTGTCCTGCAGTAGTACCTTGACCAACTCCAGGCCCAGTAGAAGCAAGACTTATGACCAATCCAGCAGCAATTAGTGGATTCATGATGAGTTCCTCGTGTCAAAAAAAAAGAAATGGTTAAGGAAAAAATATCAATTTAGCAACAAATCGATTCCCCACTGAATCACTGTGACATTCTGAATTACCACTGTAGTATGAAATGGCTGTAGCGCGAATGCACCACAACGTCCGCACAAACATGTCACTTTTCTTTTCTAGTTGAGATCTAGCTTTTTTACGTGCACGCGTGAACCCGCTGCTCTCCGGCTTCGCATGTATTGTCGCTAGTTGTCTGAAGTCCGAATAACATGGTTAACCACACTTATCACTTTCGTGATTAGCGGCAATTTTGTTTATTGTGTGATTATCGCCAAGGTAAGCAAAAAATGGTTGCATGTTTAGCTCTTTCCACGTAATTTAGAGGCAAGTGCATCATCAATTGTAACTTTAGTTTTTCAAATTAAAATATGTTACTAGCGACAGATTGCACGCCGATCATTGTATTTGTAGAGTATGGGGATCGTTGGAACCAGAGTATTCGCGAGAGTCGATCAAGCAAAAAAGAGACATAGAATTATACTGGTTCGGACCCTCAAGATGAGTAATAACCCTACTCTAGTTTATATAGATTATAGACGAAAAAAACGCTCAGAGTACAGTAACGATAGAACAACTTACTGATTTCATCGATGAAAGTTCAAGTGTCACTATTTTGGTTTTGGTGATTAATAATAAATCAAATTATACGAGACTAATATTTTTATAAGCATTTTCTTTGTCCTAGTCTCATGTGGATATGGAAGTGAAAATTGTGAGAAATGGTTCATAGACTTCATATGAATTGAGATAGAAATATTCATTGATGGTGGACCTAAATCACAGCAAGGATGAAGTGCACAGAGATCAAGTTATATGTATCATTCCTCCTCTCCATGCATATATTGATATGTTCATATATAATATTTCCATGTGAATAACAATATATATGTGAGGCTAATGTTTTGTTTGAGCATTTTCTCTTATTTAATCTCTTTACATTGAGAACATGGAGATGATGAAGTATGTTTTTATTTTAATGCCTATATTTGATAAATGTCTTTTATTCTTCTATAGGATAAACTTTCAATGTTTCCTATCTTTTTATGCATACTCTTGCTTCACACAAACATTTTGTATGCATATATTTAGGGGGAGCAACTCCTATACCTTAGTTATGTATGTACTTGATCCAAGTTATTCACTTTCATTTAATTGGGATCTTTACATTTGAGCTTATATTTGAGTATATGACACTGTGGTGTTGATTAATACTCATCATTTATTCATATCCTTTTATATATGCAATCGGTTGGTCAACAAGTAAAGGTTGACAACCGGATCATTGGGACTAATAATTTCATTGAGTTGAATGAGAAAAAATATGTCCCAAGGATTAAAAATGTGTTGATGCTCAAGTGATATGATTACACCTAAAGATACCAAGGATGACAAAGTGAAGATATTGAAGATGTAGGATACAAAGTGGTTACTATGGCAAGACGGTGAAAGGCAAGCAATGCTTGGTCGCGATGGACCATGTGGTGGTGAAGGGCAAGTAAGGGGCTTGACACCGAAGAACCAAATCTGGTGGTGAAGGACGAGTGACGGTTTTGTCATGATGGACCGTGCGAGGTCATTTGAAGCTAGAAGTAACCGCATCAATCATTTGAAGAATATATGGTGAAACGGTTTTGACGTTGGCGTCCCTTAAGACAAAGAAATAAAGATGGAAAAAAGGCATCCCTATTAGTATAATTCTCTTCCTATTTACTTTTGAGTATAGGAATGCCGTACTATCAAGAGGGATGCAACGTCGATATGTTTGTGTATATCTCGATGCTCAAAGTGACCTATCCTAGTGTTACCTTGAGAGAAACCTAAGTTTTAACCTATCCTTTGAGTGGTTTTAGACCTTTCTTTTGGTTGAGTTGGGTAGTTCTCTGAGTGAGCTTTCCATAGAGTCCAAGATCATCAAAAAAGGACTTTCGAGCAAAAAGTTACGGCCGTTTTGCCTGGTGTTTTTGGAAATTCCGAAAAAAATCTCGGAAAATCTGAAAATTTTTGAAAATTCCAAAAATGGCTTAATAATTGAGATTGCCTTCTGTTGATTTTTGGACTTGTCTGAAAATGTATTTTGGAAATTCCAAAAAATAGAATCTTGGCCTCCAACGGCTAGTTTTGAGTGGCTCAGGTATATAAACTCATCCACCCTCCTTTGAGTGGCTGCTGTTCTTGGGCATTATTAGACACATCCAAAGCGAAATAGTCTTTCCCATTCCTCTACCTTTGTGGTGCCTCTGTGTGAGAGGGATTTGAGAAGGAAAGTGAGTTGGATTGAGAGATTGAGAAGTTGAGAGCTAGTGAGCTTCACTCCATACTTTGAGCACTAGAGTTCATAGCAAGCAAACCTTCGATTGTATTTGTTACTCTTGGGGACTAAGGTCTCCTAGATGGCTAGGCGTTGCCGGAGAGCACCCAAGGTTGTGGTGTGCCTTGGAAAGTTTGTGAAGGCTTCGATTTCGCCTCCGCAAGGAAAGAAATCAAGAGTGAAATCGAGGAGTGCATTTGTGCAACCTCGTGAGGAAAGGGTTGAAATAGACCCGGTCTTTGTGGCCCCTCAACGGAGATGTAGGATCCGTGGATCCGAACTTGGGAAAATAAATCACGTGTCTACTCTCTTGGTTTGCTCGTTCTTACCTTCTCTCATATTGTGCTTGAACTTGTTTTAACCCGATCTACTAGGATGCTTAATTGATATAGTTGGTGACCTTATATCTTGCTTAGATACCTTGTTTGTCACCTTTTGATTCATATATATTTTGTTTGTTCGAGCTGCAAGTTCATAGCTAGTGTTTTATTCCGTTATTCGCCGAACTTTTCGGTTGAGAACGGAACTTCCAATCCCATACCGAAAGTTTCGATTTGAACCAAAAGTTCTCATCATTCTAATATGCTATGAAGTTGTGATAATTTTTAGGAACGCCTATTCACCCCCTAGGCAACATCAAGATCCTTTCAATTGGTATCAGAGCAAGGTCTCTCATTTCGGGCTTCGCCGTCTTGAGAGAAGATGTCGACAAGACGTGAAATGTTCCTAGAACTTCTTTTGCTAGATGGTTCAAATTACATATCTTGGAGTACTCGCGTGCTTAATGTGTTTAGGGCCATGGATCCTCATATAGAGCGAGTTGTAGATGTGAGTATTTCTCCTCCTAATAATAAAGAGCTATTATTTGAAGAGGAAGAGAAATTGTAGCGCCCGTTCCGTCGTGGCGTTAGCAGGAAAACCTATTTCTTAAAAACCCTATTTGCGAAGTTGCTCCTCGGTTGTGTTTCGTTGTGTGCCCAGATCTTGTGTTCCCTCTCTGCTTAGTCCCGGAGAAATCGTGAAATTGGAACTCGAATCCAAACCCTAATCCCTCCAATTTCAATCCTCTGCCAAAGTCCATTTTACCTCCCTCTACTTCTCGGGCCGTCTCCCGGTCGACCCATCTCCCTGTCTCTCTACCCCCTCGGCCTCTCCCCCTCCGCTGGGCCGCGCTACCTCGGCCCAGCCCGCGTCGTCCGAGCGTAGCGCACGTGCGCTGCACGCGCTCGTGCGAGAGAGAGCGCCTTCTCTCTCGTTCTCTCTCTCTTGCTCGTTTCTCTCTCTCCCCTGCCGATTTCCCGCTGGCGCCCTCCGAATTTCGCCACCGCCCGTTTGCTCCTGCGCGCCTGCGAGTTGTGGCCGACCGAGAGGACGCCGACGCCATCCTCTCTGGCCGCCGCCTGCCCCGGCGACCACCTTGCCTCCGTGCCGCGCCGCATCGCCGTCATCGCCGACGCCATCACCTCTCGGTCCCACCGCTTAGCGCGCATGCATCCAAAGGAGAGAGCATTGTCCCCCTCTCTCGCTTTCTCTCCACGCTCCTTTTCCCTTTTGGCAAGGAGATCACCGCTCTTTTTCTCCTCCCCTTTTTCTTTTTCCTGACCGACGTCGACGTCACCGCTACTGCTGCTTTGGCCGCTAGTGCCAGAGAGCGCCATCTCTCCGCGCGTCTCCACCGCCTTCCCGAACCGACCTCGCTCTCCACCGCCTAAGTCACCCCCTTTAAAGCTTGCGCGTTTTCCCTCGCTCGGCCGTCATTTTCCTTCCGCCGCCGAGCTCCTCCTCCAAGCACCGTCCGCCATTTTCCTCCACCGCCGCCATGCCATTGTCGACCGTGACACGAGGACCCATGAAGGGACTCCGGGCGCTGCTCTTCTTCCCCTTCCTTGGCCCGAGGCCGAGACGATCATGTCCCGTGCCGTCGGCCTCTTCTCCGGTGAACTCCTCCCCGTGGTAACCCTCCCGGTTCCCTCCGTTTTCTCTCGTCCCTAGACGCTAGATAGCTTCCTCGCCGTGTGCTCGAGCCGTAGACGCCGCCTTAGCGCCGTCACCACTCGCCTCTGCTCGCCGCGTCGCCGAAACTCGGTGCCGAACTCCGCGCATCGTCGCCCTAGCGTCCCGGTGCCGCGCCGCCTCTTCCATCGCTCAGGACGAGGTCTTGAACCCGTGTAGCCGCTCCCCCTCCGACGAATCGACCCCTAATCTCTCCGGCGAGAAAACCCCCTTCTGTCGCCGACGATGGCCACCGGCGCGATTCGCCTCCTTCGGTCCCTCTCCGACGAATCCGAGCCGTTGGTTCTCTTTTCCTTGTGCCGCCCTCCGTTCCGGTGCCCAACCCCTCGCCGAACTCGCCGTGCGTCGTCCCGAAGCCCGCCGCCTTCGCCCGCCGTTGGATGGAGCTCTGGGGTTCTTCCTCCAGCCGTCCAACGTGGCGCCACGTCAGCGCCACGGGAGCGCCAGCTCGCCGATCCTCCCTTCTTCCCGTGTGTGTGGTCCACGAAGAGCCATGAGGCTGCGCGTGGGCCTGCTGCGCACGAGTCCACCCGACGTTCCCTCCCCGCACCCCATCCACCGAGCCCTAGCTTCGCGTCTCGCATGCATGCAGTCCACACGAACCATGCCGCTGACCCGTGGGTCCTGCCCTAGTGCTCGGCATGGTGGAACAAGTCCACCCGAGCCGCACCGGCCTACTTGCGCGTGAGCACCCGTGGGCTGCAACCATCCCGCCCCACTTAGCCTCCCTTCCCACGACCGCCTCACCCGCGTGGGCCACCTCCGTCCTCCGGCCCATTCGGCCTCCGCAACCCCAGTCGGCCCGCTTGGCCTTCGCTCCCTGGCCCATTCGGCCTCCGCGACCCCAATCGGCCCGCTTGGCCTTCGCTCCCCTGGCCCGCTCAGCCACCGCTCGCGCCGCGCCGCGTCCATGGACCGCCTCCTTCACGTGCCGGCCTGTCCATTCGGCCGCGCCCACGTCAAACCTTTGGGCCGCACCTACCCGCCCGAAATAAAGTCCAATTCACACCCCTCCTCCTTTTCTTTTTCCAAGGGATTTAATAAATCCTTTTCCTTTAGACAGAAAATCATTAAACCTTAGAAAACTCATATCTCCTCAACCGTTTGACCATTTGACTCTGTTCAACTTCCAAAATTTCTCAAAAATCGAGATATATCTAATGGCGCGTTTAGAGGTCTTTAATAGGGCTTTCTTTTGACCGTTTTGTTGAGTCACCTCGTTTCGCGTGTAGCTTCGGAGCTAGAAGACTCGTAGTGCATGGATTTCACTGGTAAAATATTTATGCATTGATAGGATTGCACTGGGAATTGTTTGCCCCATCTGCAAGGCAGATCGGTGGGCCTACCAAATTTGCTGCATTTGATCCTTCCCTTTGTTAATTGCTTATTATGTTCTCTTGTAACCACCTGTGTGACGTCTCGGTATTCGTGCACCTTATGCGAATATCGATGGTCGCCTCTAAACTTAAAATCTGAGAACATCTTGGGTAAAACTTGATTATGAAAGCTTTGGAAAACCCGACGCCTGGGTCGGTGCCTTGTGAAAGAAAATGAGTGTTAAAAACAAAACTCGCGGCACAAGGCCATTCCTGGGCGGGATGCTTGTGCGGTCGCTTTTAAGGACCGATTCCTTGGGAATTACATCCGAGCATATAACAAGTGTGACCACATGGGTGTAATGGGACACCCCTAGCTGAGTAATTAGCTAGGCCAGGGAAATCTTGATGCCAAGGGACAAGTGGATTCGCCGGGGTGATGTCGGGGATGACTCCTGGGCTTCCTGGCATAGCATGGTCTAGGACCTAACCTGGTGTTGGTCCGTGGGACCCCTCTCGTTGGCATAAGGTAACCCTGAGTCGGTTTTCAAAATGCTTTGTCGTGAAAACCTCAAAGTCATCAGACGTGGCTGTTCTGCACGGGCTGGGTGACCCGGGTTAGTAACGTCGTGTGGGTAAAATGTACCCCCTCTGTAGAGGTTAACAAACTGTTCGAACAGCCGTGCTCACTGTCATGGGCAGATGTGAGGTGATTCCTTAGCATAGTTTTGTTTGACTATTGCTTTGTGAACTACTGTTGGTGTAAGGGAATCCTTTCAAGTGCTTGTCTTGTGGTTGTCGGGAACAGCCGGACTCGGGATGTCCGTATAACTGTTGGCAGGGAGCCACTCATGCAGATGAAATCAATCTATACATTTCACTACTCCGGTCGAATGAGATGCACTTCCTCATCCGTGACGTTGAGAAGCACTCACTTAGTTGCTTCCGAAAGCTTTAAACTAAAATCGAACACGAAAATAACTAGCCCTTTTTTGAAGCTTGCATTAAACACCTAATTCCCATGGCTTGCTGAGTACTCCCATACTCACCCTTGCTCTATATAAATAACCCCCCAGTTCTCGAAGAGGAAAAGATGGACCCAGCTGACGAGGAGTTCTTCCAGGAGCAAGCAAGCTTCGAGCTGTAGTAGGGTTTCGACTTAGTTCCCAAGTCATGCTTGTGGCTTTGGGCTAGTCTCCGCTTTCGCCTTTTTGTAATGCAGTTGCGAACTCGGGGTCTGTCTGTAGTTCCAACAACGGTTGTAACTCTACTCTTAATAAAGAGACCTCTGTCGCTGTGATATTCATCCTTTCTGTAGTATCAGCACTGTTTCCTGGGACTGGTACAGGTTTACAGGTTAATTTGGACCGCCTTACTCTAGCTTCCATTCGGGGCTAGTTTGGGGTGTGACAGAAATGCACACATCTCAATGCTTAAGCTACTAATGTTTTGTTTAGTGCTTTGAGTGAAGATGTGTTCAAAACCATCATGCCACTTGAAGATGTTCATCTCATTTGGACAACACTAAAGGAAAGATATGACAAGTCCAAATGTGATGGAGAGGATGCTCTTGTGAAAGCATCATTTGGGGATTGCTCTACTTCATTGCCTCATCATGACGGGTCCCAAATGATTATCTCCTCCCACCAAGAAGGTCTCACCTCAACATCCATTTCACCAACATATAACTATGACCAAGGTCATAAATTGGTGAGTAAGGTTGATGATCTTCCAACTCTTTCATTGGACTCCAACAACATTGATAATGAAATTATTATATTTAATTGTGTTGTTAACTCGTGCATATCACCTAGCACTAAGTGTGTGCGTCAGAATGATATGGATGGATGCTCTACTTCCTATAGTACTTGTGAAACTAACCTTTTGAAGGAAGAAGTAAATAAGTGCAAATGGCCAAGTGAAGAATTCACCTCACCAAGATGCTCATCTTCCATTGTCAAAAATCATGCTTGCTTTATGGGTGAAGATGATGACTCCGAGTTTCATCACTTGAGCAAGAAGGACATAACAATGGTGATTAAGCTCATGGAGGTCATTGAGAAGCAACAAGCATGCCTCATTAAGAAGAATGAAGAAGTCAAGCATCTAATCGAAGAACACAAGAAACTAAAGGGTTCTCATTCTTCATTGATTATGAGGTATGATAAATTGAAAAATGAATTTTCTTGTGCCACTAATTCTATTGTTTGTGTAGCATCCTTGGAGAAGCAAAATCAAGAGCTTAAAGCTCAACTTGAGAAGATCGCTAGCAAGTATGTGGATTTACAAGAAAAATATGATGAACTTTTGTGTTCTCATGAGAATGTTGTAGATTCTCATGCCATGCTAGAGGTAGCTCATGAGGTGATAGTGGCAATGATAAAATCCTATGAGCCTGATATTCAAGTTGACCTTACTTGTGCTAACCCTTGTTGTTCCCAAACAAACATTTCCCCTATATGTGACTTGGATTATGTAGAAAAAAAGGAGAAGCACATGGATCATGGATTAGTGGGTAATGCTCAACCTTCTCAACATAACCATGAGGGCATGATGAAGAAGCTTGAGAAGGGATCAACCGTAGCTTGCACCAAAATCTATCCAAATGGTAACAAGTACAACAAGAGCAAGGGGCAAGTTTAAAGAAAGATCAATGCTCCCATTATTTGCTTTATGTGTAAGAAAGAGGGTCATCATGTGAGAGAGTATCTCTTGAAGAAGAAAAGGAGAAACTTTGCAAAAATCAAGAAAAGAAGAAGATGGCTCATGTCAAGTGCATTAAGAGCTCAAGTATGGGACACTATGTCTCTATGTGTTCCCATAAGGTTGATGACAAAGTCACACTTTCAAAGAAGAGAACAACAAGAGACAAGAGAATGTGATATGGATGTCATGATATAGGTCATGAAGTTTCTTCATATCCCCAAATGAAGAATGAAGACTCCATACCATCAAAGAAGAGGCTTACCGACAAGGAAGTGAAGGTGAAGCAAGATGATGAGGCATCTTGCAAAACTCGACTTTGCTATAATTGCCGAGCAAAGGGACACATTGGTAGAAATTGTCCCATGGGTAACATTTCTAAACCAAACTCCTCATTTGATCATAATTTGCTTAGAAAGGCCAAAAATGACTTTTGTGTTACTAGGGTGATTAGTTCACCACATGTTAGCACAAAGATTATTTGGGTGCCAAAGTCTTTTGTGACTAACCTCTGTGGACCCAATTTTGTTGGGAACCAAAATGTGTTAAAATGAGAATATAGGTACATGGAGAGGCATTGGAGGTATGGCTTATGCAAAAAAAGGTGGATCTCCCCAAGTTTGGAATTTGGAGCCAACTATTACAAAATTTACATAAAAAACCAATGCCATCTCGATAACATGTATCTACATTGAATTATCTTTTATATAACCTTGTGTAGGTTGCATTGCATTCTCATAGCATTTACAAATTTGCATTCCTTCTATATGTGAAAGTCATCATTTATACATTCTTGAGTAAGATAGGTTGTGGCATATTAGTGTTTAGTACTCAATCATATTCATGCATATCACATCCCTTATATATGCTCAAGTTGGCTAATTGCTAGTTGGTAATTTCAAAATAAACCTTTTAGCTAAAAGTGAAAATTTTGAAAACTATAGCTTTTCTATGAAAATCTAATTGGAAATGATCTCAACGTGTGTTTCAAATATCTCTCAATACTTTTGTATTTCAAAGAAGAGCTAATTTTCAAAGAAAATGAATTTCAACCAAAAATATAGTTCTAAGTATCTTGTTTTAGCTTTTAACTTCAAACTTTTGTATAACTAATTCTAAAAGGAATTTGGAAATGGTTTCAAAATGAAAATGATAGGTTTGGTTATTTCAAACATTTTTGGTATTCAAAGTTTCTCTAAAAGGCCAACCAATCGAAAGAAATTTAGATAATCTTATCCAAAATATGATCTAGACCATAAATGGCCACCTACTAGCACTTAGATGAGTTCTCTTTGTGGGGGTTACATAAATGCATCATACTAGCTCAAATGAGTACATAACATTCATTCATACTCATTACGCTCCAAAACCATATCATTTGTTTGTGTTTGCATTTTTGGAGAAAAATGTTTAAAATAGAAGCTTATGTTTTAAAATAGAAGCTTATGTAGCTTTTTGCTCAAACTTGCTCTATTCTTCTTAACCTTGACTTCATGGAATTAAAGTGTGAAATACATCAATTGGGAGTGGTCTTAATCATATTTTTATATCCCATGCTTTCAAAATATGAAATATTTCAAAATTGGATTTATAGCTATTTCAAATAGCCTCTTTGGTCAAAACTCAAAAATCCATATTTTTGAAGTGTTTCTCCTCGATTTTCTGCTCTGGAGATTTTTGGAGTTGTCCGAAAATCATTTTCAAAATTTCCAAAAATGATTGCTCGACCAAAATCAGTTCTGGATGTTTTCGAACATGTCCGAAAGTAATTGTTGGAATTTCCAAAAATATTTGGGCAAGCAATTTTGGTTCGGATCATTTTCAGATTTGTCCGAAAAGTTTTCGGACTTTCAGTAATTTATTTTCAAAAATGTCATTTAAGAGGCCAAATTTTGTGAAAATCCTCTCAAAAGTGCTTCAATATGTATTTCAAATGTTTTGCAAGGTATTTGAAGTAAAGGATCTTATTTTTAAAAAAATATAGCAAAATGGCCTTAAAAGGATCTTATATGATCTTGTTTTTGTTCAAAATGTCATATCTTTATAAATCAAAATCTATTGCGTTTTTGAAAACTTTTCCAATATAAAAGTTTGAAGGTTGGTCATTCCAAACAAATCTCTAGTTCAAAGTTTTCTCAAAAGACCAACCATTCAAAGGGTATAGTGATTTGGAAGTCATCCAAAATTATGAAATGACCACAATGACCAAAACATGGATTTTGTGGGTTATGCTAATGGAGCTAAAGTTCTATGGGAATATTGGCTTAAATTAGTCTCTCCAACCCATATTATGGCTCTCCAAATGTCAAACTTCGTGAAAATCATATTTGATTGTGATTTGTGACTTCGATTCAAATTTACTAGTTTGAAAGGCCTACAATGCTATTTTTGGCTTTTATCTTGACAGAAAAATGTTTTTCCAAAAACTTCTTTTGGAAAAGATTCTCTCATGTCTAAAGATCATTTCTGCAAGGTTTCATCTCATTTGGACATGATTTGGAAGAGTTTTGAGTTTTTCTCACTTTGATCAGCTTGCTGAAAAATTCAGAAATGACATGGTTTTAGACTGATTTGTGAATTTTGTATCTCAAAATTCATTACAAATTGAAAGATGCTTTCATTATGACTTTTGATCCCCTATGGTTGAACCTTAATGGTGAATTTTGTTTGAATTTATGCAGCTCATTTGAACACTTTTTGAATGCTTTTTCATGCTGGTCTTGAGTTGTGAAAAATCTGAAATTTCAGTTAGCTGAAGCCTTGCGATTTTTGTTTCTTCTATATGGTTGAGATATGAGCAATACTCCCAAAATAAAACTTATGCATGATTACATGAATTATCTCTAGGATTTGTTGTATATTTTTTTGGAGCTCATCTCCACAAGTTTTATGTTGCTACAAGAGCTTACTTGGTTGTTTCTTGTTGGGTTATATGTGAAACTTTAAAAGTGGGTTTCATTTTGTTGAAAATCTGAGTCGGTGGATTAATAAAAGTTGTTTCAAGCAGTGAGCTCTACGTTATGTGATTCTTAAATCAATTTTGAGCTCTTTTGCATTTGTTCCTTGCATGAACTCCTCTTGCTCTCAAACACCCATTATTTGAGCCAACCTAAACTCAAATGAAATTTTCATTGAAAACCTACATATTCCATTTCCTTTGCTTTTGAAATTCAAGTTGATCATTGTTGCCATTTCCAACTACCATTCCTTGATTCCAAAAGTGGTGTCCATATAAAATGGTAGTATCCTTTGATCATCTTGAACTCGGTATTTGCCTATCATTGTCATTCCTTTGTCGAGATTACACACTTGACCAAGAACCTCTCAAGTATCATTGACCAAAATCCTCTCATTAAGAAAATACTTGATGAGTACATTTCGAGAGAAAGTTCAAGTGCTCAAAATCACTCCAACAAATGAAATCCATTCTAATTCTTTTTGTTTAAGTGACTAGACTCCGAGAGTAAGGGGGAGCATTTCTTAAATGGACCTTTTCTAAATTTTTTGCTTTGAGCTTCCATTTAAAAAAAAATATTTGGTCTTGTGAATGTTTGTTCTTTGCAAATTTTTCTTTTTGTGATTAATGCCAAAACGGGAAGAATATTTGAGGATCCCACATTTGATATGATTGTCGATATACAAGGAGGAAATATTCTAGGATCCCACATTCATTTGGTGTATGTCTTGAAAAGAAGCATATCATCACCTATCATAGCATCCAACATGCACCATATGCAAAAGCATGTCATACATGGATATAAATCAATTGTCAAATATTCATATCATGTTGATTTATATCATCGATTTCACCCTTCATATCCAAATGTGGTCATTATCAATGGATTTGTCATCAATCACCAAAAAGGGGGAGATTGAAAGTTCAAGCGTCACTATTTTGGATTTGGTGATTAATGATAAATCCAATTATACGAGACTAATGTTTTTATAAGCTTTTTCTTTGTCCTAGTTTCATATGGATATGGAAGTGGAAATTGTGAGAAATGGTTCACGGACTTCATATGAATTGAGATAGAAATATTCGTTGATGGTGGACCTAAATCACAACAAGGATGAAGTGCACAGAGATCAAGTTATATGTATCATTCCTCCTCTCCATGCACATATTGATATGTTCATATATAATATTTCCATGTGAATAACAATATACATGTGAGGCTAATGTTTTGTTTGAGCATTTTCTCTTATTTAGTCTCTTTATATTGAGAACATGGAGATGATGAATGTATGTTTTTATTTTAATGCCTATATTTGATAAATGTCTTTTATTCTTGTATAGGATAAGCTCCCAATGTTTCATATCTTTTTATGCATGCTCTTGCTTCACACAAACATTTTGTATGCATACATTTAGGGGGAGCAAATCCTATACCTTAGTTATGTATGTACTTGATCCAAGTTATTCACTTTCATTTAATTGGGATATTTACATTTGAGCTTATATTTGAGTATATGACACTGTGGTGTTGATTAATACTCATCATTTATTCATATCCTTTTATATATGCAATCGGTTGGTCAATAACTAAAGGTTGACAACCGGATCATTGGGACTAATAATTTCATTGAGTTGAATGAGAAAAAAATATGTCCCAAGGATTGAAAATGTGTTGATGCTCAAGTGTTATGATTACACCTAAAGATACCAAGGATGACAAAGTGAAGATATTGAAGATGTAGGATACAAAGTGACTACTATGGCAAGACAGTGAAAGGCAAGCAATGCTTGGTCGCGATGGACCATGCGGTGGTGAAGGGCAAGCAAGTAACCGCATCAATCATTTGAAGAATATATGGTGAAACGGTTTTGGCGTTGGTGTCTCCTAAGACAAAGAAATAAAGATGGAAAGAAGGTATTCCTATTAGTATAATTCTCTTCCTATTTACTTTTGAGTATAGGAATGCCGTACTATCAAGAGGGATGCAACGTCGATATGTTTGTGTATGTCTCGATGCTTAAAGTGACCTATCCTAGTGCTACCTTGAGAGAAACCTAAGTTTTAACCTATCCTTTGAGTGGTTTTAGACCTTCCTTTTGGTTGGGTTGGGTAGTTCTCTGAGTGAGCTTTCCATAGAGTCAAAGATCATCAAAAAGGGTCTTCCGAGAAAAATGTTATGGCCATTTTACCTGGTGTTTTTGGAAAATTCCGAAAAAAAATCTTGGTAAGTCCAAAAATTTTCGGAAATTCCGAAAATAGCTGCGTAACTGAGATTGCCTTCTGTTGATTTTTGGACTTGTTCGAAAATGTATTTTAGAAATTCTGAAATATAGAATCTTGGCCTCCAACGGCTAGTTTTGAGAGGTTCGGGTATATAAACTCATTCACCCTCCTTTGAGTGGGTGCTGTTCTTGGGCATTATTAGACACATCCAAAGTTAAATAGCCTTCCCCATTCCCCTACCTTTGTGATGCCTCTTTGTGAGAGGAATTTGAGAAGGGAAGAGAGTTGGATTGAGAGATTGAGAAGTTGAGAGCTAGTGAGCTTCACTCCATACTTTGAGCACTAGAGTTCATGTCAAGCAAATCTTCGATTGTATTTGTTACTCTTGGGGACTAAGGTCTCCTAGATGGCTAGGCGTCGCCGGTGAGCACCCAAGGGTGTGGTGTGCCTCGGAAGGTTTGTGAAGGCTTCGATTTCGCTTCCGCAAGGGAAGAAATCAAGAGTGAAATCGAGGAGTGCATTTGTGCAACCTCGTGAGGAAAGTGTTGAAATAGACCCAGCCTTTGTGTCCCCTCAACGGAGACGTAGGATCCGTGGATCCGAACTTGGGGAAACAAGTCACGCGTCTCCTCTCTTGGTTTGTTCGTTCTTGCCTTCTCTCATATTGTGCTTGAGCTTGTTTTAACCCGATCTACTTGTATGCTTAATTGATATAGTTGGTGACCATATATCTTGCTTAGATACCTTGTTTGTCACCTTTTGATTCATATATATTTTGTTTTTTGAGCTACAAGTTCATAGCTAGTGTTTTATTCCGTTATCCGCCAAACTTTTTGGTTGAGAGCGGAATTTCCAATCCCATACCGGAAGTTTCGATTGAACCGAAAGTTCTCATCATTCTAATATGCTATGAAGTTGTGATAATTTTTAGGAACGCCTATTCACCCCCCTCTAGGCGACATCAAGGTCTTTTCAGTCGACTAGAGGCCGTCGAGAACGGTCCGACGAGATCTATTCGACGAATATGGCAAAGACTTCCTCCGGATTGCTTCTGGGCATAGATTTGAATCTGGCTTTTAACTAGTTTTTCCCAATCTGAACACCAGGACCTTCTTAAATAGTAAAGATTTCTCCCTTCTCCAAGTAGAACTCGGAGAGACAGAATAGAACACGGTACCGAGGAGACCTTATCTTCCCCGACTAGGATTTCCACCTTCTATTCCGGAAAGATAATTTCCTTCTCTTTTAACCACATTTCCTTAACTAAAGGATACTTTCTCGTATACAATCAGGTATATGGTTCTACCGTATTTCATTAACCTGTGTATAGGAGGTATGCCTTATCCTTGACACTGACAATAGCCCTTGACTTCAATGCAAATGATTTTACCGACATCCTTCAATCGTTTTCCTGAGAATAACCATTGTCAAACTCATCAAACTGTTCTCGGACACTGAGAAGGTATAGAGCAGGTGACATTGTTGTCCCAAATCCGAAGACTCGACGTAGGCCAGTCATTTGGATTGAAATTAGAAAACTTAAATGGTTATGAACAAAACTGGCTAAAATCCTGGTGATGATTTTTCCGTCTTCCTCGAAATTCAAACTGTCGGATGTGACCTATAAATTGTACTTCTGAGATCCATTTGGGTTCTGATTGCTAAAGCAAAACCCCAAACTTCTCCTCTGTGCCTTCAATCTCCATCGCCTCAGCTTGCAAAAAACCCTATACCATAGCCTCCCTCAACCTCTTTTGATGATTCTCGATGGATCTCCCTGAATCTAACGTCGATCAGGCAGAGATGAAGGAGCTACAGTTGGATGGAGCTTTGCCAAGTGCTAAAGCGGTGGCGTGTTCGGAAGGAGGTATCGATCCCTTGATCAATCTTGGCCAAATAATCACTCTTGCCTCTTTTGTCCAATGTGGTTTTCTCGTTCCTCCTTCTGAATTCTTGTCCTTGCTTCTTAATTTCTACAGAATCCATCTCCTTCATCTTAACCCAAACTCCATTACCTTCTTGAGTATCTTTACCCATCTATGGGAGACATACCTTGGGGTACAACCTTTTCGAGATTTATTTAGATACTTTTACGAGGTTAGATGGATCGAGGCCTCCAAAATCTTTGGGATGGGATGAAAAACGAATATATTCCTTTTAACTGCCCATCTTCCAGAAAAGATTGGCGGAAAAGCTGGTTTTATCTCCATATCGAGGACCGATCTCCTGTCCTTGAAATCCTTAACAAAACACCCCACGCGCCTAGAGACATGGACTTCGAAACCTTCGATGACCCCCGCCTTAGCGAGCTTTGTAGGGAAGATCCGTGATCTCCGAGAACGTGGTCTGATCGGGTACGAGGTCGTACAAGACTTTGTCCGTCATCGAATCCAACTTCTCTAGGCCCATTCTCACCCCGCGTACTTGTACTCGGGGGAACATGACGAGACGTGGTTATCGCATCGGGGTACAACTTATAGTTCTTTTATTGTTGATACAGAGAACCATAGTTGTCTTCAATTGATAACCTTATCACTTTTGCTTCAATTTGCAGAGCTTTTCACAGACACCGTGGCCGAGTGCGTTAGCAAGGTGGTAGTCAACCCGTCATCGTCCGCCGCCGACATCCCCCTCTACTTTGTGACCTCCCGTCGACAGATCGGACACCATTGTGAATGTAAGGACTTTCGACCACGACTCCATGTCATTCATTTCTATGCCCGTATGAGTAGTAATATTGATTCTGTTAGACATTACCTTTAATGGATGTAATTGGCCCACTCGTCGATCACCAGGCATCTGCTTCCTTCAAGGAGCAGGCAGTTTTCGAACAAGTGGCCATGGTCCTCACCCCTAGAGGTAGTGGAATGAAGAGGAAACACCGGCCTACTCTACCAAAGACCTCAGGGGCGAGGAAGTTGGTCTCGACTAGTGGCGCCGAGGTGAGACCCTAAACTTAGGTTCACCTTATAATTGTGGTAGTCATCTCCATCCTCACTCTTCCTTTTTTGCAGACTACCTCCAATGCAAAGCCGGCCCCCACAAAGAAGGCACTGCTGCTGAAGAAGCAGAAAACCGAGTAAGTGAAATCCTGTCCTACCGATATCCCATTTCTCGTTACCCATTCTTTGTAGTAATGAGGCTCCTTTGACTGCAGCTCCTTCCCCTCGAACTCAGGTCAAAGCACTGGTGCCCAAGAAGAGGCAAGCTCTAAGTCACCCCTCTCGACTGTCGTTCTTCCCCCGCATCGCCCTCAACCGGCGCCTTTACGGTCTCGCGGTCATCTTCATCCGCCGACAAGCTTTTACATGCTTGTTGGCTGAGATTGAGACAAGCACCCGAGATCTCATCGCCGAGATCGAACGGCTTGGGAAAGCCACGTCTACTACCGACGACCGTGTCACGACGCTGGAAGCCCAGCTCAGAGAAGCACGGGCCAGCAACGCCAAGCTACGGGAGGTGGTGGCGGGGAACGACTAACAGTTCTGAGGTCTCGAGCACGAGCTTACGGAGATGAGGGACAACCTAACCTCCCTCCGTCAAGCCCTACATGAGAACCACGGGGGTCTCGATGTGTTGTCCAAAGGCTTAGGGAAGCACGTCGAGAACCCAGCCTTCCCCCAACGAGATGACCGTGATGGGGTCCCTAGGAACCCTCATCACGGCGCTGGAGACAATGGCCCATGACCACGCCGAGTAGGTAGCGGATGAGGGTGTGCATCAGGCTTAAGTTCGGGACGTGCCATGTCCTTGCGTCCTCAGGCTCACCCACCCCGAGATCAACCTAGAGGAGGCGATGGCCAAGGGGGGAGCCAATGAGCGCCGTGATGACACCATGTCGGAGGTGGAGGAACTCGGGGATTCAGTTATCCCCTTTTTTGAAGAGTAAATTTTTTGGTTCCACCCTTTATAGTAATAGATGTGGACAAGTATTAGGCTTGATATGTAGAAAACATATCCCATTTGCTATATCCGATTCTGAATTTTCGTCTGCTAGATGTCTCTGTATTGTATATTTCTCGAAGTCGTGCTCGATGTCTCTGTATTGTAGCTTGCCCGATGGTACTCCGAACGTGCACTTCTCTAGGTTTAACTTGAGCCGGTGTCTTCGGAGATTGTTGAACGTTTCCCTAGGTCATTGACGTGATCACGTGTCTTTGTTCTGACCACAATGTAATCGACGTAGGCTTTAATGTTTTTGCCGAGGTTGGATTGGAAAGCCCCTTAAATCTCGCGCTGGTACGTAGACCCGACGCTGATGAGGTCGAAGGGCATCTTGACATAGCAAAATACACCGAAGGGCATGATGAAGGTCGTCTTTGATGGTACCTAGAATATACGTCGAGAAAACTCAACAACTCACATCCAGTGATAGAATCTATTAGTTGGTCAATACATGGAAGGGGGAAGTAGTCTTTTGAGGACGCCTTGTTGAGATTGGTGAAATCTATGCACATCCTCCATTTGTCGTTGGCCTTGCGCACCATGAATAGATTTGTGAGCCACTCTAGATGAAGGACTTCTCTGATGAAACCGGCTTTGAGAAGTTTGTCGAGTTCTTCTCATATAGCCTCTTTGCAGTCTGGAGCGAAACGACACAATTTTTGCTTGACGAGTCTTGCGTCGGGACAGACCATTAGTTTATGCTCAATCACCTCGCTAGGGACCCCGGGCATGTCGAACACATCTGCATTGTCGTGGAGGAAGGTGATGAGCTCGAGTTCCTATTTGCTATCGAGCTCGGCCCCGATCTTGTCGGGGGTGCTACTTGTCAGCGGGATTATCTTTATCACGTTGTCTGGTTTGGGCGCCATTTTGGGCTTGGTCACTTTTCGAGGAGGTTCAGTTGGGGCGAGCAAGGTGGGAGTTTGCTCGACCATGTCGAGGCTCCTCTTGTCGCACTGCATAGCCATCTTCGCGTTCCTCGATATTGTGATTGTCCTTTGGATCTTGGTATCTTGATCAGCTGATAATCATAGTGCAATGTTGCCATGAACTTGGCCAGTGCTGTCCTTCTGAGAATAGCGTTGTGGGCTGTATCGAACTCGGCTACGTCTAACGTGATCTGCTCCGTTACGAAGTTGTCAGTTTTGCGAAATGCTACTGGCAACGTGATCTTCCCTAGAGGCCTTAACGATGACTCTGGGGTAATGTTGTGGAAGTGCTATTCTGAAGGGACGAGCTCGCTTCTCGGGATCCCCATCGCGTCGAGCGTGCTGGTGAAGAGAAGATTGATGGAGCTACCATTGTCGACGAGGACTCTGGCAACTTTAACATTTCGAATAGTAGGCTTGACTACTATCAGATATCATTCGAGGGCTGTCTTCAAGGTTGGGTGATCGGTGTTGGAGAACTCGATCTTCTGATCTGACCACTTCATTTTAGACACCGTCCCCTGAGTCATGGAACACACTTCGCGTTCTACCTTCTTGTATTCCCTTTTCAAAGAATAAGAAGTCGAGCTGCCGAAGATGTGGGCAACGTATTGGCCAAAGTCGATGAAGTCGGGGAAGTTTGGTTCGTCGTCGGTCGGAGGATTACGGTCGTCCTTCTCTACCACGCGAACCATCTTTCCCTTGTCCTGAGCGATCTTCCTAGCCATGTGAAAGCGTCTATTAGGCCTAGAGGAGGGGTGAATAGGCTAATTTAAAAATTAAGTAAATACAGAAGCAAGACTTTCGGAAATTTCAAGAATGTTTTTCGAAATTTCTGAAAATCATAGAGTATGCGCACGCGTAAAGAAATGTTAGATCTAGTTGCCTACAACAATGAAACACTAGCACAAACAACAACTAGACTTATAGCGGCACAAACAGGTAAAACTAGAGGAGGGAGAGTGGGATTTCACCGAGGTTCTTGCAATATGAAATGTTCCCGAAGTTCGAATTCTTGAGGGGATTCTAGTCTCCGTTAAGGAGCTCACAAAGAGCCAGGTTTTCGCTAACCTTTTCCTCAAGAGGTTGCACAAAGCACTCCTCCTTCCACTAGTGGTATCTCTTCCCTTTCGAAGGTACGATCCGACCTTCACAAACTTCTCCCAGCCAACCACAAGTAGATCAGTGGCTTAAGAGTGACATCTAATTGTCTAGGAGTCCTCAACCTCCAAGAGTAACAAATGATGCAAAGATCTCTTGGGGAATGAAGTAAGTGCTCACAAATCTTCACGAAGTCAACACCAAGCACTCACACGGTCTTGGTTGTCATCCCGACGACTACCCCTTCGCTGAGGATCTTGGGGTTGTCCCGTCATTGTGTTGATCCTGTTGTTGTCGCCTTTGGCCATTTAGTTGTTCACAGAGATCGCGAGCATCTTGTCGGAGAGACGCCTATCGAGCCCAACGTTGTGGCGAGGCATTCTCAAGGATGCGAGGTCCACTGTTCTGAGGCATTAGTCGTGCCCACGTTTTCGGCAACCTCGTCGACCTGAAGGGGGATCTGTGGAGGTGGCAAACCGGCCGCCGCTACAAAGGCAGAGTTGAGATTGGTGATAGTGGACAAACTCGCCTTCCTCTGTGGAACCCCGTGGCGTCCGATCGTCCGCACCCCTGTCCTCGATCTCAATGTCGACCATGTTCACATCGCACGGAGAACTTGAATCGGAGGATTCCAAGTCGTCCAGACTATGAAGATCAATCTGAAGGGTTGCACGAGATCTGAAGGGTTATTGTCCATAGCCGTTGCACGAGATCAATCTCTACGAGGATGGATCGGATAACATGGAACTCGGGTAATCGGTTCTGCAAGCTTCAAGAACATCTTGTAGCTTGTTAGGGGGTGGCTCTTGGTTTTGTGGAATGGCCACCATGCCTTGTTCAGCTTTTGCTTGGATTATTACACAACATCCAGCCAGCGGATGACTAGAAGTCTTATGGATTGGACAACATGCACCATCCTTGTCGGCAGATTTCCTTGTCAGCACAAGCTTGCCAGCCGAAGCCGACAACTAGGCTACCTTATGTCACGCCCAAAAATTCACTACCAGAATTTTCAAAGCAAATTGTGTATTAAAATCCCTGTCCAGGACCAGCCAGGGTACACAAATGACAAAGTTGCCATACAGATCCACGTCTTACAAAACAATAAAAACCTCTTACAAAACTGCAGCGGAAAAAGGAAACAAACTATTCTAATAAACTAAACACTCGCAACGTAGCGACTCCAATCCATAGGCATTCCTCAACGGTAGCAACAAGCCTACTCCTTTGAAAAGTCTTCCTCTGAAACATACTCCAACTCTGGTGTGGGGAAAATAAAGCAAGACTAAGTACTACCCACTGTACTCAACAAGTCATACCGGAAAGGAAAATAATGATGCAAGTAAGAACAAAGGAGAGCTGCAAAGGCTATTTTGCATAAAATACGCATTTAAAAACAATAGTTGAAAGCAGTAAAACAGTTGAATTAATTAATCATAATTAAACCATCACTGTCCAACGCTACACCACGTTGCGACAGGCCCAAACCACCATCTGAACTACACCAGTTCTATTAAGTCAAATTATTAGAAAGTTCAACTAATCACGGTGAATCTGGTTGATCGCCCATAACCGCGGGCACGGCTATTCGAATAGTTTTACTCTGATCAGAGGTGTACAACTGTACCCACAAGACACAGTCCTACAACACGTTACCGTGCGCCGACATACCACCACGGTACACCGGAAAAGGAGCTGTGACAGGACCCTTCGCATAACCCTTCCTAACCAATCGCACCACACCTCAGGTTTCGCCCCCGCTCCCTTTCCCGGCAGCGGGCAGCCCCCCCTCGTGCCTTGGTGAATCCGGCAGCCGGTCAACCGGTATATCCCCGGCCGAACCAACTCCATCACGCCCACCCTTTCCGGGGAACGTCGGCTAGGAAAAAGCTATACTCCAAATCCAGCCATTACCCACGCTGGCGTGTGGAAAGTACGGTAATTCTTCCAGGGTTTCCCACGAACCGGTCCTTAATTGTCATGAGCACGACCATCAAAACCATGTGCTCACAACCCACCATTAAACAAGACTTTAGTTGAAATAATTATTAAATCACCCACGATTATCCATCGTGAACCATCATGAGATAATCATCATCAAGTAATAGTGAAACTTTAATTATCCCATTAGTGAACTAATGTTTCTAAGCAAGGCTAAGCAAGTTCTATTGTAGCAACTACTCAAATTATTTCCCAAGCTATCAAAGGAATAAGGTAATTACAATATAAGGCTGAGTACAATAGGTAAATTAACCCATAGATGACATTATAAAACAATGCAGTATTTAGAGAAAAATAAGACTATTTCGCAATTTAGGTACAACATGATCAAATAAATAAGTATGACTTACCTTGCTCTTGCACTGGGTCGACCTCAGCAACGACTTCGAAGTAAACCGGAGCGTCGGAATTACCGGAATCTACGCGACAAACAAAGCAAACAACAACACATGCTATAAGTCTACTAAAACAGAGAACAAAACTATTTTTAATGGATTTTAGACATTTTTATGAATTTTCTGAGACTTGAACGGACTAAAACGGAGTCCGGATGAATTAGTTATGAATTTTTGAAGTTATCTGTGTTTTTACTATAACAGAAAAAATCCTTAATTATTTATTTATTGCGCAATAAACCCTTAGGGCTGACGTCATCGCTGACGTCAGCGGCTAGGGCTGACGTCACTGCTGACGTCAGCGGCTAGGGCTGACATCAGCCGCGGCGGCGGCTACGCACCACGTGGCGCCGACGCGGTGGCCATGTGACGGCCACGCGAGACGGGAACGGGCGGCCGGGATCGGCCCGAGTGGCCAATCCGACGGCTACGCGTGCGGTGGCGGCGGCGGGCGACGGCTAGGGTTAGGGTTTGGAGTCGAGCGGCGTGCGCGGGCGGCGGCGCACGGGAGGCGGCGGAGCGGCGCGACGGCCACGCGGGGCGGCAGCCGAGCGGCGGAGCGGGCGCGCGCACGGCAGCGGCGGAGAGGGGAAAAGGGGCGGCGGCGGCGGTGCTTACCGGCGGCGGAAAACGGCGGCGGCGTGGCTTTGGCGACGGCGGCGCTCACGGGCTAGGGTTAGGGTTAGGGCGGCGGCGGCACGGGGAAAACGAGGAGGGGAGCGCCTCGGAGGGGGGATAAATAGGGGCGGCGCGGCGGGAATCCCGCCGGGATTCGCGGCGGCGCGGGCGCGGCGGCCGGCCGTGAGGGTGGCGGACTCGGCCGCGGGCGGACCCACGCGACAGCGAGCGCGCGGCACGGGGGAGGCGCGGCGGACTTCCGGGCGGCTCGGGCCGCGGCCTCGGGCCGGCCCGGGAAGGGGAAGCGGCGGGGCGCACGGCGGCTTGGGCCGGCTGGGCCGAGGGAGAGGGGAGGGAGAGCAACGGCCGAGCGGGCGGCTTAGGCCGGCTGGGAGGAAGAAGAAGTGGGCCGAATGCCCAAGAAGAGGAAAAAGAAAAAGAAAAAGAAAAAGAAAAAGAATTTCCCAGGGATTTATTTATTGCGCTTGAGGGTTTTTAATTGGTTAAAATTATTTTTAGGGCTCTGAAAATTCCACTAAAAATCCTGTTAATGTATTTTGACGTGGGGAGCTCAAGAAAAATTCCACCTTGCCATTTTCACTTCTTTAATGCATTAATTGATTGGATTTTTCTCTAGATTTAATTAAACAATTTCTCAGATAAATTATTAAATTTAATTTTTACGATTTGGGAGAACTTCGGGGTGTGACACCTTAGGGCTTATGTCGACAGATTGGGGTTTCGATGCCTCATTCTCAAATCGAACCGGTGAGGCGATTGGTGAAGTAGACGTATTCGCTCGTGCTGTTGTCTTACCCTCGCTCTTGGCATCTGCTAAGGGGGGCGAGATCGGGACGAAGATTGGGAAGACAATGGAGCCAACTTGGACCATAGCGAAGGCTGGCTGGGTCGGATCTCCTTGGCCAGGTTGGTTGTAGAAGCCCTCGTCGGCGGATCTTGTTCTTAAAATCATCTCGTCATAACCTTGAAGCACCAAGTCCCTTCCTGGCGTGCCATTCTCGATGGATTGTACGCCTGTTGGTATTTCTTACGTTCACATATAAAATCCGCAAGCGCATGGAGATACTGTTGTAGCACTTCACCAAGGAGTATTCCAAGGTATCGAATTTCCACAGGGAACATGTGTGTTTAGCTCTTCTTTAGGTTCATCCAAAGACACAAGACAAATTCAGGCCAAAGGGTAGAGAGAATCTCCTAACGTGGTATAGGGTCATTTAGAAAGCTTAACTTTAATCCAATCGCTATACTTCAGGCACTGGCTTGCTCGCTACTACCAGAACGCGCTCTACTCCGTACCTGGACAAGGAGGACTATGGTGATCTCAAGGACTGTCACCACCTCTACACCAACCTCTCACGTACTATGGGATACGCAGCAAACACTGATAATTAACAACCTAGACACCACGTCTATGATATTAATTACTACTTTAGTGTTTACAACTCACCAAAGCAATCACTATGAGCAATAGTGAAAAATGATCCAGCAAGCTAAATAGGAACTAACTAAGAAGTATATCACACAAGATAAATCTCAATTACTCAATTAGAGTAAAGTAATTGATAAGATACAAAAGAAATAGAGAGAGATACTGACAACTCCGGAACTCCTCCAACTCTTTCTTCCTCACTTTCTCCCTTATTCTAAGTATACATAAAAGAATACAAAGAGCCTCTTATAATTCAGCTCAAGTTTTCATGTGTGTACAAGTGTGGAAGAGGGGGGTATTTATAGAGGGAGGTGCCTTGAGCATGTGAAGTTCCTCCATGGGATCCTAAGGGCATCTTTCCTCTCCTCTTGCCAAGTGTCCCTCCTGGAGTCGGTAGTTCCACAAGAAACGGTCACTACAGTCTTAAGATGTCGGTAACTATGTGCACGTGAAAAATGTGGCCGAGAGGAGCCAGGCCTGGGTCGGCCGACCCCTGGCTGGCCTATCTGGCCCTGGATTTCCTCCTGGGCCCTGGCAGGTGGTTCCTTATAGTGTTCCTTCGGGAGTTGGCCCATTTGGATGTGATTTTCTTGGATAATTGGGCTTATGACTCCATATGTTTGAATAGGAATGTAATTCTTCTCCTCTTTTATGTATATTTCCTCTCAACTTTGGTAATTTATCACTTGCATACAAATATTAACCAACACTCATAGAATTGTTAGAATTAAGCCCTACCACTATGTTGGTTATCTCACATTTACATATTTATGCAGGTATTGATGGCCTAAAAGTGGTCTTTAGTGGCCGTCAACAAACCTCCCACACTTAGCTCTTTACTCGTCCCGAGTAAAGGTTAAGGATTATTGTGGAATAAAACTTCCCAAGGTATGATGCTAGTATACAATCTATTCTAAGCCATACCTGTACCTATGAACTTTGTGGTGTTTATCTTACCATCTTGGGTAATTGATGAGTGGAACGGTCGTGACTCAAGTCGTTCATGTTCCTCTTGTCAAACACTTAGGTTTTTCATACATTTTCAAAATATAGCTATACTCCTCAAATGACTCTCTCTCGAATCACTCATTTTGATTTTGGATCCTCACCAAGGCATGTATTGCCGAATTGTCCCTATTCTAAAAGGCTTTATACGTAGAGCTTGGCAGCGATCAATCGGTGCGTACCTGCATCACATATCTTGCCAAGCCAAAAACCGGGCCCAAGGAGATAGCAAGTCATACTTTCTGATCAAGAGTGCATGTGTATGGTTGCGGATGGAAAAAGGAAAATGATAACTCCTTTTGTACACCTCTTTCTCCTTTTGAAACTTGAGGGAGGGCATGGCTACCTTTCTTTTTTTTCTCTTTTTGTTTCATCATGCTTCATTCTTGTATGAGCAAGACTTTATTTTATTTTTTTTCTTTTGTATAGCCATGACTCCCTTTTCTTTTTGAATGAACTTTGGAGAAAGAGGCATAAATATCTGTTGACGCCGAATCCATACCGCTGATGAGGATTCGGCGTGCGGACACACGAAGGCCTGGGAGATCTGCTTAGCTCCAGTGCAGGTCTTAAAATTGATGAAGCGCAGGCGTGCCAGTCAGTTTGATCCTGCCACTGACAAGATATGCAAAATAGCAGAACAGAAGGTCTATCGGCCGATAGGCCGATAGGGCAAAAATGTATCGGCCGATAGGCCGATAGCCAAAGCAACCGATCAGCCGATGAGCCGATGGCACAGTCCCAGCCGATGCCGGTATCAGCCGATGTAGTTAGGGTTTCGAACCATCGGCTGTGTACTAAGCAAACATCTATATAGAGGCGATCGGTTGACGATAACATGATGATATAGCAATGTGATATAGCACAATCCAAATATAAAATAAACATTGATCTGAAGATTAAAGCACACATCGGCCGGAGGTCCGATGGTGTAAACTCTCAATAAGCAGATAAACAATAAATACTCTGTTGTCATCGGCCAGATTCAATCTATATGTAAAACTCTTGGGCCGATGCAACGTCCAGATAACTCACCGGCTGAAACCCCGATGAAACCCTTATTGGCAGCCAACAAGCAGGCTAGAGATTACGGTTCTAATCACGACTTAGTAGGTCAAACCGAACTGACGCAGCACTAAGTATGAAAAGAAACGCAAGACCTAGACAATCAAGCCCTTGACTGATTTTCAGGATGGTGGATACCTTAGCCAATCTAATCTAGCGAGGCGATTTAGTCGATACCGGCGTAAACCCTAAAACGAATCTTGGCCGATACGATTAAATCGAGACGCCAAACCAGATTGACTAAGATATATGACAGTAGGTGCTTACGTTGATGAGATCAGAACGTCGAAGCCCTAGCCCCGACAGCGCAGGCAGCCATAACGAGACTTACCCCTCGCGGGAAGGGCAAGAACTCACTGAAGAAGACGAAAAGTAAAGGTTGGCAATGCGCCGAAGTTGTATTGATCGTGAGATAAAAATTACATGAACTACGGGCTTACATATTTATACCCATAGGCTAAGAAAAATCCTAACAGAATACGACTCAAACTTTCCTAAAGATAAAAGGAATCAGATAAAGTCCTTATTGGACACTAAACACACTTTCCTAAAGATAAGAAGGAAACTAACAAACTTATCCTAATTAAAAGATACAAGCCGCATCCTCCTCAAACTCGGTCTTCTCTGGATAAGATCTTCCCGAATCTAACAAGAATCCGACTACTGTTGGTGGTTGGTTTAAAATAACCCCCATCGGCCGATGTAGAACCCTAGGCCGATACTAGCTTCGAGCCGATATGGATCCTGAGCTGGTGGGGACTTCGGGGCTTACCAAAATCTGGCGTTAACAATATCATGGAGTGTTTATTTTGTGGATGATGGATGAAATGGACGCTAGATTCCTGTAACATACCAAAAATTCGAATTTTGAATTTTGACTTCAACTAAATAGTAAAAATGTGTTTTCGAGTTGATGACCAAAATTTTTCAAATATACAACCTAGGTAAGGTTAAATTAGCTGGTGCCCATATGCAAATTAGCAAACAATTTAAAACTTTTCTTTCCTAATTTAACTTGACATGCAAACCATGTGCATACTTGCATAAACCCAAGATGTGGTGTGTAATTTGAGTCCTTTTAAATGTTTTTGGATCTTGAAAGCATTATATACTAGGCCTCATGAACACAAGTATGCATCCCTGTTAATTTATATATATATAATAAAAGCATTATACTAATTGTCACCTTAAGTACCATTAGTCCAACTCAAATATATACACACTAGTGCATAAGGATCTTGTGAGTTTGAGCATGGTGAATTGAAAGTAAAGCCTAACAACATCATCTCTGGTTAACTGCAAATCAAAATATAATTTTACAATCATTTAAATATGTATTTAAAATAAGAACACTTAAAGGTAGGTGAACTCATCGAATATTTAAAAATAAGTGATGCAATATAAAATCATGGGGAAATTTATATAGGTACTATTCAATATATATATGTCACTGGAATGCTGGTATAATTTAATATGTACAATTGATACCTCAAATAATTAGGTCAAAACAGTCAAACTATAAATTATTTCTAAACCCTAATCGGCAAAATTGATACACATCTCATATGTGTATTTTATCACATGAAAATGTATAGAGGATATAATTTATTCAAATACTAATCTATTTATCATGAATTAATATAATTTTTCCAGATTTTATTTTATAGTTTTTGACCTTCTAAAAATTCAAATTAATTTTGGCTGGACTGAATTTATTTATTTTCCTGAGAATAAGATATAGAGTATTTTTGTGTGAGACCAAAGAAAATGGAATCTAGGTATTTTTATCTATCTCCAGAAAAATCCACATTAATTTATCATGCATAAAAATTAAGTTATGGAATTTTAAAGAAGAGAGAAAGAAAATTAAATAGGGAAAAATCCTAACACTCTCCTAACAGTGTGTTCACCTAGTCACCTACCCATCTCTCTCACTTTGCCTATGTTTGCATCACCCTGGACCCACCTATCGGTCTTTCTGTCTAACTCCAATTCGGTAGAAAATGTCCCACCGCTCAAGCTGAGAGAGAGAGACAGAGAGTGAGGGAGAAAGCGGCGCCGGTGGTGCTCGACGCGTGTCCATCACCGTGGCAGCCGCCGAGCTCGCCATATCATCTCCCAGTAGCGTCGCCCTGTCTTTCACTCCACATCTGCGCCGATTCAGCCGAGAGAGAGAGCTCTCCTTGCCTCCGTTGCTCTCATCTCCATCGTCGGTCGTGGGGACGACGACCATCGCCACCGCCATTGAGCCACGGTCGTCCCTCCTCTTCCTGTGTTCTGTCACCTCCATAAGGTGCCGATCTCATTCCCTCTAACCTCATCTCATGTCATGCAGTGGTGATGCCGGAACACCGCCGTGCCCACGAGAGCTCCAGAGCGCCGCCGCTTTGACAGCATCGTCGTCCGGCCATCCTCGACCAAGCCAAGCCAAGCCGCCACGCCGTCGTCTTCATCGTGATCCCAGGAGGCCGCCGACCGAAGGAATCGAACCACGAAGCCGTGAAAAAGGAGATCGGCCTCTTTTTCCCCAATTCCGGCCGCCGGGCTCCATACTCAAATTTGTCTTCTACGGTGAGCTCCAGAGCAATTCCTCACTCGTGGAGCATCCTTGCGTGATTATTGAGTTGTCCCCCACCTCTTCTTAGCAGATCAAAGACCAAGAATCGATGCCACCGTTGCTCTGCTAGCTCCTGTCGCCGCCGGAGTTCTTTCAAGCCGCCATCGTTGTCCGAGCATCGCCGACCCTCGCGCGCCCTTCGGTGAGTCTCCAAGAACCCCATAGAACCACATGCATGCACCCTCTCGCACTAAACCGTACCAAAGCTCAACATGCGTCGTCAACCCGAGAGCTACCGCCGCTTGTGCCGTCGTCGCCATCGATTCCGGCCACCTCAGCTAATGAAACCACCACCGACAGCTTCGCCTTGAACCCCTCTCCATTTTCTCTGTAAGCCGCCCACAGAGATCGGCCACCGTTCGCCATTGCCGCCGGTGAGAACTTCTCCAGAGCATTGCTGCCTCTGCTTCTCCAGCCGCCGAGCCACTGACGAGTGGGCCCCACTTAATTAAGCGATAAAGATTCGGCTTAGTGATAATTTAAAACTTGCAAGGTTCTAAGTGTAAAATTCTTTAGTATGACATATGGGACCAAGGACTTATTTGTAATATCTAAATACCTCGGGGACTCTTAATGGAAACTATATTAGCACGTGCTTATGGATTGCGGGTTGATTCCTGAGAACCATAGGGACCTTTCTGCATAATACCAGAGACTGACCTGTGGACCCTAAGGATTTATAATTTGGAAATATAAAAGAAAATAGCTAGAGTAATATCTTTTCAACTGAAAATTATCTCAAAATTGTGAAATTCATATAAAATCAAATATAACTCATTTTGAGGTGAAACCAACTTCAGTAGGTTCATAAAATTGTGAACTTTAATGTTGTAAAATAAAATCCTATGCTCACAGTATGATATTTATTTCTAAAATTATAAATAAGAGATAGTTAACATAAAACTTGTAAAATTTATAGAAAATCCATTTATACTCTAAATGGAGTGAACTAAATTTCTGTAGAATCAGCAAAGTATGAACTTTAATTTAGTAAAATAAAATATGACACTTTCTGTACAGGAAACAGTACTAATAATATATATAGTAAAATAACCACCACATGTATAATTTAATTTCTAAAATTCATAGGAAATTCATACTAGCTCTAAAAATTATGAAACCAATTGTATTAATCTTAGAAAACAATCCTCCTCTTTCTAGTAAGGTTAACTTGATGAAAATCATATATTAAAAATGTTTCACAACAATATATAAGTAGATAATACTGTATGTCAATGCAAACATGGAAAATTCATAACTCCCAAACAAAAAGAGATAAAATAGGAATTCTTTTACCTAAATTCATCTTAGGTCAGAACCTATCCATTGTGCACAAATCATGCATTTTAGAGCATTTTGTATTTTTCATATAATTTGGTATTTATTTGCATATCGTGCCATTTGTATAGATAACTTGCATCAACGGTGAAAGAGTGACTTAGGTGGTATTCACATTGTTCCAAATCAAGGCAAGTTATACCTCCCCTCTCCTTTGATCACATTGAAAACCATGATTTGGAAGATGAAAAGTGTTGTTTGTAAAACTGCAGATGTATTTGATTAAAAACGATATTTGAAACTTAGTAAATGGTAGCTATGACCTTATTGCTGCATAATCTACCTTGTTATGTTATTACCCCTTCATTTGTAACCATAGGATGGATTTGATTATTTATAAATGCTCAATAAAGTCTTTATATGCATTTATATATGCCATTTGCTTAGCCATGCCTAGAACTATGCAAATGAACAATCTTATAACTTGATAAATGGAATTTTGACTATTTGGTAAATGCTGGATTGAAAATGAAAATGTTAAATATTTGTGAACTAAAATGTGAGTAAAATGATTTTGGACTTGGGCGAGAAGTGGTGTGCATATGGTGGTAGTTGCACGCTGATAGGGGGAGTGTTCGCCTGAGTTAATTAAGGACTGAACTTCGTGTCACCAACTTAAGTATATCATACATCCACATGTGCTATTATGGGGTGGCCTTAGCTAATTAAGTTACTTAAAGTCTAACCTTGCATATTGGTAGGCCGAAGTAGAATGAATTAGTCTAAGCGATGATTCATAGGAACTACCTATTTACTCCGTTGATTAATGGGTAGTTTAGGCGTCTAAGTCTGTCCAATTCAATGGTATAGTGCCTTGTGGGGGAATGGATTCAGGATATCGTTGTTTCTTCTAGGACTATCTAAAAGGGTTATCTTCCCAGTCGGCTACTTGTGGTTTCGGGTAGCCAAGCTTCCGCAGATCAGTAATTATCTGGCCATTTGGCCTAGGTTCTTAAATAAAAATGTAGAGTAAAGTTTATTTGTGTTTACTCCTTATTATTCTGATTTTCATTGCTTAGATGAAAGTGTGGAACTAGAGCTTTTCCTGGGATCTAGTTCTACACCGGTATGAGTATTGAGCATTTGGGATGTTGTAGAGTTTTAGCGAATTTTGTCAAGTCTCCTGAGATGTGTAACACATCTAGTCGCCATCTTCGTGTGGTTTGACGGGCATGTCTCAGGCTGAAGTTGACGGGCATGTCTCAGGCTGAAGTTGACTGGCATGCTAAAGTCCCAGCAATATCCCCTATGCTCTCTACTCGGCGCTTCAGGTTTTATACTATGTATGTCATTTGACTTGATAGGGCAGCAATGAGGTTGGATGGTTATTGCTTTACTTGATTATTATTGGACCCCATCCAACTAGATATTTTGCACTATCACTTCAGATAACTTACATAATATTTAACCCGGGGTGTCCTCACAATTCCAGTGTAGAAGTTTAGCATACGTGGATGTATGTGGCATGCATGATCTTGATCATGAAAGTATGAAAAGCATCTCACACGGGTCACAATATTTTGACAAAGCTCAATGCAATGTCAAGCAGCCAAAATAAATATAAGGTTTGCAAAATGAATCATATTCGGCCTTAGTAGGTAATCACATAGTCAAAGAAGAGTATTGCTCGAAAAATTTAATTTTCGCAAATATAAAATCCCAAGTATCATGACAATTAGATAGGAATTCCTTTTTGTCATCTCCATATCACAAATATCAATTACCTAGATTAGCAAGGGTTTCTATGATAAATGTTTGTTCACAAGTAACAAGTGTTAGCAAAGAATAAAGAGTATACATGCCAACCATAGAAAATTTTATTTGTTGAGGAGCATTGTTTTTAATTTGGAGTCAAACTAAATTTTATTCGAATTTTTCATGAAGGTTTGACTCACAAACGGGGGAGGACAAAGAAGGGGGCGCGCAAACCAGACTACACAACGAAGGGGTGACAGAGCTTGGCCAGGCAGGGGTCGGGCGAACACTTGGTTCGGCCGACCCAGCCAGGGCTCGGTTCTGGCTGCTGAATTTCGTGCACAGCCGTGGGTCTGTGTTCATCTCATTGATGTGTCGAGTTGATGCTGTTGCGTGTCGGAAGTTCGAAGTACTCCCCCCACACTTGCTTTTTGTACCTAGACTTTATTAAATATAAAGAAACAAGGGCTTCTACTGGGGTAAAGTACCAGTGAGCCAAATTTTATTCAAATCAATCTAAAATTATAAAGGCACTTACATTGAAAGAGAAACAATGAATGAAATGAATAAATTAAATAAATAAGAAGCACCTATTAAAATTATTAAATAGATGAGGAGACATCTATTTGGCATAGTAGCTATCCTCCTTCCCCATCTCTGCGAATGCGCGCTTGATTTTAGCGCACATCCCGCGGCTCAAGGTCTGAAAATCATGCCTCAATTCAGCTAACTCGACCTTCCTTTCCACGTCACGGTCGCGAAACTCCTTGTTTTCCAACTGGAGTTTCTTGACAAGGCCTAAGAGCTTTGAGACCATGGGCTTTGGTGATTTCTCACTGTTGCTTTGGTATTGCCCTGACTCCCGTCTAATGGGCGGTGGCGTCAAGTGGCGCCTCATGGAAGGTGAGGAATCCACCGACTCCACCGCCTCCCTCTTCTCCTCCGGAGTCAAGGGTCGATACAACCCCTTTGCATAGCCACCGCCAGGGGTTCTAACCTCCATGATCCTGAAACGTTCTTCCCGCGGAGTCTCTGGCGAGACGGTGGGTGCCTTGTACTTGTGCATAACCACATCCCCCGCCTTGGTCAGCAGGGTGCCCATATATTTCTCAGCGGCTGGGGCATGGTCTTCATCGGATCATCTTGGAATAAGCGCCGCACTGTTTTCTTAGGCCCTAATTCGGCCGTCGTCGACCTTCTGGTGGAGGAAACTCCCCAGATCTTCATCTTCTATCTATGTCGTGGCGAGAGGGATCGCGCAACCGAACAGGGAGCTGAGATGGGACGAAGGGGGGTCGGCCGACCCCTGGTGGGCCCAGCTGGCCTCCATCTTTTTCTATTTTTATTATTTAATTACTTTAACAGAGGAAAACAACAATTTACATGGTTGGGTTGAACGTTAGAAAAAATCAATGTGGTTCAAAATCGATTAACTCGATGACGTCCACTTCTTCATCTAAAAAATCATTTGGCTCTAGGAAGACTTTTAAACGTTGGTTGTCTACCTTAAAAAGGTTACTTGCGTCCTCCCGAAGTGTGATGGCTCCGTGTGACGAGGTGTCGATGACGTCGAATGGCCCTTCCCATTTACTTCGAAGCTTCCCGTGGCCAAATAACTTTACCCTGGAGTTAAACATTAATACCTTATCCCCTGGCTTGAATTTCTTAACCTTGATCCTCTTACCGTGCCAGCGCTTAGTTCTCTCTTTGTAAATCATTGAGTTGTGGTATGCTCTGTCCCTCCATTCTTCTAATTCAGATATTTGCATTTTTCTCCACTCCCCAGCTCCTTCAAAGTCCATATTCCAGTTTCGGATGGCCCAATATGCTTGGTGTTCAAGTTCTACGGGGAGTCAGCATGACTTCCCGTAGACTATCTGGTATGGGGGCATACCGAGTGGTGTCTTGTACGCTGTCCAATATGCCCAGAGAGCATCGGGTAACTTGTCCTTCCATCCTGTTTCCATTTTAACAACTGTTTTTTGCAGGATGTTTTTGATCTGCTTATTTGAAGTTTTAGCCTGCCCACTTGTTTGATGACGGTAGGGTGTGGCAATGTTGTGTTTAGCGTCCAGTTCCCGTAAAAAGCCTCTGAAGGTTTTATCAATAAAGTGTGATCTGCCATCGCTTATAACCATTCTTGGAGTTCCAAAGCAAGGGAAGATTATCTCAGAGAACATCTTCTTGGCATGTTTGGCATTTACAGCTCCCATTGGCATTGCTTCAACCCACCTGGACACGTAGTCGACTCCCACAAGGATATACTCGCAGTCACGGGACTTTGGGAAAGGTCCCATGAAGTCGATGCCCCACACATCAAATATTTCTACTTGAAGATTGTAGGTGAGGGGCATTGCATTGCGAGCAGTGATCTCTTTGTGTCACTGGCAGCTCTGGCATCTTCGAACAAACTCCTTGGAGTCTTTATACATAGTTGGCCAGTAAAATCCGCTCGGCCAAATCTTGGCTTGCGTGCGGAATGCACCATAAAGCCCACCATATGGCGACAAGTGGCATCTCTCAATGATCTACAGGCCCTCCTTTGTTGGCACGCACCTTCTCAGCAGTCCATCTAAGAAGACTTTGTATAGGTACGGCTCATCCCATAGATGACGGCAACTTTCATGCTTCAGCTTTCTTCTATTCTCCCCTGGTGGTACGTAGCCTGAAACCATGAAATTCACAATGTTTGCATACCATGGGTTGGAGTTTGTCACCGTCATTAGCATGTCATCTCGTAGGAAATCATTTATCAGCGGTTCCTGCATGTTAGTGATTTGCAAGCGCGACAAATGATCTGCCACGAAATTCTCTTCTCCCTTTTTATCCTTAATTTCTAGATCAAATTCCTAGAGTAGAAGGATCCATTTTAACAGATGGGGATTAGCATCTTTCTTGGTTAGCAGGTATTTTATAGCAGCATGGTCGGTATAAACAATCACCTTTGCTCCTATCAAGTATGATCTAAATTTGTCTATAGCAAAAACAACAGCTAGGAGCTCCTTTTTAGTTGTCGCATAATTTAATTGAGCTCCTATCAATGTTTTGCTAGCATAGCAGATTGCGTGATGTTTCTTATCCTTGGTTTGGCATAAAACTGCACCAATAGCATAATCGCTCGCATCACACATTATTTCAAAGGGGAGCGTCCAATCAGGAGGTTGAATGATTGGAGCTGAGACAAGCGTCTTTTTAAGGATATCAAAAGATTTTAAGCACTCATCATCAAACTCAAAGGGTGCATCCTTAGTTAAAAGGTTTGTTAGGGGGCTAGAGATCATAGAAAAATCTTTGATGAAACGCCTATAGAACCCCGCCTGACCAAAAACTGCAGATTCCCTTGACATTCATAGGAGGTCAGAGCTAATCGATTACATCTATCTTTGCTCTGTCCACCTCTATTCCCCTTTCGGACACTCGGTGCCCTAGCACTATCCCTTCTCGGACCATGAAATGGCACTTTTCCCAATTAAGCACCAGGTTCTTTTCTTGGCACCTTTGCAAGACCTTGTCCAAATTTTGGAGACAATGATCGAAAGTTTTCCCATAGACGAAAAAATTGTCCATGAAGACTTCCATGATTTCTTCGATCATGTTGAAAAAGATAGACATCATGCACCTCTAGAAAGAGGCTAGTGCGTTACACAAGCCAAAAGACATTCTACGGTAGACATAAGTTCCATATGGGCATGTGAACGTGGTCTTACTTTGGTCATCAGGATGGATGGGGATTTGATGATAGCCAGAGTACCCATCAAGGAAACAGAAGAAGGAATGAGTCGTCAGCCGTTCCAACATTTCATCAATGAAGGGTAGAGTGAAATGATCCTTCTTTGTAGCCTTGTTGAGCTTTCTGTAATTGATACACATCCTCCATCCCGTGACGGTTCGTTGACAATTAACTCATTTTTAGTGTTTTCGATGACCGTCATTCCTCCCTTCTTTGGCACAACCTGGACTTGACTAATCCACTCACTGTACGGCACGGGATAGATGATCCCGGCATGCAGGAGTTTCAAAATCTCTTCCTTAACAACTTATCTCATCGTGTTATTTAGCCGTCTTTGGGGTTCCCTCGATGGCGTGCTCTCGGACTCTATAGGTATGCGATGGGTGCAGAGAGCGGGACTAATTCCCTTGAGATCTTGAAGAGAGTAGCCAAGAACAGAGCGATGTTTTCCTAACACAGCTAGAAGACGAATGGTTTCGTCCTCAAAAAGCTTGTCACTTATGATGACAAGAGCTTCCTTGTCGCCATGTAGAAAAGCATAGCGAAGGCCCTGTGGAAGGGGTATTAGCTCGATTGGAGGCCGTGGTGGCGGCTTTATGGAAGGCAACTCAAAAAGTTCGCCTGATTCTTCTTCTTCCTGGATGAAATCAGGGGCATCTTGTTCAAGAGAAGATTCAGGGGGCTCATAAGGAAGAACAGCCATCACTTCCTCCGCAGATTCTTTTTCAGGAGGGGTGTCGGTCAAGGCATTTCTTGACCGCGAAAATGGGATGGAAAACTTATCCCCTCCTAAAGAGATTTCAAGGCTTCCTAAGGGCGGGATGTCGATGAGAAGTCCCTCTCTATCAGATGCCCTATTAGAACGTCAAAGTCTTGGATTTCAAAAACATGGAAATCCAGGATAGCCTCTTTGTTGTTGTGCTGGACAGGTATGTCTTGTATGATCCCAAATCCTTTAATTAATTGTCCAGCTGAGTGTTTGAAGAATTTGTTGGTCGGAGTTAGAGCTCTATCGCCTAAATAGGCAAAAGTGAATGATTCTGAGATAAGATTAGCACCGGCCGTTGGACTGTACAGAATGTCTATTGTATTCCCTTCTATTTGTCAAGGAATGATGCGAGAAGAGGAGTTAATCCGAATTACTTCGAAAGAGAACTCCGCCTCTTTCAGCCATTCGTTGCTCATGATTATGGTTAACTCCCGAATAGTTTCTTTGAGATATTCATCTTCTAATGGGTCGGGAGGTGGAGTAGGAATAGGTGGCTTCTTTTTGCTGAAATAATTCAGGGTGTTTCCATAATCTTCATGAAAATCATCCCCGAATTCTGGAGAGCATCCTAGAGTTCAAATTTCTTCGTACTCCGGTGTTGGTGGTTCAGGGGAGGACTCTTTAGTCGAATCTATTGATGTGGAAAGGTTAGGTTCAGGTTCGACTATTGAAGGTTCCTCGTGATTCGACACGGGTGCCTTCTGGAGGGGTTCGGAAGATTGCTTTATGAAGGAAGTGTTCTCCAAGATTCGATCTAGAATTTCCCTGCCTTCGGATAGGGTTTTATGCATGAATGACCCTCTGGCAGTGATGTCGAGATGAAATGCAGATGCCTTGTTTAAACCTGTATGGAAATGTTGCAGCAAAACATAATCGGGTACAAACAAGTTTGGACTAGATCATACTAATAAAGTAAATCTGGCCCAAGCTGCACCGATCGATTCTTTCTCGCTCTGCTGAAAGCTAAGGATTTCTACTCGTAGGGCCGTAATACGGGTTACAGGGAAGAAAGTGAGGCAAAACCTGTATCACAACTCACCCCATTCACCATTTACAGTCCCAACAATAAGTGTGTACCATTGCTTCGCTCTCTCTTGAAAAGAGAAAGGAAACAACTTTCACCTTATGGTGTCTTGTGTCATGCCTTGGATCATAAAGCATGAACACAACTGCTCAAACTCTCGCAGGTGATGGTATGGGTTTTCTAGCCCAGAGAAAGATTTTTTCCTAACCAAGTTTATGAATTCAGGGCAAATTTCGTAGCCAGGTGTAAGAATTGGCTCCGATGAAGCAGGTGGTTCATAAAATTCGCCCCTAGGAGCAAATAATTTATAAATGGATTGATGCTCCATGGCAGAGAAGCGTTTACAGGAAAACTTCTCTAAAGGTAGCGGGGGTAAAGGTAGAAAGAAAGAAAACTAAAAAGATACGAGGACGAACAAGGTTCGGAGATAAACAGCAATAGTTCCTGGCAACGGTGCTAGAAATGCTTGTTGTTATTTCTTACGTTCACAGATAAAATCCGCAAGCGCACGGAGATACCACTATAGCACTTCACCAAGGAGTATTCCAAGGTATCAAATTTCCACAGGGAACATGTGTGTTTAACTCTTCTTTAGGTTCATCCAAGGACACAAGACAAATGCAGGCCAAAGGATAAAGAGAATCTTCTAATGTGGTACAGGGTCGTTTAGAAAGCTTAACTTTAATCCTATCGATATACTTCAGGCACTGGCTTGCTCGCTGCTACCAGAATGCGCTCTACTCTGTACCCGGACAGGGAGGACTATGGTGATCTCGAGGGCTGTCACCACCTCTACACCAACCTCTGACTGTGGGATACGCAGCAAACACTGATAATTAACAACCTAGACACCACGTCTATAATATTAATTACTACTTTAGTGTTTATAACTCACCAAAACAATCACTATGAGCAATAGTAAACAATGATCCAGCAAGCTAAATAGGAACTAACTAAGTATACCACACAAGATAAATCTCAATTACTCAATTAGAGCAAAGTAATTGATAAGGTACAAAAGAAATAGAGAGAGATACCGACAACTCCAGAACTCCAACTCTTTCTTCCTCACTCTCTCCCTTATTCTAAGTATACATAAAAGAATACAAAGATTTTCTTATAATTCAGCTCAAGTCTTGGTGTGTGTACAAGTGAGAAAGAGGGAGGTATTTATAGGGGGAGGTGCCTTGAGCATGTGAAGTTCCTTCATGGGATCCTAAGGGCATATTCCCTTTCCTCTTGCCAAGTGTCCCTTCTGGAGTCGGTAGTTGCACAAGAATGGTCACAATCATCTTAAGATGTTGGTAACTATATGCACGTGAAAGATGTGGTCGAGAGGAGCCAGGCCTGGATCGGCCGAACCCAGGGGTATAGTGTTCCTTCGGGAGTTGGCCCATTTGGATGTGATTTTCTTGGATAATTGGGCTTATGACTCCATATGTTTGAATAGGAATGTAATTCTTCTCCTCTTTTATGTATATTTCCTCTCAACTTTGGTAATTTATCACCTGCATACAAATATTAACCAACACTTATGGAAATTGTTAGAATTAAGCCCTACCACTATGTTGGTTATCTCACATTTACAGATTTATGCAGGTATTGATGGCCTAAAAGTGGTCTTTAGTAGCCGTCAACAACACCGACCACTGTATTTGTAGAGTATGGGAATCGTTGGAACCAGGATATTCGCGAGAGTCGATCAAGCAAACAAGAGACAGAGATTTATACTAGTTCGGACCCTCAAGGTGAGTAATAATCCTACTCCAGTTTATATAGATTATTAACGAAAAAACGCTTGGAGTACAATAAGGAATAGAACAATTGACTGATTTGCGTGGACTAGAGGCTGCCAAGAATGGTCCGGCGAGACCTATTTGGAGAATATGGCAAATACTTCCTCCGAATTGCTTCTGGGTATAGATTTGAATCTGGCTTGTAACTGGTTTTTTCCGATCTGAACACTAGGACGTTCTTAAATAGTAGAGATTTTTCTCTTCTCCAAGTAAAACTCGGAGAGACAGAATAGAACATGATACCGAACAGACCTTATCTTTCTCGACTAGCACTCTGACACCTTTTATTTCAGAAAGATAATTTTCTTCTCTTTTAACCATATTTTCTTAACTAAATAATACCTTCTCATATACTATCGGTTATATGGTTCTATTGTATTTCATTAACCCATATATAGGAGGTATGTCTTATCTTTAACACTGACAGTTATAAAAATATTATTTTATTTTGCCTACTTTCAACTTGGGCTTATAATATAACTTTTAAATTATACAATCAACTATTCACATTTATATGGGAAATATGGAAAAAGATCTATTATCTATTTAATTATGAGAAAAATATTAGTCCAAAGTAACATATATGTAAAAAAATAAGATACAATACGAAAGAATTAGGGGAAATACCAATATAGTTATATACGTGCTGATAAGAGATAGTCATCATATATCATGTAGTGAGAAAAAAATACCTCAATCGAATGTCTTACTATCGAGCAAAATTGATGTTATTATTTTTATCTTTTTTTAGCCGAATCTATCTAACCATAATTAATCAGCCTGTGTTAGCAGAAGTCCATATTGTCGTGCATCAATATATCATGAGATTATTAGTAATAACTAAGTAGACCGACCCAGTCATACTGTGCATAGACGATAAAGCTGTAGTGAAGTTAGTATAGCACGAGACTATCAGCTAATAGACAACTCATCTTTAGTTGTGCTATAAAAAAAATAAAGTATTATGTATTCTTAAATGTTTTCATATTATATCATCCTTTAACCATTCTTTTTATTTAACAATAGCTAACGTTTTTTTCAATTTGAGCCATCCCATTCTATCCATCTCCAAGTTCGATGACTCTGCCGTCGTTCCACCTTCAAATCCAATGACTCTGCAACCACTTCGCACACTAATTCTCTCTCTCCTTTTTCTTTTTCCCTCCGACAGCTGGGAAACTGCTCTCCATCGGGTGGACTCTTGCCTCCTCGAGTCCCTGCAAGCCCGATACCCTCGGCCACAACGATGACCATGACAATAGTGTGCATGACGACCAGAGAGGAGAAAAGACATATCGATGGCTAAGAAGTACGACTGCGCATGCGAAGACAAAAAAAGAGGAACGATGGTGGATCATGGAGAAAGAGCGGTAATGACGGTGCGTGGAGTGCGGTGGTTTGAGAAGTTTGCTGTTGACATAATCTTCAACCAAGTTTGTTGTATTTTTTTTCTCCAAGTACTGTTGACTCACAAATCATCGTAAATATCGAATAACATAGCTAGTTTTATAAAATTTTAAGATAAAAACTGGAGTACTCGAGTATCTTGCCCTTCCTTCCCTTGGGTAAAAGAAAGAGAAATCTCCCATCTCGTCGTCTCCTCCGCTCCTTGCGTCATCTCGCTGCTGAACAGGGGAGGGGCGGCAATCTCCATCTGGCGAGCAGAGCAGGGGAGGGGAGGGGATCCTGGTGAGCATCCACATCCTCCTTCTAATTCATCTCTCTCTCCCTCCGGTAGTACTATTGTCTGGAATTTGCTTGCGTTAACCCTAGCTTCTCTTCTAGATCTGGAAGAAGCTCCTCTTAATTTCAGAGCCTTAACCTTAATACAAGTAACAGTTTGTTGTTTGTTCCTCCAAAAGTTTGGGGGTTCAACTGAACCCCCATGTCCCAAGTTGGATCCGCCCCTGGATCGCATATACTAGTGCATCAAAATATTTTAAGTGAAAAGGAAAAGAAGTATGAAACAGACACTGTTGGAAGTTTATATTTCCAAACTAGGATAGTGGAACTTCTGAATAATACTGAAAAATCTAATTCCATATGGAGTTATTGTAATTATAAGTTTTGTTTTGTTCTTTCTTGTTAGTTCTATGATAGCAGAATTCACAAATATGATAGTGTTTTCACCTATCATGAATTTGAAGAGCGCAACACATATTTTATATGTTGCTAGGAAGCAAGATGAACACATTGTTCTAAAAAAAAGTTGGCCCTAGGCGCCAGGTAGCTGCCCCAATTAGGCATTATCTATGGGGGCTCTTGTGCTGTTATTTTAGTGTTATATTGTCTAATTTCTATGTCATATACTTGCCAATAGTTTGGAATTCATTAGTCATGTTGGACCCAAACGGTGGCTAGGCGCCCCTAGGCACTAGGCTCTTGTCCTGCCAATCCAACCCTCTAATACCTTCTTGAACCATGAATGGACAGCAATTGTGCTTTTGGCACTAATGTACCTAACACATCTTTTTCTTTCCAAATTATCTCAAGACTTCCTAGTCCTAGATACTTTTACACAATGCTCAATGAGAAGTTCAGTAGCTATAGGGTACATCCATAGTAATGGATTGTCATCACAAGTTCAATAGAAACATAGAACAGCAAAAAAAAAAACGTAACACATAGTATAATGCGTTTGTTGTTTTCCTTAGAATACTATTGTTTTGTATTACTTACAGTTTGGATTCACATTCATTGTTCTGAATATTATTTTTGAATCCAAAGCATAATAACCATAGTACCATACCATTTAATTAGAGCAACTATGACATGTTGCTGTGATGTGTGCTTAGTACCAGGAAATTGGGAATCATTATGGGTAGGTTATGATTTTGAGTGATTAAAGGGGAGTTTTCGTTAGTTCGAGTTCTAGCAGCATAGTGAACGAGCTGGTATGTTTGCTTCATGTGAGCATCCCTCTTGGAATTGTCGATTAGCGTAAAATGCAATCTGACTAGCGAGCTTCACTTTGAAGCTTTAATTATGTATACAGCACAGTAGCAATTGCTGAAATGTGGATATTGCAATGCTTGCATTGAGGCAATAGATATGACATGGCAGATCGTTGTAAATCAGTTTTACTATGGCAGCAGTATTTCCGTGTGTCAATTTCTAGTTGCACTTTAGTGCATTGCTACAGTGATTGCTAACTCAGCACCACCTTCATGCTGTATAAATACTTTGGGTTTATTATAGTCTTGTTTTCTTTCCCCAAATAGGAATAATTTTCATGAGTTTTTACTTCTATGCAATTCGACATTTGGTGTGCTTTCTAGTGCGGTCTGTTTTTGTGTGCATTTAGGAAGCTGATTTTACCATCTGATTCAAGTTCAGATATCTACAATTATCTGCACAAATGGAATTGGGGGACAAGGCAGTAGGCTTTCTTTTAACCTTGACAAGTCTATCCATCTTTACATACTATACTTTCTGGGTCATCATCCTGGTTAGTAACTTCTAAGCATTTTACATTTCATTTCAAATGTAACATCTATGATTTTATTTCTGGATGATGAGTTTTCCTCTCTTTTTTTTCAATATAGCCATTTGTTGACAGTGATCACTTTGTCCACAAGTACTTTCTGCCTCAAGAGTATGCTATTTTGATCCCAGTGCTTGCCGGCGTGGTTCTCCTATCGTTCTTAAGCTTGTTTGTGGGTCTTGTGATGCTCAAGTCAAAGAAAAAGAAGAAGACCACTTGATCGAATTTAACCATATTTGTTTCTTGATTGCGATTGTGGGCTCTATACAAGAAAACAGGTTTCACATGATTCCGTTCTGTGTAGTGGTTTTTTGCATGTAAGTAGTTCACCTATATTATTATTATTATTTCATTTTTGTAGTTGGGTTGTCAATTAAACTTGAAGTGCATATTTATATGTTCGTGGCTAACTTCGCCTGGACAGTCAGAGGACGTTATGCTGATGGAAAAAGCCATATATGCACTTCTTATGATTACGTTGTTTGTAGTAGTTATTTCATGTGCCACGCTCTGAAATGCACGTACACCACAGCAGGTAATGCGTATGCACCGAAAATGTTAAATTACGACGCGATGTCATGCTAATAGTATGCGAGTAGAACTTACAGAGACCAGGTTTTATAGGACTGTAAAATCATTGACTACATTCATGCTGACAGTTTAAGCAGAAAACCGGATTAAGAAAAGAAAACTCAGCTTCATATCCTAGAGTCATGACTAGACACAATAAGCTTTCCGAACCACCCCCATCAAATAACATTAGATGGTGCCACTTTAGTACGAAAAATTCATAGGCAGATACCGACTGTTACATACTTGTATTGATGTATGTAACTAAACAGATAGTAGCCAAAGGTAGATCGATGTTAAAATTTCTCACTACGAGTACAACCAAGACGTAAGACTCAAATAACATTATGATGCTACTTTAGTTAAGAAAAATTCATAGGCAGGTACAGCATACTTTTATTGATATATATGTAATTAAACAGACAGCAGCCAACACTACGAGTACAACCAAGACATAGGAAAGAGCTGCTACAAAAATAATTTGGTTAGATTCACTGAATCAGAACTATGTGAAAAACTTAATCAGTTTGGTCGACTTCCATTGCTTCAAGAGAGTCCATGAGAATCTCTCTTAACTTGCTTCTCCTGTCTTTGGCCAAGCTAATGCATTCCTGCAGAAATCATAGGTCAATCAGGTGTATCCTCTGCAAACATATAGCTGTCTATGGACACATGGTTTGCTAAGTTTTCAGGATCAAATAGAACAAACAAATTAGTGAAAATATATGTGCTGAACTTGGGGCTAGTTTCGTTTGCTACCTTGTCAAAATGTACTCCATCAAGACCCTAGCATATCAAAATTTTGGTAATGCCTATATATTCCTCTTACATAAGATAATTTTGGTACCAAACTAGTTCTCCATCTCCACACCCTATTAAAATTTATCAATGCCAAAATTTTGGCATCCAAATCTTGGTAGAGTAGAGAGCCAAACCAACCCTTGATAACAGAATAAGAATACAAAATATCATCAAAACATAAAACCCAGTAGTTTCTTAACTTCAGACAGCTGCTATTTTGTCCTGAATCAAATATACAAGTATAATTCCTTTCTTGTCAAATATGTGAAGCTTGTTTCACGCCTGAATACTTAGTATTTACCAAAAGCCAACAAAAATGCTACCATAAATACTACGAAAACTTTGTTAAGCACAGATTAGCTACAGACCTTAATAGTTGCCATAGATGTCACTGCACCTCCAGGTTTTTGTATTGACACTATTTGGTCTGAAGAATCGAGAACAATAGTCACAGAAGTCTCTATTATTGATTCCTCTTCAGCAGTTGGATCCACTAGAACATTATCCTTGTGAAGTGCACATGTAAGGGAAAATGGAATATTGGTAATCGTAAGCTTCCTCTTTTCTCTGTTTACCAATTCATATTTGGCTTTGCCTTCATTGCCCCCAACAGTAAATACTCTACCATCATCACCAACAGATACCAAAGGAATTTCCACTGCATAGTAATGAAAATTAATTAAAGCACCATGAGATGTTAACATGAAGAAAATGGAACAGACCATGTGATGCAGATGCACGAACTTTCTATAAAATGGAAAATGAAAAGCATAGAGCAGTGAGTTTTGACCAGATAAAACTTCCACGTCAAATCTAGCAGGACTTACCTTGCGAAGTGATTTTTTTTTTAATTTCAAGAATCATAAATGTCCAGAAAATAATCAGTAATATCCTTTGCATAAAAATCTTTTTGTAACTACAATGTTTTTATCTTTTTTCCCCATCGGGTTGGGTATAATAACAGGATCACATACACAGCCACACTCCACACTCTGCCTAGAGCTCATAAGGTCCAACGAAGCACACCTTCCATTAAACTATTTATACAAGCTTCTCATGCACATAAACCACCAAATATAATAAAAAGTTTGTGAGACAACCGCACGAAACCATATTAACTGAAAGACCACTTAACATCTTTGCAACATTGACTCCAACATTAAATTCTTTCAAATGATACAAAACAGAATGTGGATCAAGCCACCCCAACTCTGATGAGTCCCTTTTCTCAATGTTAAATTTAGGGGAGTATTCTCCACTGAAAATTCTCCCCGTCAAAGAACTTTACAAATCTAAGAGGTTTGATAAGTAATACTCCCTCTATTTTAGCATATAAGAAATCATATGAGTTTGCAGAAGGATTAAATAAGGCTATAAAACCAACAGAAAGCGCTATTATATGATAAACGAGGAAAAACTATACGCCATATAAAATGAAATAGATGGGGGCATATATTTGTGGCTACTAATTAGTTTTATATATGCGGTCTGCCTGAAGTTTCACTGGGTAGAATAGAAAAATCAACCATATTTACATGTTAAACTATTGTATAAAAAAATTAAACCAACTACGGATGTATAACACTTAGTTGCATGCACCAACCAATTCAACCAAAAGCTTAAGCTGATGTAGAAGGATGGACAATTCACTTATTCTTTAACACTGCTCGTCGGTCTAGGCTCCCTCCTACCTCACACTTACAATATAAGGGCTGCCAGCTTTTTATTTAAACAGTCCCAGATAGGATTTGAACTCAAGACCTCTTGGTTGTGATTCAAAATTGAATTGCATGCACCAGAAAGTTCACCCAAAAGTTTGACTAATGGAGAAGAATAGGTAATTTACTTATACTTCAACACTGTAAAATCCAGTTAATTCCATGAGTCAATTTTAGTTATAAAAAAAATATTTAATGAGGGCACTAAATCTGTAATATGATTCATACTGACTGAATAAAGTACTAACTGCTGGCACATAGTACAAATAGCATATTTACATTTCAAAATGAAGAGTAATTAAGTAGTTAAAAATGCCAAATCAAGATACGCTATCAGAAACAAGGAACATACAATGTGTAAATGCAGCCACGGCTGAGATTAGTGCAGCGTCGAACAGAGACCCATCAGCATTCAAACAATAGACATCCTGTAAAGTTGAGATGTCAAGAAAAGAATTGAAGTATAAAACAAATACTTTTTGCAAACTTGTTTTTGGACGGGCATTGCCGGAACTTATTTTTGTGCCATTGTTTGTTCCTTTACAAGAGCTGTGGTCGATGTTGTACTTTACACCCACCTCTATTAAAGATCTTCAGCAGCCAGATGTACATAGAAATGTTGTGTTGTTTGCATTTTGGCAATATTTTCCATTAAAAAAAGTGCATTCTTTTGCACATGCGTGTGTAATTTTTGCACATGTGTGTTTAAGTTGTTCATTGATCTCATCTAGTGGTATATATGATTTTCTAATTTCAGTGTACTAGTTAGCATTTATCGCAATGCTCATGCACAATACTAGTATACTGGCAAATCTCACATCACAAGTTCAGGTGTAATGCAGCAAGCAACCGCAGGTAACAGATTTGGTGCTGCCACCTGAACTACTTTTTTAGGGAAACAGCAGGGGAAGTTCCTTTTGGAGTTTCCGTTAAAAAATGGGCAAATTTGTTCAGTGTCATAAAAACAAAATGGCAGTAGGAAAACAACATCGCAAATAAACAAAACCTTCCAAAGACCATTAAGGACACAGAAAATTCTTGAGAATACCATCCCTGTCAACCTTTTCCCTCCATATCATGTTTCCGCCTACTAGGACAAAGATAAAAAATAAAAAATACATGTTATCAGACATTCTCCTCATCTCTCTTAACGTTCTGGGTGCTTCTACAGCATGATTGAGGACAAGCACCGAGCATGTGCGACCACACATGACGTGCTTCAATTTTCAAAATAGCAACGAATGGTGAGCATGGCATAGAACAAAACAAGAAGGTTCCATTTTTATGAACATATAGAAGAGATAAGAGGAAAATTGACAGGAGCAGCACAGAGATGGTGACATGGCAAGATTGGCAAGATGTTCTAACGTCCGGCAGCAGTTGTGGAGCACCGAGGCAATGCGCTCAGTGGCAGTGGTGCTCTAAGCTCCCTAGGCAGTTCCAAGGCCATTTTGTCCACACCCTTTATATCATGCTACAGAACTCCAGGCGCTGGATCTGGTCCCATGTCACAGATAAAGGCAGTATGGGGTTGCCAGCCACCATGTTTGAGGACCTGCCCCATGTGGAGGTCATAGCCGTCATGGCCAAGATGCTCTGGATGGACACGCCAATGCCATCACGAAATCTGACCTCAACGTGCTCTCAGTGGCAGTGGTTTCAGAGGATGTGGCAGGTGGGAGACACTAATGGCATCATCCTACGACGCAGCATGGGGTGAAGAGGTCTGTGGCCACGTGGCATGAGAAGAATAGGCACGTCTGTGACTGTGTGATACGAATTACAGAGAAGAAAGGGAAGCACAGGAGAAAGGAGGAAAATGCATAAAATGCCATGTGGGCCCAACTAGTAGAAATATAGGAAGACACAATAAATAAAGGGTCACTAACAGTCATGGGGAAAATGCGCTGGTGATGGTATTCTCCAGCTTTTGTGGGGTTCGCAAATAGTATTTGGCAGCATGTCACATTCACTATGGTATTTTCCAACTCCAATTTCCATGTGATTGTATTGAGCAAATTTGTTTTAAAAGATTCAGTTTTATGAACAAGCCTAGAAGGGGGGAAAAACAGGGTAGCAGACTAAAGCGTATTAGTATTCATCCATTTTCCCAAACAATCTTCAGCATTTTCTTGTTCTATGCATGACTAAATCCCCTTTGAACTTTTTTTTAGCATTAAAAAAAAGCCCAAGTAAGATATTTATTTAGTTCTGACTTTTCTGGGGAGACAAGATTCACTAATAGTAAGTTTGTTGTCCCAAATTAAAAATTTGTTGTTGCAAGCAAGTTGCTTCACTGTCCATCCTCCCGGGCCATAAAACATTGGACAAATTTTTTTTACAGTGATTCTATTGGAAGTAGAACTGATCTAAACCTTCTGTCTCTTTTCATTTAATGGACCATATCGGTTTATAGTACTGACTCAATACTAGTGGTAGAACTGATGGGGGTATAATTGTCCAATGAAGACCCTCATAAAACAGTGAGTCAGGTTGTTTTTACTGGTAGTATTAATGGAAGTAGAGTATTACTAGTAGAGACCACTGAAATTACTCTAAACATTAATGTCCACACACATGACAAAATGAGGAAGGCTGTTGTTGACCACTTGACATCAGGCAAGCCATTGATGCTTGGACCAGACTTCAAGGATGAGAAGCCTTGCTCATCTTATTCAATGTTTCACAACTAGATTTCATGTGAAGCTTTTCAATTTGACTTTTTGGAGATGCCTAGTAAGCCTTACAAAGAGAAGGAACCAATAATGGGATCAACGATTACCAGGTATGCTAACCAAGATGCCTTCCCACTGATCAAACAGAGCTCCTTCAAATTTAGCATCCCTGAGCTGCATAAGAAGATTAAATAAAATCACCTCTTTATATGCCATGTATGCAAATAAATATAGAGGTTTTACAGGCATACAGAAAAATAGATAGTCATGTAATCGATAAGACTGAATCCACAAAATTAAATTCCCCATTTCTAGTTTTCTACTAACAAGAAGAACAAGATGAACCAGCCCCACTGTACAGTATGCAAGCCAACTGCCATTTTATCATGCCCAATCCTACATATAGATCATACCGGCTAGCTAAAAGCGAATCAACAGAATATTCTTCCATAGTTCCATTTGTGTTAATGTAGTTTCACATGACTACTTTGTTGATTCAAAAGGAACCATGATTAAACTCTAAAGTCCAATGGCTACAATATAGCAAATCAGCATGATTTACTGCACAAAATAAATAAATTAAATTCACTCCTGCATAGTCATCCATCCATTCAGGCAAAATGCAGATTATACACATGGAAAGCACAATGATATGCCCATTCAGTCAAAGGACATGATAAGTGACGAATGGAGCAACAGCAAGGCACGACATACCTCATGAGGATGTCCTCTAGGGTCTTGGAGATGACTGGCGCCACCTCTGCCTGCCGTCCTGGTCTGACAAGCGGGGAACAGATAGGCGGCATGTGGAACTCCACAGCTGCAGAATACCACGCCACAATAGAAACACAGATAAATTAGCCATACGCGCAAAGCAAAAGCACTACGAGAAGATAAATCAACGGAAAACATACCAACGGATCCTTCGTCGGGGACCTCACCGGAGGGCGACATCACCTCGAGCTTGATCGACGCGAGCATGGCCTGCGGCAAACAGATGCGGGAGGCATATCGTCAAACAGGTGGCGCACGGACGCCTAAATCAGGAAGAGTAGCGGGAGAGGGAGGGGTGGAGAGCGGCGGCGTGGTGGGTCGTACGGTGTCGCCGAGGCGGACGAGGGCGGAGCCGTGGGCGGAGGATACGGCGGCGAGGGCGATGGTGGTTGGGCGGGCCTCGGCGGGGCGGCGCGCGTCGGGGCGGACGGACTCGCGGAGGTGGCGCTCGAGGAAGGCGAGGGGGAAGAGACGGCGGTACGCCTCCACCTCCATCTCGCCGGCGAGGCCGTCGGCCGCCGTGGCTTCGGCCTCCGCCGCCATCTCACGGGTGGGTGGGAACGGAGCTTGGGCCTGGCTTTGTCGACAAAGGGGTTTCTTGGTTTGGGGTGAACGGTCGAAGCACTGCGCGGCTTGCTAGGGTTTAAGGCTCTTTCGCCTATGGCATCAGTTCGTCCGGTTGTAATTTACCATCTAATACGTCCGTCTTGATTAATACATCGTCGAGACTACGAATATTTTATTTGGTACCATTTTCTCTACTTTTACTGTATTTCAGCTTTTTTTATTCCATTTTATTTTTTATATAGGTTTATGGACTTATTTGCCCCTGGTTTCACTGTTAGATCAAAGAGAGGATATCTTTCTCTTTGGATCGATCAATCCATCCATCCGCCCCATTCTTCATTTTTCAGAGAAAACGGATAATATGTCACTTTATTTGTACGGTTTCAATAAAATGTCACTCATTAGAATGCAAAGGATAAAATGTCACTTAATAGGTTACCTTTAAGATACTTTACCACTTTAAGAAGTTTTTAGACCAAAATACCCCTAGTTGTGGAGAGAGGATACCCTCATATTTGTTGAAGCTCTCGCTGAAAACGAAGCATCTGAAAATAGACAATATTCCTCATAATATACAATCGAGACTGCGAATTGTTCTCATCCTTTTCATCTCATTGAAATTCTCGCTTGTCCAGATGTCTTCGACAGTAAAGCTACATGTAGTTGTTTTCTCTTTCCAGTGCTTGAAATCTAAGGACAGTGTCCATGTCTTGAGCTTCATCTCGTACTCGGGATAAGAAGCTTCGCCATAGCCGACCAAGGCGACGAACTTGATGGCACCAAAGACGTAGCCAATGGAACGGTTGTGCATTTGGGCTCAAGCAATGGTGAAGTTTGCGGTGGACGTCGTGTAATGGGGCAACGGTACAAACACTAGCTTGGGGCCTTTCGGCGACAAGACGTCGTCGTAAATCTAAACTTGTATAACTTGGTTATGTAATCTGGATCACATCCTCATATTTGGTTATGTATTCTGGATCACATTCTTATACTTGGAATTCTCAAATTTGATTATTTCAACTTGTTTGGTTTCATGTATCAACACATATTATGGATACATGCTGCCAAAGATTTTCATAGGTTTTCATGATTGCGTACATGCTATATAAATTGCAAATGTTGGGAACATATGCCGTCAAAATTTGATATTTTTGGTATATGCTGTCAAAATTTGACATTATGGCTACATTTGTTAGTGATATACCCTAGAGGCAACATTGGGATGTTGTATATATCACAGACTATGTTTATGATTTAGTGTTTTGTTCCTTGAAATAGACATTATTATTCTTGATCAATGAGTATGTGACTTATTCATGAGACTCTTAATGTTACAATGATGTTATTTCTAAATGATCCCTGATCGTACATCATATGAGGAACAAATATGATTTAAAAATCAGCATATGTATTGATTGATGATCATATCTCATGGATCATGGTATGGAGATACCAATTAATAATATGGACATATGTTGATGAACATATGTTGGATAGACCCGTCATGAGACACTGCAGAGATTCTATGTGTCATCAGTTGGTCTCAAGTACTGTTTATGAAGAATCCTTAGACTTGAGATCATCACGGTTCCCAACATACGTAGTAGCTTATTTTGGGATTACTAAACACTACTCCGTAACTGGGTAGTTATAAAAGTAGTCTTCGGGTTTGCTATGAAATATGTAGTGGGATGTGGATGGTCAAGATAGAATTTGCCTCTCCTTATAGGAGAGATATCTCTGGGCCCCTCGATGTAATGGATTATGGAAATGCATGGCCATGCTAGGTGATTGAGGAGTCAATCACAAGTTTATAATCCATCATGGAATCGAGAGAGCGATTGAGCTATTAAGAGGATGGCACAGGTCTCGCGTTGAGCTCAATCTATATCGTGAGGCAAATGGATTCGTACATGAGAATATTATAGGTTCAGCCGATATGATCTTTACATATACTTTGTAGGTTAATATGCCTTGCTAGGGGCCGCTATTAACAGGTTGACCGGAAAGGCATTTTCGGGTCGCGACCAAGTATATGTGAACCTACAGGGTCGCATGCTTAACGGGTTGGAACACTCATTCGAATGTGATTCGGATGTGGGCTCAGTTCGGATAGGGATCCGAGTAGACTCCTATTGGGCTTTGGCCCACGAGGCCCAAGCAGAGAGGTCTATATATATGAAGGTTAGGAGCTGAGGGAGGTAACTCATCTGTTCATCTCGAGTATAACCCTAGTCGCCACCTCCAGAGCTAAACCCTAGCAACTCCCGAGTGCTAGCACACTTGCGATCGGTGTTCCAGCCCCGTACGTGTGGATACCGGTAGAGGCGCTGCTCATTGCGGTGTAGATTGGCTTCAACAACCGGCAGATCGGATCTGCTCCTGGTGCGGCTAATCGCGTGGAGGAGATGATCTGTTCGTGGCGATCGACTACTTCCACTACTACCTCGACGCACGTGGTTGGACCGGCTTCTCCAACTCTACTTCCGCTGCGCTGCACGTCTAGTGGTAACGATCCATGATCCTATCTTCGCATGATGTCCTGGTGTGCGCGGTAGAAAAGTTTTATTTTCTGCTATCGTAGCCTACGCGCTATCCTTCAATATTATGTCAAAATTTTCGTGACATTTCCCCCCTTGATCTAACAAGCACAGTCAGATGCCATGGTCTCGGAAAGCAAATGGATTCACAGAAAGCAGAAAAGATTTGTCTTCAGTTAACTGACAGACATGTTCTATTATCAAGAACTAAACATTTTGGTTGCCATTTCAGGTAGCCGGCAATATTGCGATATCCTGTCAAAAATTGATCGTTGCATTTAGATGGTTCCCATTTCTTTACAAGTACATCAAACATGCTGTCAAAAAATTGCATTTGAGAGCAACAATGTACAACATATGGTTACACTATAAGTGCTGCCAGAAAATTGCATACATCAGCTTGAGAAGGGTATGTCATGTACACAGGGCAAATGAGCAAAAATGAAATTAAGCAATTCCTTCTGCCACCATCTTCTCTTCCAATTGATTTTGGGAGCAATTGAAAAATTGAAAAAAAAACCAGCAACTTTGTCAATATGTTTTCTTCCGGTTGCTGCTTTGCCCTTGGGGCCTGCTCCTCGCCTACCAAGGGCCGCTGCATGATGGCGTGGCGGACGAGGCGCCGAGACGGGGATAGCGGCGTCGGGCTGGGACTGTGAATGGGCTGGATGAGATCGATCGATGAGAATTTGGGAGAGAACATCTCTTTGATCTGACACGTTGGGCAGGAGAAAAAAATGTGACAATCTAATAAGAATTTTGGTTAAGGGATAAAATGGGTTGGTTAAGTCGAACCTTGTTTTTCTCAAGATGTTTGGTTTGAAGATAAGTGGGAATGGAATAATCCTGAAAAGAAATATTCTTTTGAGATTCGGGTTAGACTGGTTCCTCAGAAACTGACAGACCAATCTATCTCATTTTTTTGTCTCATGTATGTAGACCATCTCATCTCTCATGTCAAACGGACAGTGGAGACGATCCTATTCTAAAAATAAGGATGAGTCTAACCCATCCTCCCTCGTTCCCAAACCAAACACATACTAAGGAAACAAAAAATAAAATTAGAAAATCAGAAATACATGAAAAATGGAAAAAATGGTGCCAAATAGAACAATTCATAGTTTTGATTGTATATTATAGAAAGCATGCGATTAGTTCGTAAAAAGATCCAGGCGCGCGAATTAGATAGTAAATTATCAAAATTCTCGCTTGTAAAAGCGATTGAAGAAAAACTTCTAAATACGGAGTATAAAAAAACTGCTCCCTCCATTTCATATTATAAGTCGTTTGATTTTTTTTGTTAGTCAAAATCTTTAGGTTTGATCAAGTTCATAGAAAACATAGCAATATGCATGACATAAATTAGTTTTATTAAATTTAACATTGAATATATTTTGATATAATGTTTGCTTTGTATTAAAAATGTTATTATATTTTGCTATAAATTTAGTTAAATTTAAAGAAGTTTGACTAAGAAAAAAGTCAAACGACTTATGATATGAAACGGAATATAAAATGAAAGGAATATTTGATATAATTTAGTTAGTGTATTTGCGCCATTTTGTATTAAGCAACGCTATTATATCATCCGTCCGATCGGTAATACTAACCATATGCAAAAAAAAAATAAACAGAAGAAGAAGCTAATTTATGGCTACGACATTTCTGACACCATGTTACCAAGATTTCAATGTCGGGTGGACTTGTTTTGTGTCAGTCACATAAAGTATCATTGATGAATTGCAATGGTTATCGGAATTGCTAAACATTAGACAATTTTTTGTTCTTCTACAACTTTCTAATTTCTAAATGTTGGATTGCTTCGAGTCATGTAGGGTGGGGAAAAAAATACCTTGCAACAGTTGCAAGTGGATGCTCAATGTGCTAGCCATCTACTGCCTAGTTGTAAATTTATTTTTCGTTTGTCTCACACATACCAATAAAGAAACAAAAGATTAAAATATTTCTACTTTATTCAATCCTAATGCAACTATTCATCATTTTATCTACTCTCAATATAATTATTTTCTTCTTTCACAAACTTCGATGTAATGATTTTTTAAAAATAAACTTATTTTCAAACTAATGAAAGAAGTTAGAAATGAACTTAATATGAGACGAAGAAAGTAACTACAAACATGTGTTTTTTAAAGTTATATACGAGTTATATATAGGTTACATGTAATGTAATTTAACACTAATTATACTATTGAAAGTATTTTTTTAAAAAAACTAATGATGTATAGTTACTCTCATAATTAAATGTTTACAAGGTTGGAATTGTGCGTTGAGGAATAGCTACTTTTCTTTTCTTTTTTCAAAAAAAAGAAATTGCTATCCACTTTATACCATTTGCTTGAAGTTGTGTGGTGATTTTCCATAAAAAGAAATGGAGGAAACTCGAAGTCCCTTTGGTCCTATATGCCATTTCATATAAAAAATGATCACAACGATCCAGGTTTGGTTAGATGAAAGTAAATGAATACATCCAGGTTTGGTTAGATGAAAGTAAATGAATAGTTTTGCTACTGGATTTTTTGGATGGTGCTCTAAAGAGCATCACCAACAGAGGCTCAGTATGGCTTCTAATATCAAAATTTTGGTTTTTTTTAAGTACACCCCAACAGTTCCCCTCAATAACTTGCAAAAAATGAAATCCCATTCCCTATCCTTCTCATTCTTCACTGATGAGGAGCACGCCGGCTTCTAGTAGAATGCACGATATGAGGAGAGAGAGAGTGACGCATGGGAGGACGCGGGAGCGGTCGCTGGGGCAGTGAGACCGACTTTTTTGTTTCTTTATCCATTGGTAGTTTCGGGTGAAACCATTTTTAATTACTAAATGAAACCTCACGTGTTGTTAGAAGTTTAGTATAATAATAGTAAAAATAATGTGTAATATAGCTAGACATCAAGCTTACAAAATTTGTATTTTTATCGATCATTAGAAAAGGTTATAAACCACTAAGTTGATGTGGTTTATAATAATTTAAGTAGTATATAGATTGATAATTCAAAAATAAAAATAAGGTGATGTTGCATCATGAAAGAAAAAAATAAGAAAAATAATTTGAACTATAGATTAATCATCTAAAGGCTAGATTTAATGAGAGAAGATAAAAAATATTAAATATTGTAGAAAATAATGGACAAAATATATGTTGAAAACTTTAAATATTATGTAAATTATGTGAGATGATGATTTACTATATTTGCATTTTAAAACTTTGAAATATAATAAAATATAAATGATATAGCAGGTTTGTATGAGAATGAGATTTAAGATGTAACAATTACTGCGTGATAATGTGATATCTTTTTGCATGTGGAGCTGTTATAAATAGCATAGATTAAGAGTTGATTTTTGATCTCTCTTGGAGAAAAAAAAATCTACTCACACCTTAAAATCTGATTTATTAATCCTAAAACTAGAATTTTGGGATGGATTTTTGGATCTGTCGGTGATGCTCTAAGAAAATTTGCAAGGCTAAACACCTCCCACACATCCCCGAGAAATATAGATGGTTACTCTCTCCGTTCAAAAAAAGCCAACCTAGACAAAAATGGAACATAACCTAATACAAAGAATCTGAACGTTGTATTAGGTTATGTCTCATCCTTGCTTAGACTGCTTTTTTGGGGACATAGGGAGTATTTGATTGGTACCCTCGTAGTTACAAGCTCTTGCCGCCGCAAAGGCCGTTGCGCGAAGCTGCCATGGCTGGCGACGCTGTTGCAGCCAGCGTCGTCGCTGCACTGTAGCCATCGTGTGAAGTGTGAACCACCAGTCATCTCTGCAGCTTCCACTTGGAAAAAGGACACCTAAGGTCCCTCGTCTTGTCATCAAGTTTCAAAATCATCACTGAACCAAAAAAACAAGATACAACGCATCCTCCAACTTTCAAAACCAGTGCAAACAAGGTCCCTTGGTGGTATTGTCCTTGGTTTTGGCTGACGCCTACGTGGCTCCTTTTACTAGGTATTTGTTCCACGTGGCATTGACGTGACGCTTACATGGCAGTTTGACCCAAAAAATAATAAAATAATAAAAAACAATGGGGCCCATTGGTCAGATCCCCTTCTGCTTCCTTTCTCTCTTCTTCCTCTCTTTCTAGCATCAGGCAGGGAGGAAGGTAGAGGAGGGGGCGCGACATTGGCGGTGGTGGAAGGTGGCTCGGCTACGTTGGCGCTAGGGATCGGAGTGGCAGCCGGCAACGAGTGGCTCCAAGGAACGCTGGTGGCGGTGGCAATAGGGAGAGTTTGAGGGGAGAGAGAGTGAAGGAAGCTCCGCGTCGGTCTTCAACATCGCCGCTGTCGACAAATCCATCCCTCCACCGATTTTTGGCCGCGCGGCTCTCCAGCTCGTTGGTTCGCTCCATGGGCGGCGACATCGCCACCATCAGAGACAATAGGCTCCTGGGACCAGCACGGCTCTAGATTGGGGGCAAGGAGGAGTGTTGACGTGAAATTTCGGCGTTCACACACGAAGGTTGGGAGATCTGCTTAGCTTCAATACAGGTTCTATCAATCGAGTTTAGGGCAATGCCAGTTAGTTTGATCTTACAACTAACAAGATAGATAGATTGATGATCAAGAAGCTGATCGGGCAATAAGCTGTTGGGATATAGTGAAGTTAGTAGATGTCGATCGAGTTTTCATCAATCGACTATAAATCCAATGTAGATTCATATGACCAATGAGATTTATGTTATCATCGGCTAGAACTAAATTATGCATAAGATCAAACTAAACTAAGACAATATAATATTGAAGTTAATAAAGATAGATTTAACTAAAAATTATACAAGTTTGAGTATAAGCCGATGTAACTCAAAAGCTACAATAAGATAATATAATGTGAACCAGTTGATCAAAACTGATATAACATGATAGATGTAAATCTAATGGTTAAAACATACATCCGCTGGAGATTTAATGTAAATAAACTAAAGTGTATATCGGCTAACTAACCGATATACCAGATAGTTGAAGCCCAAAATAAAGGTAACGCATCAGCTAGCACTTCGATGAACATTGCATAAAACCTATCGGTTTGTTAGAATTAAACTTATTAACAACAATGTAATAGATCAAACCTAATCGAGATAGTATAAAATTGAAGATAATAAAATAAATCTATTGAGCCGATATATCTATACAAACGTTATGGATATATAAATCTATCTAAAACAGCGGTGCGATTAGAGAAATATTAACTTCGCAAAAATATCAGACCTTATCGAGAAAGTCTTAACTAAGCCGATACAACTCTAAACAACAATGCAATTAAAGATAGAATCAATATATCAGATAGACAACGCTTGCGTCAACCTAGATAGAACATCGGACTTAACCGAGAAAGTTCTAGCCACGCCGATACAAGCAAAGTTAACGAAACTTACTTCCTCGCCGAAGATCGAACTCAACCGATGCAGCCCAACTGGAAATTAAGAACTCATCGAGAGTAAAAGGGTGGCGATGCGCCGAAAGTAATTGTATTAATCTGTGGAGATAATTTGCAGAAACCCTAGGTGTAAATATTTATACACTCGGATTGATGCTAGTCTTGATCATGCACTAGATATAACTTCTTAAAGATAAAAGAAAAAATACTATATCTTGCCTACTTAATAGATAGAATTAAATTCACATGTCTGTGGTATTCACGATTTTTTCTTGAACTTGGTTTCTTCTGAATAAACTTTCATCAGCTGGTTGACCTCTTTTCTTAACCGAATCCACTAAAGAACCTTTCTAAATTTTGACGTTAACAAAGAGCAACCCAAGCGATGACCAAATTAGAGGCGGAGGGTGTCGAGTTTTGGCTTGGGTGTGGCAACGAAGCGAGAAGAGAAAGGAAGAGGAAGGAGCAGCTACCTTGCTCGGTGCGACAAAATTGGGGGTAGCAGCAATGGCGCCCGACAGCGGAGGAAAGAAAGAGAAAGGGTCGAACTAAAGGGGGAAGAGGAGGGAGCCCCAGCCACCACCACTGACAACACCCGTACCAACCCCTACCTCGCCGTGGCATCCGCATCACTCCGCGCACTCGCGCTCGTCCGCCGCCACCACCAACTTCGGCTCCGACCCTGTCATTGTCATCGGCAGCTGTTGCGCCAGGTAGGAGCCCGGTGCGTGAGCACGACCACGGCCACCACCCTTTTCGACCTCTCTAACCCCGCCTTAGCAAGCTCCACTAGCGACAGCGGCGATGCTGCTAGGGGAGCGGCAGCGCGGTGCCTGACTCTGTCGTGCTCCTCCAGTAGGGCCATAACAAGTGCTCGCGCGGTCGTCGCGACGCCTCCGCCTCCTCAGCGGCAACAGTGACGCCCTCACCAGAGCTCTATGCGGGTTGGAGCGAAGCGAACAAGGCCAGCAGGTTGAGGGGAAAGGGGAAGAAGAGGCTAAAGTTTCACTAACATGTAAGCCGCACACTAACTCAACTGTCACGTTGAACAAAACCAAGGTCAATACTGCCTAAGTATCTAGAGTGACCCGGTTTTATAAATTGAAGGATGAAATATATCTGATTTTTTAGGTTCAAAGACGATTTTGTAATTCGATGACAAGATTGACCTCACATGTACTTTTTCCCTTCCACTTCGCTGAATAGATCGAAGAGCTTGCCTGGATAGATTGAAGCAATCAAGCAGTATGGAGAGTTTCTCAAGCTTGACAAATGGATGGATATGATGAAATTTCGACTTTCTGCATAAATGTCTCTGCTTGTACCTACAACACATCTGCTATGATAAGTAATAAGTACGGGAAATATGATACTGAAGATTGTCATTTTATCACTCCCTGTTCCACTCATTTCGTATGGGATCTACCCTCCAAAGAGTAGCTTGGTCAAGCACATAATGTCATTTCTTGCCTTTTCGAGCCAGGTAGCGCTCGCGAGCTGCCTGTATTTTACTGTCCACGTCAGATTGTTTAACATCCGTTGCTTTCTTTGGGGAGCTTACTTGTTTATCCTCTAGAGGTTCAGGATCTTTTGATCCACTGGAACCACCACTGTAATATAATTGAGATTATGACCGTAGTAGCATAAACTGCCATGTTAGAAATAGTAATTATTTTAAACCCATATATTTCATACCTCAATTTGTTCATGTCCAATCTTTCAAGCTTCTTCAATATAGGTTTAACCCAAGACTGATCCACGGCACAAACATTTCTCATGAAGGGACGAGTAGTATTTATTAACTCATGGTAGACAACATACACCGGCATTTTCCCGTATTCATCACCTTCCAGTACGGAAGATGGATGCACCTGCATAAAGAATATAGAACAAACTGTAAAGGGTCAACAGTAATTAAATTTGTAAACTAAAGAATGTAGTCAAAACCAAAATGACAAAATTCTACAAAAGCAGCTTAAACCAGTCACTGTGAGATTCACGCGTTCCTGTTGCATGAGACAACTATTATTTGCAGCTAATATCCAGCATATATAAAATATTTTGTCCACAATTACATGAGAACAAACTGCATACTCTCAGACAAAGCATATTCAGCATATCTAAACAGTTCAAGTAGCAACTGAAAGTTTCATTGGCTTCTACATCTAGTAAAAAGTTTGGCACAAAAAACTGCTACCTTTTGGTTTGGTTAAGCTGACTAATATTTCATTTGCCAGAATTATCTCAAGTTACCCTTGCCATTTATGCTTGACACTATAACAGAACTAATCTGATAGATTGCAGAAGTCAATACCTGCACTAGTTGTGCCCTGTATCCAACCGTATGATAACCATTGTGATGCAGCATCCTCTCAGCAAGCTGGTTACCATATCCAACACATAGAGCTCTCCTTAATTTTCTATAATCAGGGTCACTCTTCCGCTCTTTCTTTGCTTGCACATCTGTTGAACCTAAATTTACAAAAAAAAAAGAGGTAGGTTTGAGTAGCTTTTGATATACGGGCCAAAACTTAAACAGAGTAGTTGAGGGAACATTGGAATATGTAATGCGCTGGGCACTGGCTCTATTACATATTTTGGTTGCAATACAAGCAAGTTGAGTTGAGGTTATATTGCATCTGTAGTCGAGCACTGCATGGATATTACTGAGAGATTCTAGAGGTAGGCCGTACATCTTCATGGAGGGCATATGGAACAATATCTTTGTGGTAGTTCTTAGAAGTTAAAATTCAAAAGGAAAACAGCAAATTGACAGAAGAGAAAAAAATAACTCAACAACAGAGGTGTCCCAGGAAAGGAAGAAGCAAACAGGAAGTAGGTTTTTGAAAGGGTGGTACACAATAAAACAGAAACTAGAATTACTGATTACTGACCTTTTGCAATTTTTTGAATAATCTGACTTAATTGGTTTCTCACATCTTTGCTGAATTTCATGCCTCTCACCTGCAAAAGATAGTTCTGTCTACATTGTAATCTAATGTCTAGAAAACTATCTAGGGGTATAAAGTCTTTAAATATCATGACAAACAGTAAATACAGGCATAGAGTTATGATGATCACACAATGTTATTGTTGTTATATGTTTTCAAAGTTTGCATTGCTAGTATAAAAATTATAAATGCTAAAAGGCAATTTAAGATGGGAACGTATCATATGCACACAAGCTTCTGGTGCACACTCCATGCACACCAACTAACGAATATCTCCAAAAATTCTAGAAAAAATTAGACATGTACTCCCAATGGTATTACACCTATGTGTGAAATCTCATGTTCGAATTCATTATATTTTAGCCGTAACAAAAAAGACAAAATTCTGACAGATTTATACTCTTAAACCTGCCAGTTTTCTTTTGTTAAAGCTAAAATATAATGAATTTAAAGACAAGACTTTACACATATGTGTAATACTCCCTCCATTAGAATTTGATCAACGTATTTCGCCTGGGCTCCAGACCAAGGAACACTTGCATGCGAAATGAGAAGACGAGCAGCCAATTTTTATTCAATGGAGCATTCTATTTTTGCTCAACTGATTGGCTTGCATGAGAACCGAAAAGCCAGGCAATCCTTGCATAACAAAGCAATAAATCTGCATGTAAAACTGATTGGCTAGCATTTAAATCGAAGAGCCACCCAATCCTTGCATGAGAAAACAATAAATTTACATGCAAAACTGAACAGCTACCACATCCTTATGCGCTGATCAATTCTGAATGTTTTGCTTTTGCTTTTGCGCTTATCAATTCCAAATGGAGGGAGTACTATTAGGAGTACATGTCCAATTATTTCTAGAACTTTCGGAGACATTTGTTAGTTGCTGTGCACAGATTGTGTACCAGAAACTTGTGTGCACAGGATATGTTCCCATTTAACATGGCATGCTTTGAGGAACAATGACAAATAGCAGTCCACAGAAATGGTACTTAAATATAGAGAAAATCCCATATGAACAAAGGATTGAAAGTAAACCTGAGCTTGTGAGCATAATTTTTAAGCATGAAATTTCATGACAACAAAGATCAATGGCCTATTTAAAATAAAATTCAGGTATTATATCATGCTTCATGATATGGCTTGTTCTATGCTGGAAGGTCCAACACAGTTGCATTTATTTTTGCAACACTAGTACTTACTAATTTTATTTCTTTCACTGAATCATATTAGAATCAAAATGTTTATTTCCATTCACCTGCAACTCATGATCTGAGCACCATCTTGGATCATAGCCTGTTCGATCCCAACTTTCAAATATCTGAAGCAATTGTATATGGTCACCCCAGCCAGAACCATCAGGAAGCTCTTGTCTTTTCCTCTTTCCCTCCATGTCTTTGCTGTAAAGGTGCAATAAGTTCACCATAAAATTCAATGTATTACAGTAGCTTAGATGAATTACGAAACAAAATGCCCACCTCCTAGTTGACCGGAATGTGATTTCAGCTGACAGAACTGCAGCTACAGTCAATGCCTGAGATAGACATCCCAATTCGATTGCTTCAATCAAAGTCCTTGAAAGAGAAGGCTCAAGAGGGAGCTCTGCACACAATTTTCAGAGTATAACGTAAAACCAAATTTGAACTCCAATTTCACAGGACAACTTATCCTGCATAAGTCCATAAGGGCTCCATCGGTTGGCCTAATAAGCCAAAACAAAAGCCAAAATTTGAATTTTCAAACTTATTTTTGAAGTTAATTTAAAAATATTTTCAACGTAGATTTTTTTGATATTGGCTTTTAAGTCGCTAAGAACACATGGAGTAAAGTTTTATCTATAAATTAATTTTTATTCCCTAACAAACCGTATTGGCTTATTAGGAAATGTGGGCAACCAATGAGGCTGTAAGTTACTTGACACTAGAATTTTGACGTACTGGTCCTTTTCTAAACTACATCCCAGCACCATTGACCCTGGCACAGCTGTGCCATGCTGGATCCCGACGTGGCCATGGGTCAGCGTCAGGGTAACTGGAGCCAAGGGTTATTGGCACCAAGTCTTTTGCCTAGGCAGAAGGGGGTGCGTTGGCTGCCACAAAAATTTGGCATGACCCTTGCACATTGTGTCCATCACAAATAACTTATCTATCAGTGGCATACACACAAATCATATCCATCACATATCCAACAAACAAAATTCATCACATGTGAATAACAGTCCATCATGAAGCCATCACAATTTATCACACACACACAATTTCAGCACCATCACTACCCACTAGGTTCTGTTATGTACTCCAGTACAGATAAGCAATTGCAACATTTCTAGTAAAGGGGTAGGAATAATATAGCTACTTTTAGATGGGTGCAGATCACTCTGTGGGTACCCATTGACCCACTCTAGTTCAACAAAAATAAAGTTGGTTTTGTTGAACCAGAGTCAGTCAACAGGTACAAACAGAGTGACCCACACCCACATCATACTCCTATATCTACTACAAGTACCACATGTAGTCTAGCAAATCATGTTGCATACTATCATAAAATACTATAGAGTGTAATGGGCAGTACTAGGTAAGGGCCTTAGGCATAGTTGACCCAAGTGGCACAATGGCACCATGGAGGCGGCGCACCACAAGGGCAGGCAGGAAGATGGCGAGACTAAAGACACTTGTTTATTTCTTGCTTAATGAACAGAGATACAACCCCATCCTTATATTGCCTCTTAAGAAACTTACATCTAAGATCATGGAAATAAATAACTCATTAATCTAAATTAAAGCAATCATGTGAACTACTCACGTGTGAACATTAACCGCGTGGGTACTGTTCACGTGCATAGTGCTGCTGGACCTGGAGATATTGACCACTACTTTTATATGGGAACTAATGGGCTCAGATGACATAGGTAAACAATGGGTTGTCTAGCCTAGCAACCTATTGCAGGATTTAAGAAGTTATGGATTACAAGTAAAAATCTCACAACAGTTTTTTCATGTAAGAATATGTGACCTGATGGAACATTAGCATGTGAAAAGAATAGTTTTCGAATATATAGTTGATAACTTGATACTTCTTCCTTCCATATTATAAGTCATTATGGGTTTGTCCTAAGTCAATCTTCTTTAAGTTTAACCAAGTTTTATAGAAAATTGTATAGGAATATTTTCAACACAAAACAAATATAGTATAAAAATAGTCAATGGTGGATTTAATGAAACTAATTTGGTGTTGTAGATGTTGCTACTTTTGTCTATAAACTTGGTCAAACTTGAGAAGTTGCTCAAGTTTGACTTATGAAAAACCCAAAACATCTTATAATATGAAACAGAGGGAGTATTAGACAGTTGCAAATACAAAATTTTCCCAATAAATATCATATATCTAGAAACTTAGAAGCAGATAGTACAAAACTGTGGAAATTTCCAGATCATTACAAAAGCAATGGCTTGTTCCCAAGACAGGTTCTATAACATTGTGGAGATATTCAAATTCCAATCATTATATAGACATGCAAACGGCTCACACTCAAGACAAAAAAAGAGGAAAACAATGGCCATTGCACAGGGAACAAATCTTACTACACAAAAACTCACCAGACATTAAAAAGTTCCGGTTAGAAATACCAATAAAACAACAATGTCAACATAAACTGCCGGAAGCTTTGCACAAAAACATTAGACCTCTTTACAGTTGTATATATCAGACATTTCTGTATTGAAATACCAAAACATTGCCAGGTATGGCCTCCTTATATAGAACATTAGAGGTTAGACCATTAGATATTTAAGAGTATAAACTTCTTAAAATAAAGCCAAAAGGTTAATAAAAAGAACATGATAAACACAGAAAATAAGCATCCCTGTTCATGCTGCTGTTCCACACATCAACAGTTACTTCATGTGCTGGATGTGCTAACAGAGTCATCAAAAGCGCACATGCACATATTGAACTAAAGATACAACAATATTATATTGGTATGCAACAAATCAAATTAGACCATGTGAAGTTCAAATAAAAGAACAAGAAACCAGATATGCTTGTGATTTGATCAAACTTTGCTCGCATACATTGTTCAAGAGTCAAGATAACCTCAAATAACCACTTGATTTCATTTCAATTGCAATGGGAAAAGCAAGCTCAGAATACCTGCCATAATTCGTCCTACATCTGTTATTTTCCCATTTTCATCGATTGCATCGATGAGGTATAATTGCCTCAAAGCATCTTCTAATGATTCACCTGCAGGTCATTGTGCATTAACGGTAAGAGATAGACAATATTATTTTGAGTTTTTATTTCACAGGACAATTTGTACAGGCAAAGAAGTGGATGCAGTTTTCCTGAGGATCTCCTGATACCAAACAGGAATAGTAAACTATTTCTATAATTCAAAGTTACACTAGGAACCAAGGGAACATGGTAAGTTGAATAAATCGAACTAGGCATGTTCACTTTTCGTGACAACATCAATCAAACAGACACACACACACACACACACACACAAATGTTACAATATATTGGGCTTTTCTTGGACCCAGCCAAGCACAACAAACCAGCAGTATAAGGCTCATTTTTGTGGTTGTACCTGTTGTTTAAGTTACTGTGGAAATAAAAGTTTATAACCATTATAGTTCACTTTACAGATCGAATCATGGTTAGATAAAGTACATATTCAACTATCACATCTCTCCCGAGTGTTTTTTTTTTGGAACACAAAATATTAGAGTTTGCAACGCAGATTATAAGAAAAACTGCCAAAATGCACAATGTCTAAAACAGGTGCATCAAACGAGATTATCATATTCCACCACAGTGCCAAATGGAGCGTAAGGTTAGTAGGTCATATGCCTTTTGAAATAGGCCCGTCCAGCCACCATGAAAGTTTTTGGGTGGAGGCTGAGCCTAGAACAATAAATGTAACAATGTAAGTTAGACCATGCGGAACCAAGATTTTACCAACAGCCACTTATGTTGTGAATAGAACTACCTCCATATTCAAATATATGACAATTGACTTTATTCAATCTTTGGTGTGCAACTTTGACCACTATTTGTCTATTAGAATATAACGATAATATCTAACAAATTATAATATTGTACCGATATGTTTTTTTATGTTTTCAAACTAAATATTTTGAGAACTATTGATGGTAAAAGTTTCCAAAATTGAACGAATAAAGTCAATAGGGTCATATATTTAAATACGGAGGGAGTATATATCTACTTTGTGTAGATTAGGATGTTCTTGCTTTCCTTTGCCAGTGGCCGTTGTCTATGTTTGCCTTTTGGAGCTGATCCAATAGATCAAGTGTCCTATTTCTAACAGCAAAAAGCATTAAAGGTGGATGAAGATTGAAGAACTATAATTAAGAACAGAGAATTCTGGAGTTTTATCTTACGAGATGGTGGGTCAAGGAAATCAAACTTCAGTATGTTGATATCAGGGAGATCTAACGATTTTAGATACAAAACACTTCCAGCAAGAGAAGAACGCTGGATTTCTGGGATTGTAGCCTCAAGAAACTCCTTTTGATAAATGGAAATTGGGTATAACCTATAGCACTTCCCAGGCCGAGTTCTTCCAGCTCGCCCAGCTCGCTGGTCAGCCTGCACTCTTGTTATTCAAGAAGTAGTATGGTAAATATTATGGATCATAACTAGATATCTCTGAACAGGATTATGATCTAATTGATCAGATGAAGACAGTAGACAGATAACCACAGTGTGTGCAACATAGTATTTACCTGCTAATCTGAACTACATCAAGTGAATACATTCCAGACGATGGGTTATACTGGCGTTGCTTTACATAACCACAATCAATCACAAACCTAGTGCATAAAAAATATTTTAGTGATTTGCATACATATCCAAAAGAAAAAAGATCCTCCAAGAACAAAATTGCAGCCATTTCAAGTTCTCAGCAGGGTAATAGAAAGATTGCAAATTTTGATAATGCAATATCGGTTCAGCAGTTTCTCATTTATTAACAAAACAGATAAATCAAATCACAAATGTTCCTCTGCACATTATTTGAATCGTAACACTAATTTCTCAGGATGAAAGATCATACTCAAATCACAACTTCATATGTACATTGAAGAGTGAGTGTGGCAAAGTTGTATTCAAGCTATTTTCCTCCTAGACATGTACAAGCCATCTCCAATTTACGCATATTTATTTTATATAAAATCAAATAGATAATTAGTCTGTGAATTCAACATACAAATCATACATTTTTTCCCTTTGAAGTTTAAGAATATAAGCATTCATGTGAATTTAATGATATTATAGCCATTTGCTTCTACCAATTTTTTTTTTTATAAAAATACACTTTAAAAACTGATACTAGCAGATCAGTTGATGTAACTCTTATAAATTCAATAGCATGTTAGTTCATAACAATAATTCTAGCCATTTGCTTGCATAACTCTAAAAAAAGCATTTATTTGCATATATTTTTCCACAAAATCAGCTAAATACATAATAAACACAATACTCTATCACTAAATAAATAAAAGAGCCTGAAGATGGAAACTGAAAGTATATGTGCACTTTAACTGACTATGTTTGCAGTTTGCTGCTTACACAACACCATCCACAGTAAGAGATGTTTCAGCTACATTTGTAGCAACAATGAAGCGTCGACAATTTGGAGGTGCTGGAGCAAATACCCGAACCTATTGTGACAAGGGAATACATCAGCAATGATGCTATAGAGCATCAAACATTTACCAACAAATGGAATGAAGGACAATTAATGAATATAAATACTAATTAAGTGTGCCTAAACCGAAAAAGATTAGACCAAAACAGCAGCTTCGGCAACAATCAGGATCATCCTTGCTTTTCAACTCTCAGTTGAGCCTATTATAGTTCACAACCATCAGCACATCCATTTGTTAGAACGTAATCCCCAAGTAGTTAAATTTTGCTAGCCATATATTGTTAGGGGGTTGGTTAAATATCATCCAAGGTTATCCTGTTGCAGCAATGCAGCAAGCACAGAATAAAAAAGATACTCTAGTCCCCCAAGAAGGTCGATCAACGGCAAGCAATACAAATAACAAAAAATAAAAAATAAACATGAAATGTTCCTAGTTGGCAATTTTTTTCAGTGACATCACAAAATCTTACAAATTTTGCTTTAGTATAATCTACTACTAGATAAGTAATTGTAAGGCTTGTTCAGAAGACTTTTGCTTGCTAAGAAATTTCACTTAGCTGCAACAATGTAGGAAACTGTACATTGCCAAGCTTCATTGATCAATTAGAGAAAGGGAGAAGAAACATGGCCAGGCGTGTTTATTAGGTTCAGTAGCTCTGGATCACTAGATAAGCTCATATACGAAAAATTAAATTGATTCAGTAAACTCAAAGATTAAAATATATTCTCTCTGTTCAAATTTGTATTATAATCTAGGAAAACATACACTCAAATTTCCTTAAATTCAAACATCAATATATAATAAACATATTTCAGGTAAAGTTGACATTATCAAATTTGTTAAGTATTTCATACTCCGTCTATTCTCAAATAGATGATGTTTTAGAACATGTACAGTCAAACCTTGGAATCTTGACTCATAAACAAATGCAAACATGTCCTAATCGCTATAAGATTTATAGGTGAAAATGACATTAACAGGCCTGTCATGAAGAATAGCTATAAGATTTATAGGTGAAAACGAAATTGATAGGCCCGTCATGAAGAATACTTTCGTATCGCTACCAATATGAATTTTATGACTATGTCATGTCCCAAAAGTCATCAAAAAAGAATGGAGGTAGTAATATAAAAGCTCCACGAAATTTTCATGAGCATAATCAAACAAAGTATTCAAAGTCGCAAATTGGAGACCACACACATGCCCAAAATGTCATATACAAGCATTCCTGAGATGTCATATATGCAAGAAGCAGAACAATACACTAGAATGGAAGATTAATGAATTGCCTGTTGTTCAGGTGGCAAAGAACCATGAAGTGGAAGGACAAGAGCATCCATACAAGAACCTTCCTCTAGATTTTGAATTCTTTCCTCCAATTTTGATACCATCTTATCAATGTCATCCTGACAAAATACCATTCAATTAATTCAAAAGATCTGTATAAGTACAACCAGAAAAAAAGGGAGAAAGGTTTAACAAGTAATGGAGATCATCCATTGATCCATAAATGTTTAGTTAATCAGTGTTCCAAAAACAGGCCTACTATGTTGTGTTCTTTTGCCATACTAGTAACATGCCCATGCATTGCAACAGGCCCATATGATTAGAATGGGTTGCATGGGCCCATATGACAGGGGATGGGTTGGGAGTGTGAATCGAGATCCAACCACTTATGGGCGGTGGGGTGAGAGAAGGGATAGAGGGAGAATCGAGATCCAACTGCTTACACGGTGGAAGAAGAGGAAGGAGGACAACTCCGCTTTTAAGTAATAGAGATATACAATAAAGTAAACACGAGGCTGTTTTGGGGCACTAAATTATTACTAGATGTATGCCCAAATAAACAGGAGTATTACTGATTTTATAGCATATCACTGAATATCCTTAGTGTCAAATACAACAAAAAAATATCCTTCAAAGTTTCAGAAAAATCAAGCATGCAAAAAATATATATATTCTACTAACCTTTCCTGTCATGAATATTAAGACATCACCAGGGGATTCCTTAACATGAATATCTGTTGAAGAAAAAGAATGTTGGAATTGTTAGAAACACTAGCTAAATACCCGTGCTTTGCTATGGATAAAAATGAATTATATATCATGTGCTAACATTGTTTGGAACAAGTTAATTGTAAGGTTTTTGGAACAATATCATCCCTGATTCCCTGTGGATGTTTTTGCATGGTAAACTTAAATTCGAGAGATGAAATAAGATATTAACAATATGTAGAAGTATTGTTTTATAAAATTAAAGTACATAAAGGAGTAGTTGGTAAAAAAAATACCACAGAGTTGGTGGGTGGCAGATTCACTGACACCACCATTGTCTTCTTTTAAAGGAGTATAGATATCAAATAGTTAAGCAGATATGAAACACCATGGCCCAAAAGTTTAACAAATATATTGTTATTATTTTCAAAAAATAAATATTTTGATTTTTCCAGCATGAATATTAATCATATGTCAACAGACATACTCCTCTGACCCTAATATGTGTATTTCGTTAAAAAAAAATCGTGGTATCCTAAGATATGGCTTTCAGAAAAAAATTAGTTTTTTAAAAATGTTGTTTTATAATGTTAGTAAAACCAGTGAGGAGTGTACCTAACATAAATAAGAGCCATCAGATACATCCCAAATGAGATGCCAGAGCTTTAAAGAGGTTATTTATAGGTGTAGTAGGTCCAGCACTTATCTCATCTTTTTTTACATTATTTGTTCATTAACACCGTCTAACTTGACCAACATAGCAGGACGAATAGTGTAAGAGAGAGAGTCGAGGGCAACTGGCCTAGTTACCCTCTTGCCACTATAATGCTAGCCCATTCATGGGCACATATCAAAACCATCCATGACATTTGCTATGATGCACCGATACGGCAGTTTTCCGCCGTTCCCATACGGGATACGTATCCGATACAGCGATACGCAGGATACGCGAGCGATACAGTATTGGAAAAGCATCGCTAATTTGTTAGCGAAAAAAATTTAAAAAAAACGAGCGATACGGCATCGATACTTCCCTCGATACGGCGCCCAGTATATCCAACCCCTTGTTAGGAAGCCCACTACAGGCCCAAAACTACTTAACCATAAATTCTCTCGATCTTTTAATTTCTCCATGCTGACTGCTGTTACCGTCCACCTTTTTAGTGTTAATTATCTACCTATGAATACTCAATTGACATATGATGCAACATTATCTTTTGCATCTGATCTGTGTTATTCTGAGCTATACATCTGATCTGATCTATCAGCAAGGTCATGAAGCTTGCAGCCTTCCACACGGACTCAGTTATTCGTTTTTTCAGAACTTATGGTGATTTTATTATGAAATGATGCCAGGTTACCAAGTAAACATACTCCATTGTTCAACCACAGTAAAATTCATGATTAAATAGTCAATGCTTTCATGTTCAAATACTACTTAGGCATATTTAAAAGGTATAGAAAGGTTTGGTGTTTGAAAAGTATAATCTATTTTTGCAAAATATATATATACTCGCCGTATCAACGTATTAGTGTTTTTGCAAATTTCCGTATCCCCATATCGCCGTATCCGTATCGCCATACCAGTATCGTGTATCCGTGCAACATAGCATTTGCTACATAACTTATCTGTTATGACAATGCTTGATGTCTTTTGATGTATTCCAGTAGTGAAATAACACATAGTGACTTTACTAAATGGAGATGCACCAACAATATTCGCATGTCATTGTTAAGGTTTAAAATGTAGCTACATAAAAAAGTGACAATTTACCTATAGCGGTTCTCAGAGAAGATTCTATATAATTTGTTGGACGCTCTGTGCTGTAAAACTTCTCCACAGGGAATAAGGTTCCAGGGATATTCAACACCGGACATCCAGAGAAGAACTTTGACACTTTCAGACCATCAAGAGTAGCAGAAGTGATCAGAACTTTCAAATCTGAAGTTCGATCCTTAATTAATCGTTTCATTAAACCTAGAAGAATATCACTGTAAACAAACAAATATCAGAACACTACTAAAGCTTTCAACAAATAGCAACAAAATCCAGCAATCGTGTGGCCAATGCGAAACTATAAAAAGTTAGTACTGACTATCGATCCTTTAAAATTACAATTGAAGCATCTGAGAACCAGTTATAATAAATATGGGCAAAGTATGGAGAATGAAAACCACAGTAAAGTTGCATCCCACAGTTAGTAAATAGTTACTCGGCATTTATGATCAGAGGCCCTCCCATTCAAAGTTGTCCAGGTAAACATCTAATATAGAACTATCGATTATATCAAAGTGTAGCATGTGCAATTTTGAGAACACATACTAGATGTCTACATTACTTGTGAGTGAAAATATTGTATAGGTACTAATTCCTAGCAGTAGAGAAAGAAGGCATCAGAAGAAAAGGCAAAGCTAAGTTGATTTATATAAAATAGGTACAGAAAGACCAAATATAACCAATACATTTATGTTGACTCCCAATTTCATATGGCACACATAATGGCTTCCTAACACTGTTTTGTTCAATGTTCCGAAAAAACAGACACATAAGCAACAAAAGTTAGACAGGCATGCAATCAATCTTAGGTAAATCTATGTTGTTTAACAGATTACTATAACTAAATGTAGTGTATAACCCATTCCTGGTAATTATCTTATTTTGTTTTCAAATCACAAGTTTTCAATTGAAACAACAAGAAATGGGTGTGGAATAACTGAAGAGTAAACGGCAAACTTGATAAAGTGCTAAACTTCAATTCAAACTCTTATAGATCAGTTGAACATATAAAACACATACGTGTTTAAACTGCGCTCATGAGCTTCATCCAGAATAATTACTGAATACTGCTTCAACTCAGGGTCTGAAAGGCTTTCACGAAGAAGAACACCATCTGTCAGGTACCTGCGTATCCAAAAATAGAATGAGTCCACAAATTCACAACATAGTTGTTCAAGAAGAAATTCAAGTCACATTAACACCCTCTGAGGCGGCTTACTTTATGCAGGTTTTCTCTGAAGTTCTATCTTCAAATCGGATGGCATAACCAACTTCATCACCAAGGGGAACACTGAGCTCCTGTGCTACTCTCCTGCAAATAATTCAGATTGCCAGCATTCATAATAGCATCCTAAAAACATTTTCCACACTTGAATATAGCACAAGACTACACTGGAAAACTATTCTTCTCTGTACATGTATAAATCTTCATGTGCTGTAAACATAGGGCTGCTCACCAGGAAGAACCACTTCAAAATTTCTTAACAAGCAGGTTCTTACAAGCAGGTTCTTAAGTTTTCTCCCCTTAAAACACTTCTAAATTAAAATAAATGGCTATCCAGCAAACAGCTGCAGTTGTTACAAACGATGTTCTCGTATCTCCACCATCACGTTTCTAAATTTCAAGCTGAATCTGCAATTTCCGTATCCCTTAAGTGCTAATGGCCATAATCCAACACATCTGAGAGCTTTTCAGGCATAACCAGACCCACATGAACCCGGTAAGAATGTATCCTGAGCTAAATAGAAATCAACATGAATAGAAAGGGGGAAGTTGTACTAAACTCCCTTGGTAGCAGATAACAACGAGCGCGCGCAGGTGCGACCGTGGGGGGAGACAAGCGAAGCACGGAGGCGGGTTACCTGGAAACCGAGACGGCGGCGACGCGGCGGGGCTGGGTGACGGCTACGGCGCCACGGCGGGTGTAGCCGCGGCGGTGGAGTATCTGGGAGAGCTGGGTGCTTTTCCCCGAGCCGGTCTCGCCGATCACCACCACCACTGGGTTCGCCTCCACCGCAGCTACGATCTCGTCCTCGTGCTCCGAGATCGGCAGCGCCGGCGGCGGCGGCAGCGGCGACGGCGATGGCATGACGGAGGAGGCCGCGGGGATGTGTTAGGGTTTTGATTTATTTTTGTTTTTCCTCCTCTCTCTCTCTCTGGTTTTTTCGGCCGTTCGACTGCCGCCCGGTGATGAAAGGAATAAGTTGGTCCCTCAATTTTTATCGCCTGTTTTTCGTGCAAACGAGATGCTTGGCAGTATTTTGACCCTGTTTTAGCTAAAGTGATGCCGTCTATATGAATTTTTTAATTAGGTTTTGTTTTACTTGACATTATGTGACAGTTTGATAAAAAAAATAAGAAAAGAAAAATTATATAATAAAAAGTTAAAAAATATGTGGGGTCCATATGTCAGTAAAAACCCACTTCATCCACCTCATTGTCCCAACCTCTCTTCTCTCTCCGTGACCCCGTCAGTGACCCAAAGTCCTTGAGGAGGCCAACGAGCGAGACAAGGCAGGGAGTCTGGCGAGCGAGACGGGGAGGCTGGCGTGGACATGGGTGACGCACGAGAGAGGAGCAGCAGCGGTCGGCGAGGACATGTGCCGCTGACCACGCCCTGCCCATCGAGATCATCCACCACGCTAGCGTCGCAGCCACGCCACTGCCGCTCCTCCGCTTCATCGAGCAGCGGTGACGCCACGGGAGGAGTACAACGGAGGACAGCCTCACTCGGCACGTCCAGCATGTCCTCAATAGTGAAGGTGGCGGCGGTCGATTGGTTGGCAAGCTTCTTCACCGGCCTTTCCGCTCCTCTCCCGTGCGCCACCCATCTCCCCATCAGCCTTTCTGTCCCGTCTCTCCCCGGAGCCCGGTGAAGGTGGCGGCGGTCGATTGGTTGGCAAGCTTCTTCACTGGCCTTTCCGCTCCTCTCCCGTGCGCCACCCATCTTCCCATCAGCCTTTCCGTCCTGTCTCTCTCCGGAGCCCTCCCCTCCTTTGACTTCGATGACGAGGATGTGCGGGCATGGAGTAGGAGGCGGAAAGGATGAGGAGCTTGCCCGCTGCCGCTCGCTTCACCCCGTCGGCTTGCTCCGACCGTCGCCTGCCCCGCTCCGCCGGTCGGTCGTTCCGCCTCGCCCGTCGCCCGCTCCGACCTTCTCCTTGCAGGGAGAGAGAGAGGGGATAGAGAGAAGAGGGGAGTAGTGGGATGACATGTGGGGCCACTTGGGCCCTACCATTTTTTATTATT